>OX940987.1:30265916-30632058 GCA_954871275.1 Leptopterna dolabrata
TCAGCGTTGGAAAATCTACAAACCGAGGTGTTACTCGGCAAAAAATGGAACAAAAAATTTGTTATGTATCCAATAGGTACCTACTCTTCTGGTATTCAAAACATTTTTGATTTCCCCCTCTCCCTCCTTCCACCCCAAATTTTACTTTGCGTAAAACTACTCCTGTTTTAATTTTGTATGGTATCAAGTTGGGAAAACATTGGCCGAAAATAAATTTTCAGAAAATTTTAGGCGGAGGAAGATGCCGAAAACTTCGAAAATTCGCTCTTATAGCCATGCTGCATGACTGTGGTTTTTTATTGGTTATTTTTTGAAAACTGTATTGAATAAATTTTTTTTAAATTCTAAAACTGGTATAAAACTAAAAAGTAAGGAATGAGGCTGTCTGTGAGGTTTCTAGTTAGAATTTGGCGCCGACTTCAATAATGGAGTTGCATCGGCTTTGAATAAATTTCATTAGTTCATCATAAACATTATTCCTTACTTTTCAGTTGTATACAGCTTTTTTGAAGTTGGTTATTTTTTGTTACATTTTATTTTGCATTTGATTTTTATTGCAGTCGATAGATTTGTTTTTAAATTTAGTTTCGAAAAGGTGTTTATGAATTATTTTATACTTATTAGTGCGTTTTTCGTAGGTTTTTTCAATTTTATTTTTATTTTTATCAACTACAAGTCTATGCCAACGCCAATAGTAGTGACCCATTACTGGCTCAGTAATATGCCTCATGCTATCAAGTAGGTACATATCTACTGATAACATCATTACTGGGGCATCCGCAGTCTTTGGAAGGCTGTTTTCTGTTGTCAGATCGTGCGATGTCTGTCAAAGCACTAGGCATCGAAGAGTATAACCTGCCTAGTAGAGGCCCAGTACTACTTTTTTAATTGAAAAACTAGTATGGTACCGCCGAGATCTGATCCTCTTTCTTTAGAAAAGTTCAAGTCATGCAGCATGGCCATTAGAGCGAATTTTCAAGGAAATAATCGTGCTGTTGTGTAAAAAGATGATATACTTAACAAGAAACCATACCACTTTCGTAATTACATCATTGTTCATGGTTTTTAGCCATTTTTTTTAAACCGATTTTTGACCCTTTTAAAGCCAAATTTGATCCAATCTTTTTTAAAAATATATTTATAATCGGAATAGCCCCTCTTTCTGTCGTGAATCACCATCCCACACAACATCAGGTGAATTAAATATTGATTTTAGCCCTTAATACCAATTTTGACCCCCCAAAATTCCAAATTTGACCCCTATTCTGTATGAAGAACAACTGAAGTGTTACATGTTTTTCTATCTTTACTTTCAGTGATTTTATATTAATTGTTCGCAATTTTAGCAGTTTTTACCGATTTTTGACCCAAAAACTCAAATTTTACCCCCATAAAATTTTTGAAAATTGCTCATCGTCGAACTCATCTCTTTGTTCGGCAATACGAACGTTTTGGTGTCACTTGGAACTTAATCATGTACCTAAGGTCAGATATCGTCTGTAGTGACACATGAATAATACATAATAACTAAATGTACACATAATATATGTAAAGTTTGACAAGTGTCAACTTCAGATAGCAACTCCACCCAGCCGACGATTCTTTTATCCGTGTGGACTTCTACCTTTAAAGTACAAACATCGATATCACTAACGCGAACCGGTAGTTGATATCCGACGCCCGACGGCAGTTGACGTAGTTAATTTGGTTCCCACTCGATTGTTTTTCACGTGTTTTTGATTTCTTCTTTTACAGGTATGTTTCATTTCGTATTCACAGTTGTATTTATAATTTTCATTATTTTCCATTCATCAATAAGTATCATTTTATATTAGTCAAATAAACTCTTCTTTTACAGATGCAATCAATCGTGTATACACCTTGAGTAAGAACCTTATAAATCAAAAACACGATCTACGCGCCAAACGAAAATGTCGAAATACCAACTGTACATTGTCGCCGAAGCCAGCAGTTCAACGGAGAAGACTACTATTTTGAAAATAAAAAAAATCAAATCAGCGGAGTCTGAAATTTGGTACAGCTTCCCGGAAGAATTGCAAACTCTGGGTACACACAAGAATTTATTGGATCTTCCCGTGGTCAAAAATGCAGTACATTCCATCAAGTCTAGAGGTCAGTATCGATCTGTAAATGTGATTTTTTCTTCTGATCTTGAAAAGTTATACATGGACGACGCTGGAAACTTCACATTCAACAATTTTCTATTACCGGAAGCGACTGCTCAGCAAAGTGAGACTACAACTCAATCTTCATCCGGAACAGGATTATCCGAATTGGCCGCATGCCTCAAAGAGCTTGTTGAAAGGGAAGAGGTACCCTTAACTACGATTGCGAATCAATTTTTGATCGAAAAATTCTCTACTCGGAACAAAAACGTGCAGGCTTGGGTTATCGCATTTGAACGAGAAGCGGCTCGATTTTCTCTAAGTGGTACTCGATTGATCGAAGTTTTTAGATCGTGTTTGGACCAATCATTGAATGATTGGTTTTCAAACGCCCAGAAGAAACTCGGAATTGAAGCGGATTGGGATAACTGGAAAGAGAACTTGATTTCCACGTTCAGTGACGATTCCTATACACCCATTAGATACGCCTATGGGTATCGCCATTTGACGGGCTCCTTCATTGACTTCGTTTTGAAGAAGGAACGACTGCTCCTCGACCTCGACCATGACATCCCAGTCAAATTAAGGTTGAACCTCATTGTCCTTGGCCTCCCGATCAAGATTCAGAACGAGCTAGAAAGATCTTCTATGAATTCTTTGGAAGATCTCATCTCAAAAGTGAAGAAGTACGACTACGAATTGCAGAGGAAGACCAGCCAAATGGACAGCGCCGAAAATAGAGCAACTCCGAACTCAAGAGCAGCAGAAATGTCCGGGAAATCTCAAAAGGCAACGTCGAAGGAAGGGAAACATGCCTGCTCAATCTGTGAGAAAAATAATCGAGGCACTCGTTATCACCAGGAGAAAAACTGTTGGTTCAAAGATACAAACAAAGTCAAAGCGGTAAATAATTTAGAAATAGAAACAGAATTGAATTCAAAACTAGCCGATCAAAAAAACTAATAACGATACCACTGATAAAACTTGATTTGCTTATCAATAATAGTAAAAAATGTATTGGAATTTATGATTCTGGATCAAATATTTCTTTGATTAACTATAATGTCTTACGAAAATTTAACATCGATGTTTCAAAGGCAGATAATAGCAAATTCAACATGGTCAGTGGTATCGGAAAAGTATGCGGCATTGCTAACATTCATCTCCGCATAATGGATATTTGCCATAACATATCAGTTTTTGTAGTAAAGAGCAATGCATTTCGTTACGATTTTCTTATTGGATTGGACTTGATTGCGACATTTAAATTATGCCAAAATGAAAACTTGAAGATCACTCAAATTTCGTCCGAGTTTTCAAAATCTTGCAAAGCCTTTTCAACTCCTCCTATTAAAACTAACGATTCTCGCTACGTAAATTTCAATGAATCCATTAACATAAACGCATTTCAAGCCGATTTAAATCACTTAAATGAGCAACAAAAATTTAAAATCGAAAATTTGATAAAAAAATACAAGACAGTTTTTGCTAGAGATAAATTTGACGTTGGGACTGTTTCAGACCACGAAGCAACTATAAAATTAATCGAGCACAAATACGTGTCGAAACGACCGTACAGGTGCTCTATACAGGACCAACAAGAAATCGAATCTCAAATTTCACGGTTGCTGTCTGCAAGCCTTATAGAAGAATCTACATCTCCTTTTGCAGCCCCGGTCACGCTGGCCTACAAAAGGGATGAGAATCAGAAGAATAGGCTTTGCATTGATTTTACGGAGTTGAATAAACTAGTTGTCCCAGAGAGTCAACCGTTTCCGTTGATCTCTGACATAATAGTAAAAACCAGAGATTGCAAATGGTATTCGGTTCTTGATATTAATAGTGCATTTTGGTCGATACCCCTAAGACGTAAAGATTGTTACAAAACAGGTTTTGTGACGCAAACTGGGCATTATAACTGGCGATGTTTACCGTTTGGATTGAAAACATCTCCAGCAATTTTCCAGAGAATATTACGCAACATTATCCGTCGAAATAGCCTCGACTCTTTTTGTATTAATTACATTGATGACATTTTGGTATTTTCGAAAACTTTTGAAGCCCACATAGACCACTTGGAGAAATTACTTGCGGCAATAATCAAAGAAGGCTTTCGACTCAAGTTCTTAAAATGCAAATTTGCTACGAATAGTGTCAAATACCTTGGTCATTGGATCGGGAATAACATGACATCACCTATTTACGATAACGTTTTGCCTATTATGAATTTTCCGACACCAAAAAATAAAAAAAATATTAGACAACTTCTAGGTAAAATCAATTTTTACCATGAGTATATTCCAAAAGTTAGTCAAACTCTTGAACCTTTACACAATTTATTAAGGAAAAACGTAAATTTCAACTGGAGTGAAGCATGCGAAAAGAGTTTAAATTTAATAAAACAATATCTATCGACAGAGCCGTGCCTTGCTATATTCAACCCGGACAGGCAAACGGTAGTGCAAACCGATGCAAGCCTCGAAGGAATTGGAGCCATCCTCAAACAAAAGCAAGATGATGGCACCTTTAAACCAGTAGCCTATTTTTCAAAAAAATTGACTGAGCACCATAAACGTACCAAAAAAGCAATCTTCTTGGAATGTTTGGCAATTAAAGAAGCATTGACCTACTGGAAACACTGGCTACTAGGGATAGAGTTTGTTGTTCAGTCGGACCACAAACCTCTACAGCATATGAAATTAAATTCACGAACAGATGATGAGTTAGGTCATCTAATGTTTTGCCTGTCTCAATTCAACTTCAAGATAGAATACGTCCCAGGTAAATCAAACTCTGAAGCTGACTGCTTATCCAGGAATCCTGTGCTTCAATCCTTTGACTCAGCCGATGACCTTAAAATAGTAAATTTTGTCGAGTTACCTGCAATAATTAATGATCAACAGAAGTTGGACCATAGCCTGTTTTCAGATCATCATTTAACAAAACAATTTGGCATATTATACAGCCAACATAAACGAACAAAAAAAATTGTAGTTTCTGAGGAATTCTGTAATAAACTAATTGACAAGGTTCACCATAAATTTGGTCACATAGGCCCTAGCCAAATTGAAATGAAGATATCTCCTTTTTATTTCTGTAAGAATCTAAAAAAGATAATAAGTAGCTTCTGCCAAGCTTGTGACACTTGCATCAGGAACAAGTCCAGGATTCCCTTTATCTATGGATACCTCTCCCAATTGGGTCCTGCGACAAAACCATTTGAATATATGTCTCTGGATACCATTGGTGGCTTTGGAGGCAATCGCTCACCTAAACGCTACCTGCACCTTGTGGTCGACCATTTTACTAGATTCGCTTATATCCATGCTTCACAAACACAAAAAGCTCACGATTTCATTGCACTCTTGAACAAAATTCTATCCAAAAACATCAAAATTGGAACTCTATTGGCTGATCAATATAGTGGAATAAACTCTGCTGATTTCAAAGCATTCCTCAAACGGCATAATGTTAAATTGGTTTTTACGGCAGTTGATTGCGCATTTTCCAATGGTCTCAATGAACGCCTTAACCAAACATTAACCAACCGGATCCGTTGTCGAATCAATGAAGGAAAATCAGGGACAAAGCGCCCTTGGTCATTAATTGCAGCGGAATGTGTGGATGAATATAACAACACAATCCACACTTCCACCAAATTCAGCCCGAACTACTTACTAAATAATACAGAAGTACCCGTAGTTCCCGCTATTTGTGCAGCAGCAAGGAATTTAGAAGAGGACAGGGTAAAAGCCTTTGAAAACTCACAAAAAATCCATAAGCTCAACAAACGACGATACGACAAACACCGGAAATCCCCCATTTTTGAAGTGGGTGACTTGGTTTATGTAACTCACGGCAACAGCTTAAACCGTAATAAACTCGATCCTATTCGGACGGGTCCTTTTAAAATCCTGGGGAAGATATCGGATTCCATCTACCAGGTAGATTCTGGTTTTCGGAAATCTGAGTCAAACAATTACCACGTTTCACAACTGTATCCACTTTCCTTCCAACAAAAGTCAGATTAAATAAATCATTGAAGAAAAAAAAAATGAAAGAAAACAAAAACAAAACAAAAATAATAAAAAAAAAAAAAAAAGCAGCTTATTTTTTCGCCTGAGGTGGGGGGATGTAAAGTTTGACAAGTGTCAACTTCAGATAGCAACTCCACCCAGCCGACGATTCTTTTATCCGTGTGGACTTCTACCTTTAAAGTACAAACATCGATATCACTAACGCGAACCGGTAGTTGATATCCGACGCCCGACGGCAGTTGACGTAGTTAATTTGGTTCCCACTCGATTGTTTTTCACGTGTTTTTGATTTCTTCTTTTACAGGTATGTTTCATTTCGTATTCACAGTTGTATTTATAATTTTCATTATTTTCCATTCATCAATAAGTATCATTTTATATTAGTCAAATAAACTCTTCTTTTACAGATGCAATCAATCGTGTATACACCTTGAGTAAGAACCTTATATATATGCAATTTGGGGACAGGGTAGAAATTTAAGGATCAACAGACAAAAAACTTACAACAGTTTCAGAGGGAATATTTCGCCTGCCGGCGTCTTCGGCCCAATCTTATATAATAGTAAATAATTATAATCTTATATTATAGGTAATTATATATAAATTTTTTGTAAAATCGGGATAAATTCAGGATGTCCTGAAAATCTTGGACTCATTGCAATAACTTCATTTGCTTTAAAAATTCCATAAAAAAGTATTAATCGAAATCGGTCTAGTAGTTTCGGAATAACCGCTGGACAAGCATTTAAAAAAAATGAGATACCAACTTCATGTTTCATTCGAAAAATTTGAACAGAACACATGGCAGAGACGAAACTTTCGGGAGATTTGCAATGAGCTGTGTGAATAGAAAGGTGCTCGTAACTATGCGTAGGTATCTAAACAGGTGGAAATATGAGAAAAACGAAAATATGTAGCTCTAATATTCTTTTGCGTTAAAATCGTGGTGCAGGAGTGGATCCAAGGGGGGGGTCACAGGGGTCATGACCCCCCCCCCCCCCCCCCCAGAATCAGCCTGCATTTCAAAAAGCAGAGCTGAACGAATTGTTCACAAACCCGAAAACAAAAAAAACCAAACGAAAACGAACCCAGTTTTTGTGAAATCAAAAACCAGAAACAAACCAAACGACCAAAGTCAACTTACCATAATGTTAAGTTAACACATTGGAAACAAAATATAACAATAACTACTAAACTTTTTATAGAATACTGATTTTTTTCTGTATTTCGTTTGTAGCAACACTTGTGATTTGTTTTCATTTGTATAAGTTCCAACTGGGAACTTGGCCACATGGTCTTCTCAATTTTGCTTCATATACAACTGTGTAAATATTTACCATAAAACATCCGTCAAATTGAAATTCCAATGTCCTCGCCACTAATTACTGTAATTTCTAATTACACACAGTGTTAAAAAAACTGAAAACAAAAAGAACTATAAAAAATCTAAAAAGATTCGATCAAAAATGTCAAAATTATTCGAATATAATCGTACACTTGGTCCTACCAATGTTACTTTATATACAATTATGTCAATAAATTTACCTTGGTGTATCCGTCAAATTACACCTTGTTTATTTCTTCTTATTTTTGTTGATTATTATCTTGTTTTTGTTTCGTTCTCGTTTTCTTTCCTGCCAAATTCAGTAAAAACGATACTGGATTCACTGAGATCAACAATAGATTGTTGTGGTTTCAATGTTTTGATTTGCAAACTCTGAAGTTAGCTACGTTGCCATAAAATGCGCCAATTTGTTTGAAAACACATTAGGACACTTTTTTAGAAGAAAATTGAAAATAAATTCATTTATCAGTTAAATAATTAATAGATATTGAAAAATATTTTTTACATAAACAATGAATTTTATAAATACAATTAATTTTGTAAGTAGACAAATTGGACGAGTTTAGGCATAAGGTTGAAAATTCGGTTTGTATTGTTCGTTTGGTTATTTTGTTATTTTAGCGAATTTTCAAAGAAAATGAAGCTATTGCAATGGCTTCGAAATTTAAATAATATAAATTTTTGGAAATTTTCTTCATAGAAATCCGTTTCAGAACATTCTAAAACGATTCCTGAAATTTAACACTTTTTTATATGTATATATATATATATGTGTCACTCCAGACGATAACTCTCGATAGAATTGAGATAAACAGCTCAAATTTGCACAAAAAATCTATCTTGGCAATCGAAAGGCTAAGTTCGAAGATGGGCGAAATTGGCCTACTCTAAGGAGGGTTTTGGTGCATTTAAAGTGCGCAAAAATTACCCAAAAATCCCCAAAATGTTATTTTCCAACAAGTGACCCCTCATTTTAAAGGTTTTTGCACGCTGAACACGATGGTGGAATCGGATTTTAGATATCTTGATCCGTTCTCAAATTAGAGCATTTAAAGTGCGCAAAAATTACCCAAAAATCCCCAAAATGTTATTTTCTAACAAGTGACCCCTCATTTTAAAGGTTTTTGCACGCTGAACACGATGGTGAAATCGGATTTTAGATATCTAAATCCGTTCTTAAATTAGAGCATTTAAAGTGCGCAAAAATTACCCAAAACTAGGATAATCTTTAAACTCTTACCCCCCCCCCCCCCACCCCCTTAGAGTGGTCAGATTGAAAAATGTGAGAAGTATTAATTGAAGACGAGAGTTCGAAGCAAAAAAGGGGGAGGCAAACGATTAGTACAACTCCTTGAATTTCCCATTTGACATATAATTGTTATGATACCTTCATAGATAGACAAGTACCGGCCCACGTATTACTAGAAGGAAGACGAAAGAAAAAATCTATTTCAAATTATTCAATTTAGGTACTAACAGTAGGAGGAAGAAGGTTAGGTAGGTATCTTATCAATTTATTATCAGTATCATACGAATATTTGATATTCAAAGGTAGGTAGGTACTTAACATGATAAAAATAATATCAATGAAGAAGGAAGGATCTACCTACCTAGTAGAGCAAATCTTGAACTGGTTTTAGATACCAGGCCTGAAATCGTAGTCAAGAGGAAAGGCCATTCAGAAGGAACAAGGAATCTACTCATAACAAACGGTAGAATCAGGATGGACAAAACGTACAAATTAAAATAAATACGAAGAGAATATACATAGAAAACCAAATTTTAGACCGAAGTTTTCCTTTATTCAAAACCATAGCCATTAATTCGAATATTTCTTTGAAAATTCGCTCATTAAGTCATGCTGCATGACTGGTTTTTTTATATTGCTCTACCCTGTGACCCCCTCCGGAAAAAAATTCTGGATCCGCCCCTGTCGTGGTGTTGAAGCTGTTGGGTATTTACGTACCTGTGTGTTCTTTGTTGGTAGGCATTGTTCAACCCATAGATACATTGGTCATATTGACCCAGTTTAGTTGCATTCCTCGTTGACGCTTTATTTCTGGTACATACCGAGACTGCTATACGTGAGATAGCTTCCCTCACAATATCAAGTCATGAGTCTGGTGTTAGTGGCGTTGGTGAAAGTTTTTATTTTTATGTTCCACTGCTGTCGAATGCCGGCTCATTTGAGTCATGTGTTTCATGGAGGACTGTTTGAGTAGGTACCAACGGCTGCTTCGGGCACTTGAAAAAGTGTGTTTCACTCAGATACCCGAAACTTCACGTACGCATTCGACTTGAACTGTTGGGTTTTGAAAATCAGTAATAAATTATTCAAAATCCTTGGGGGGGGGATGCCTTCTGTCACTTGTAACATTGTGGGCTGTTCTCGATACATTTTTCCTTCCAGTGGAGACGGGGTCGCTTGGGGAAGCCTAATCGAGATCCCTTCTTGACCGGTGATAATCTCACTGGTCTAGGAGAGGGACTCTCGAGGGTCCACCCCCACTGTTACACTCGACCACACACTGAAACCACCAGATGGGTTCTATTGTGACTAAATTATTCGAAATGAGTTTACTGGAGGATACACACTGTGGAAATAACATTTTTGTACACAACAGTGCACTGTTCGTATTCACACTCCTCTACCGTATTATGCTTTTTTTTCATCTGCGTTTAATAATGTTCACTTATCGTCGATAATTAGGAGTACCCATTTGGTTTTACATAATAACTTACTGTTTCATAACAAATGATTGATACAAATCCGTTTTAGAGCATTCCGAATCCATCCACCTAACAAATCTTTAAATACGTGGTACCATATTATAATATACCATATAAGCTAGTGTCTACAGTTATTTATAAAATCTAATAAATTCTGAAATATTACAGAGAAAGCCCGTCGTATCTTTGTGTTTCTAGGCGACATCTGAACTTGGTAACATGATTTTAAAAATCCAAGTTGCGCCACAACGCTTTTTTAGATATGAAAGACATGAATTCAAAGACAGCTGCATAAAAAAGTGGGCAAAAAAAGCTAGAACTTGTACAAAATCACCTTTTAAAAGAATCGCTACATATAGGATTGTGAATTACGTAGAATAAAATACTATTTCAGTGCTGTAAATGTTGAATGGTTAGTGCTTTACTTGGAAAGTTGGCTCATTATAGGTACAAGCAGAAGTTTTTTAAATCGAGTTTCCTGTCCTTATATTTAATATATACTTTTTTATTATACTTCTTGTTCGGTACCGTCGACAACAGGCAATTTTCGTGGGTTACCATTTCTCTTCTTTTTTGCCGATTTCTGTTTCAACGGAAGTCGTCGTCTATTAATCACATAGTGGGGTGTTTATTTCGGAAAAATCTAGGCAGAAAATGAGTGTGAAGTTTGAATTTCTGGGTTCCCGCTATAAATGACGTATCAGGTAAATCGCCATGTTGTTCAACTGAAATCCCACTGAGCGCTAGTACATCACTTTAAACGATGTACAGAACCGCAATAGGTGGATTGATGAAACCGAAAATTTATAAATAAATTTATAAAAAACATGTCCTCAAAAATAAACCCAGGGGAGGTTCACCAAAGGCCACAGCAAAGGTTCCGTTCCCAGTGTTGTGTTGTTGGCAGCATTGAGAACCTTCTTCTCAGACGCTTCGCTCGCCTTCTTGGGCCAGCAGCCAATCAAATGTCAATAGACCTGGTGACGTCATTTCTTGGCGCATTTTTACTTTTAATAGCTCATCTTTGAAAACGTTCAAACTACCATTTTCCCAAGAATTGTAAATTTTTTCAAAAAAATTTTTTTGACGAAATTTTTTTTTCTTGAACGGTCAGATGGCCTTTGGTGGCCCAGATGCTAATTTGATAAGCCCACCAGTGAGCTAGTTCCCCTACTAAATTTGTTCGCAAATAAGGTACAAAAAATAGTTCGCACAGACGAAATTTACTGGTCGGATTTTAATTACAGAAAATTATGATGAACATTTGTGGCCGCGTTTTCACTCTTCCAACCCATTATCCGCGTATTTCCCTATCCACGAATGGATCATTGTGTAATAGCTTTGTGTCACTGAATATAGTCTCGCGATGCCATCAAAATTCCGACTCTGTCCCACACCTCGTTCGCCTCAGCTACGAAACCGTATGCCATCAGAATCCTTAACGACTTGCTAATTGCGCTTTCTTTAGTGGCCTCTCAAAATATTTCAACTCCACCGACTACAATAAACACGTTTAGACGCCTAACGTGATTTTCTTTACCGTTGCGTCATACTAGAACAGATTAATTAGGTACCTACCTATATTCAGTATAGTTCAGTATAGTCCTTGCCCTATTCTGTATGGATGTTTGGGGCAATTTTTCGAAACCTTAGGTATGCATATTGGTGTTATTGTGATTACAAAATCGAGATACAGTTCAATAAAAAAGACAGGAATGGGGAAAATATTTCACTCTTGTTAGTCGAGGAAGGCTAATTTTGAGATAAGCAATCCAAGTACTCACTGTATTTGTACATTTCTAGTACAAATGTCGGTCTACTTTTAGTAAGACTCAAACTTGTGATATTCGAGATCATTTTCAAATTATGATGACTTCTATTAGGTTTTCGACTTGAGAACAGCTCATTTTGGACGACTTGAAGCTTTGCGAATACGCTGGTTGGACCGTCAGAATGTTCTGTATAGATTTCGGTGCCACAATGGTGCCGTTTGTTGGTACATGAAATTCCACTGTGGTAGGCTTTCATTAATTGCAGAAGAGGAATCGGAGAGTTCTGCTAACGTCAGCAATTTTTGGTTTCATCATCGTGAAACGTTTGATCCAGAATAATGACGGCGAGTATCCATAGAATCTGTGGGTTTGAAATTTTATGATTTTTCTCTTGAATTGTTTTGTGTTCTGTTACCTGATGAGGAAATTCCAGTTAGTCAGGAGAAATGACATGGTTGCATATTTAGGTAGGTTTACAAAATTACCTACTGGCGTGTTGTGACGTCACACGTTAGCGTCCATGCCACCGTTTGTATATTGCCCACAAGACTTTGAGCTGGTTTTATCACATTTTTCTTTAATCAACGTTTTTAAACATTTTTTAAGGTGCTACAACGTCTCTAGGTGATCGTTTTCGATAGTAAACTCGAACCGGTATCGTAAATACATTGATACTCCTTCCTCAACGAGTCATAGATGCCAGTTATCCAAGAGTAGTGTGGTGGTTTGAAAATAAGGTAGAGGTGAGGTGAGGTATGGTGAGTGAGAGTGATGGAGGAGAAGGTTGTTGGATGTAGCGTCTAAAAGGTTAACACCTGCGGCAAAGCCAGGAAGGTTACCACCACTAAAGACGCTAGAGGGTTTTGCCCTGGGGTTGCCACTCGAGGCTGGTTATCACCAGGCCGGTTCCACCAATCTGAGATCTTTTAGGTTATAGTTGAGGAGGCGTGAGAGGAGAGAGAGAAAAGTCATCGACTTTAGGTGAGCCTAGACTGAGGTGACAGGCGAGAACGGCGGGTATTTATAGTAACCTGTCCACTCTCCCCCAGCCCTTCAACGGCTGTTGAGGGATGGTGGGAGAGCTTCAGGACTCCCTGAGCCGGGTCACATACGCCACCTCACTCCTTCGAGTTTCATTATTTGAGCAATCTATTTAATACAAGGAGTGATGTTCTGGGAGGATCACTACAAGTGGTATTTTTATTAAAACTTTTTATTAACTCGCTTTCTTGTCTGTCAGTAAAATCTGTCCGGTTGTATGTAATAGATTTTTTGCCCACTTCTCGATGTCCAATTGAGCTGAAATCTTGCAGTGAGCTGTCTTCGATGACAGTACATGAATCAGTCGTAAAAAAAATACACGAATTAATTAACTATAAAAAACATTCACACACAGTACTAAAAAGCATTAAATAATTGTTTATATTTCCAAAAAAAAATTTTAAAAACCACTGTTTTAAAATTGTCTAAATAAAATAATTTCTCATAGAAAATAGAAAACGTGAGGCGTATGCAATAGATAACAGTAAGGAATGCGGGGAGCAGCTGTTCTCTATTACAGCTATTGCTGTTATTAATTGCTGCTATTCTATTTTATGGCTACGAGAAATTATTTTATAATTTTTAGTAAGGACTGAAAAGTATGGAATAGGTTATTTCTCATAGCCATAAAATAATTTCACCGTAAATAAAATAGAAAAACTTGGGGCGCATGCAATAGCTATAACAGAGAATAACTGCTCCCTACATTCCTAACTATTGCCTGCGCCCCACGTTTTCTATTTGTGGCTTTTCTATTTTATGCTGAAATTATTATTTTTTTTATTCCTTTTTAAAAATATTTGTTTACAATTTAAATACCTAATTTTAATACTATAACTCCAATTGTCTGACGCAAACCCGAAATCCTTCCTTTCATCTTACTAATAACTGCCATTCTATTGTTGACATGTGAAGCGACAATCCAAATTTGCAGTCGATCTGTTGATTTCTTATTGCTTCGACCGTGTTCGAAAATGTTGAGCCGAGCGACAGCCGAAAGTCATCTAGAACCTGCTATTATTCAATTGGCCACGACAATAGGATGTCATGCAACATCCTTAGAGGAATCCTCATTCCACTGCGTCTAGCGTGGGAAAATATAGCGGCAGCTATTAAAAAACAGAAAAAATAAATATCCCCCATCAAATAAGTTGGCTCGGGCAGATATTCAAGAACGCGGTTCGTTATTTTTGGCAAAACCTCAAAGGAAATGCAAGCAAATTTTTTTGACATTTTCGAATCGATCTTCGTTCTTTCTGAAAAATAAGAAGAAATGAATTTAATTAAAATCCATCTCTGCACATGTGGATTCAAATTACGTTGGAAGCCACTGGTCACTTGTGACCAATTCGCGTGTTCAAAAACAGAAATTTCCGCTTTCCTCTTTTCAGTTAGTGTTGTTCACATTATAAATAAAAATAACCGTTCGTGTGGTGTTTACATCTGTGTTTACATCCTTGTAGCACACTGCAGGGTGGCACATGAAAATGGGTCCTTTTAAAACGAGAAATTTGGGGGATTCGAAAGCTTTCTTAAAGAAAAGTACATGTCCACGAAAAATGTATGCCTAAATATCCAGAATATTCAGCGTGACATTCAGTTTTAGGTTGTGAGAATAATTTCTGTTGAATAACGTCTTGTACCTTCGAAATTCTTATTTCAAAAGGTCCCATCTTTGCGCGTGTCCCTCTTGTTGGGCTTCCTGCGCAGAACTAAAACTTGAAATCAGCTGTTTTGTGGAGAGTAGTAGTAGGTACTTAAATACATTTATTGTAGGGTTTATGGTGCACGAAACATTTTTAAAAACCAATGAGCAGACCTATAAATTTACGAAATAGGCGTTAAATTTCGTCATCTTCCTTGCAGATAGGTGTTGTAGGTAGGTTGTAGCTTCAAAGGTTTAGGCTAGCGGGTTAGGATCGTCTGAAACGAGCTAAAATCCGCAACTTTTTTTTGACCCGAAATCCAGGAGGCGCTTAAAAATTACAAAGCCTCAACCAGGGATCGAACTTCCACGATTAGGCACCTACTTCCTCATAGCTCTGCGACGCGATGGATCTTTGTTTACATTGTTATATTGATACAGTTCCAAGCTTGGGTGCCTTGTACCAGTTCAAGTGTGAAAGTCTTTGAAGGATGCCGTGTGAGGGAAGACGTGGGCTCGGGATGTCGCAACAGACCATTGCGATCTATTCCCCATAAACCATCATGTGTCAAGACTATCGGACTTGTAAAGGAGCTCAGGCTCACCATAAATCAGTTTGTCCGCTACACTTTCGCTCTGTCTCCGGTCGAAAACGTGATTAGTATGTTAAAAAGTAAAATGTGTTAGGTCGATGGTAGGCGTATCGGGATGCAAGGGCGGAGCCTTGATACAAATTGAAAAGGCGAAAATGAGTTTGAATTTATGCATTTTGTAACGCCCATCAATATCTTTCGCTCCTTGTATGAATTTGTTTGAATAAAGATGCCCTCTTTTCGGAATTTGGTATGCAGATCGTTGTTATGTGATCAAGCTGGAGGTGAAATATATACAGATGGTCTACAGTACGTTTGTGCGTACCAACTCTGCTGTGTGAAGTGACACTACACCTTACATACTTATAGCTTACCTTACATACTTCTGTGTCTCCAACTAGGGATGGTTTGATTATACGTAAGTCAAACTAAGCAGTTACAGGGTTACCATCCATCCTGCTTTTTACGCCTTGTCCTCCTTTTTTTTGAAATTAGGTCATTTTGTCTTAATTTTTGGATCTAAAGTTGAAATACAACAAAAAAAATGAAAAAGAGGGGTTTTAGGAAAATTCAGCAACCTAGATAAATGAATTTTCAAAGTCTCTCTGAGAACACCTACTCAAAACTGGTTGGAATTGGCTGGACGGATCGGTTGTTACTTTTTGCGAAGTGAAACCCGAATTCTTCATGTTCGTATTTGTGGTGTTTATATGTTCCAATCCCTGTTTCCGAAGTAACTGTTGAAGAAGAAAAATCGACCTGACATGTCGCCACATTTTCGTGTGGTCTGTCCTACCCTCAGAAAACATGAAATGGCAACCCTTCGCAGTGCAGCAGTGCTAGGTTTGGCCGTCGATCAGTGGGTTTGGCACGACAGCTTCCCTCTCAGTTCTCCTTCTCTTTACTGCATAAAAACGAGAAAACAGAATTTAGACACTTGACAAGAAGGTGCTTGTTAAAGTCGACACCACAATTCTATTTACATATATTGCTAATCTATACATATAATAAAACAGTGTCTGTTTGTTTGTCTCGGCATCAATTGAGAACGGCTGAACGTAGAAAGTTGCGGCTGGTACCATTTGACGCAGAATTTATCTGGGAAGGTTTATGGCAAATCCGCATTTGAATCTGTCCATCCGTTGAAACGCTATGAATGAAATACTACTAAAAAACGTGTTATAATCACTTCTATGAGGACGTTTATGCTTATAATAACTTTGAACGGTTGGACGTAAATCCGATTGTAATTAGATTCTGGATTCAGCTCGACGAGTACATTCAAGTGGTACTTCAATCAGGATGTTAGTGGGAGGGGGGTACAGGTTATGAGAGGGGGGGGGGTCTACAGAAATTTCAAAACTACTTGACCGTGTGGAGTGCATCTTTGGGAATTTGTTGTGTGAACATTGAGGAATGTTTCTAACCAGGTAGGGAGGGTTCATAAGATCGGGGGGGGGGGGGTTAAAGGCAGTTAGGGTTGGCATTGGGGAAGATTTCTGATCAGTTGAGGAGGGGGGGATACAGGGATATTAAAATACATGACCGTTGGCTCCATTTATTTAAATCGCAGCAACGCGCGTCGGTTCAAATACTATAATGTATCATAAAACTGTTATGAGTGGGGCCTGTCCTAAAGGGGGTGTTTGTTCTACCGTTGCGAAGCGCGGGTACACATCTAGTTGAGTATAAATTAACCATTATCTTGGTGATTTAATATGGAACTAACAACTAATCCAGATTGGCCTGATTGGGTCATTGGGTTCACCACTGTGGTGAACGGCTGGTAAGCCTGGGATAGTCGAGGGTGTGATGGAGCGTGAGGTATCGGATGACGTGCTCGGAAGGTTACCACCACACCGGTTATACCCGAAGGCTTCACCAGGCGGGTTACACCACTCACGAGATCTTTTGTGAAGGAGGTTCGCGGAAGGTTCCACCACGCCGGTTATACCACAAGGGCCTCACCTAGGCAGTTCCACCACTCACGAGTTCTTTTCGAGGGAAGGAAGGTAGGGAGAGAGAGAGAGAGAGAGAGAGAAGACATCGACTTAAGTGAATACGTAGAATGGAGAAATCTGGGGGTTGTTCCACCCCCCCCCCCCCAGTCGTTAGGGACTGGTGGGGAGAGCCGGTTGGACGCCTCCCGTCTCACGTAGACCCCTTCACTCCACTTGGTTTATTGAGTATAATCTGTTACAGAGTACCACGACACAGATAATCGAATGAAAAATGTTTAGCGACCGTTTATTGGTCGGATTTCCATTTTTGCATCGGTGAAAAATCCTACACGGATGTGTCTCTGTTCTAATTCCTGTTCACAACTTAAAAATTTAATTCCTGTGTTCGTAGTTCGAAGCAAATGTACATGAAAATGTTCCTTTCAAATTACCTTAATCTTACAGATTCTAGATTCGCGTTTGCGAATAGAATGTATCAGTATATGATTGAACACGAGTTTACCTTCATCTCTAAGTAGAAGGTGGACTCCAGACACCTAGAAGGCAGACTAATTTGATGGTCTTCCAGAGAGGATCAGTAGGTTTGTTCGCAGTGGCCATCTGACGGTTATCTGACCATCAGAAAGGCCGTTTGGCCGTTCGCAGTGATTCTCGGACTGTATAGTATCCACGCCGGCTGTTCAGTGTTTTCCTGACCATCCAACGCCATTTTTCTGATCGTCATTCCAGTACACAGAAGATAGGGCGGGCAAGAACTGGCCGTGCACTGCCTTCTCGATTCCCAACCATTACGAACTCAAACCGTTCTCAAACTTTTGTCAAGACGATTTTGAATCACGGATGGTTTCTTACGTTTTTCTAGGATTCAGGTAACCGTCAGAAAAAAACCAGTGCCAACAGAGCTAATGCCGTTGGTACCTAAGACAATTTTCTCAGTATTTCAATTTGAGCAATTACGTGTAAACGAATGATTGGGATCGTTGAAACCCGAGCGACTTCCTTACGATTTCCATCGACCTTGGCAACCAAACGTTCGATTGGGGGATTCCACCGAAATAAACTGGGAAGGTGAAAATACTGAAATAGCCCTTATCGGTCGGCTCTCCTCCACAATTTTAATTGCTTCTCATTTACAGAATCTCAACTCACGAAAAGTCTTAATTGCGATTCATTCGATCAGAACTTCCTAACACGTTCATCGATCACTGTGTTACAAAAGTTCTCAACCAACACAAAAAGTGTTTAAATAAATCCCCCCCCCCTCCCCTCAATGAGATTGGCACAAACATAACAACACAGAATGAGGTCTTCACAATTCAAACAATTAAAGGTGGAACTGGCCCAGGCTGGAATGGTATGTATTTCTTCGTCTTTGATAAAAAATTTTAGCCACCTACATCAATAGCCCGTTATCTAACACCATTAGCGTAATATTCAATAAATGGCAGTAAAATCCCGGACGCGCTGAAAATAGCAGTGGTTCGCCCACTACACAAAAGAGGTCCTAAATCATCTTTGCCAAGTTATCATCCAATTTCGCTGCTGTCAAATTTTGCCCAAAGTCTTCGAGAAAATATTTAAATAGCAATTTCTTCTACATTATCTAATATAATAACCTCCTCTCCCCCACTGGGTTTGGCTTCAGTCCCAGTTAGTAAACAAGATAATCCCTGGAAATTCATGAAATTCATGTTGTTTAACTTCCAGTTTGAATTCTCATGATTTCAAATTAAAATTTCATTCCAAAAAAGTTTCGGTTTCCAAGGGCTTAAGGTCTAAATGAACTGTCCCGTCACGTGCATCATAATTAAATTATGCACCATTAATTATTCGACATATAGGGCAGTTATTATTCAATTTATAGCTATCTAGGATAAACAAACCTTCGTGGCAACCTTCATGAACCTTTGCTGTGACTTTTCGTGAACCTCCCCTCGGTTTTATTTTGAGGACGCATTTTTTAAATTTATTTATATATTTGCGGTTCCACCTGTCCATCCGTTGTGGTTCTGTATTTCATCCATCCATTCACTAGCGCTCTAAGCGGGATTTGAATTGAACTACTCGGCGATTTACCTGATACGTCATTTCTAGTGGGTGCTCAGAAATTCAATTTTCACACTCGTTTTCTGCCTATATCTTCCGACACAAACACCTCATTAGGGGGCCAATAAGTGTAATTTCCGTTATTGAACAGAATTTGGCACAAAAAAGAGAGTTTGTAACCCACGAAAATCGCTTATTGTATGGTCTTTCCAACTTGATGGATGCATTTACATGTCATGTAGATATTTCCTGTCGTTCTTAGAGTTTCATTGATGCACTGCTGGATTAGAATCCTTTGTTATTCCTCTCTGTTTATTAAAAAAGTTGGTAATTACATATTTTTAGTATTTGACAGATCCGATTTAAGGTAACCATAAGGTTTTATGTATTTTTAGTTCTACAGATATGAATGCGCCACATAGATCTCTAGCGTTTACATTAATCGTGATGAAGCTATGTCATCTGTAGAAAATTGTAACACGGAGGCCAATTTGAAGTAAAAAAGCTGCTTGTAGTAGAAGCATGTAAATTCGATGTATACGACCCATTATGATTAAGTGTTAGACATCGTACACAAAACAACACAGCAAGCACAGAGACATTTTCATGTTGTATCACACGCTTTATCTTGACAGTAGGTAGGTAACTAAGAATCATTCTCGCTTGTTCATTCTTCATTATTAGAAAAGAAATTGTAACGCTGTTTGGTGTGATTTCTTAATTTTGCGCTCTTTCACTCAAAAATGTTTTCAGACCATTTGGAATACATCGTACACTACGTAATCGCAATTTACAAAGGAACCTGTTCGCACGCAAAACGGTTAATCGCAATTAACAAAGGAACCTCCTTGATTCAGGACTTGAAAGGAAATACAACAATAGTGGTGCGAGGTTACCACATTCGATACTAGTAAACAATGACTTTCTTCATTACCTATGTTGCTGACTACCTTGTTTACCCACCTTTTTTTCATCATGCTCAGCTGCCGCGCCAGGTACGGGGGTAGGGTTAACAAGAAAATATTCAATAAAATGTAAAATCAATTCAATAAAATCAATAAAATGTACGATGAAATTTATATTTGTACGATGAAAAATGGCAAACATGAAGTTCCGTACAAACGAATCGGTTGTAAGCTAAAATCATCAGAAATGGTGCACAACGCGTTTTCCTGTCGCTTTTTGGTAGCGCTTTTCGAGTTTGTGTGCCAGAGTAAATGGAAATGTCAAAAGTTGAGAGTCTGCACTGGTACCACAGGTTTCAGGTTTCAGACCACCGCTATCAAAAATTTGATCAATATCTTGAATGATCGTTCTTTGTTAATCCGTTTGTGTAAACATAATCATTCGGCGCATTTGTAATCTCGCGTCATTCGGATCTCACGAATTCCTAATGCAAATGAACGAGAACAAAACAGCTTGGCAAGCTATTCAACCCTTGACGTGGTGGGGTCGACGGTTGATGACCGTTGAGGGGGATTGCTTAATCAAATTCGTCGATTTGGCCAACAAGTTGATTGTAATTGAGGATCCCTCATCTAATTATAGCCAGCCCCGCAATGCCGACTCCTGTCAAACCCATCTGATTTCATTCATCAGAACTGACAGGCAGCCAAAATCCGTACAGACCTTCTCTTCATAGAACGAGCGTTTCCTTCGGAACGTCTACTCATTCAGATTCCTTTCATCCAGTGAAAAATTACCATGTATATAAAACAAGGAGGTTTTGATCCTCCACAGTCTAGAAATAAACGAGAAGTTTGATGAAAAATTGCTTGTAGGTAGCGACCAGAGAAATTAGATGTTGTTTTCCATGTGATAGGGAATTTTTGTCAAACATTTTTTTAGAAAAACAATATTCAGATGTCTTGGGAAAATGGCAGTTTTAAGCCCGTTTTCCAAAACAAGCATGATTTTTTAAATGAGGGAGGTTAAAAATAAAAAAAACCACAGTCATGCAGCATGGCTATAAGAGCGAATTTTCGAAGAAATAACTGATTTTATGTAAAACTGTTTTATCTCAAGAAATAACCACGTTCCTTCATCTTCAAAGTGCTCCAGTTTGAGAACGGAATGAGATATCGCAATTCTGATTTCACCATCGTGTTCAGCGTACAAAAACCTTTAAAATGAGGTGTCACTTGTCAGACTGTTTCATTTTGGGAATTTATGGGTAATTTTTCCCCCCTAAAACTCCCCCTTAGAGTTACCCGATTCTGCCCATCTACGAACTTAGCCTGTCGATTGCCAAGACAGATTTTTCGTGCAAATTTGAACTTTTTATCTCAATTCTGTCGAGAGTTATCGTCTGGAATGACACATACATATATATATATATATATATATACCTATAATTTTTGGTGTCTTTCGGCAGTGAATTCAGGATGGTCTGAAACGGATTTTGGTATAAAAATCTTTCGGAAATTCGAGTTTGGACCGAGAACAATAGCTTCCTTTTCTTCGAAAATTCGCTAAAATGCGGCAAAAAATGACGTATCAGGTCTGTTGACATCTGATTGGCTGTTGGCGCCAAGGAGGCGGAGCTAAGCCTCAGATGCGAAGGTTCTCAATGCTGCCAACAACCCAACATTAGAAATGTCAAACCTTCGTGGCAACCTTCAAGAACCTTTGCCATCACCTTTCCCTTGGTTTGATTTTGAGGATGTGTTTTTTAAATTTATTCATAAATTTGCGGTTCCATCCAGTGCAGTTCTGTACATAGTTGAAAGTGATGAACTAGTGCTCTAAACGGTATTTGAGGTGAACTACTAATTTTTTACCTACTGAACTTCTGATTTTTACCTGATACGTCATTTCTAGCGGGAACTCTGAAATTAAAATTTCAAACTCGTTTTCGGCCTAGACTTTCTGACAGCACCTAATTATGTGGTCAATAAGTGTTAATTTCCGTTATTGTACAGAATTTGGCCAAGAAAGGAGAACTTGTAACACACGAAAATTGCCCGTAGTTCACACTGAATCGAATGGTGACACCCGAAACTCCTTGACCCTTAAAAACAGTTAAAAAACCAGTTACAACGTAAACAACTGTAGAAACCAGTTGCTCACCTTAAAACGGCGCGATACATTAAAAATTCCATATTTATTAACAGATCAGTGAATGACGATTTTGGGGAGAGGCTATTTATTTTGCACGTCCTTGTTGGTGCCAGTAGTTCGAAACCACAGTTTTTCCGGGTTTTTGAGGTTCGGGAGTGTCACCATTCGATTCAGCGTGAACAATTACGTAGAAAACGACACCTAACTTCTCTGTTCATGGTGAGGTCGTCACAAAACACCCAATTTCCTCGAAAAACACAAGTTTTTTTGCATTCAAACGTCATTTTCTCCCGTAATTAGTGCAGCAAAATGAAAACGCTGCAAATCCCTGCACAACGGTTTATTATTTTGTACAGAATACCCTCTTGTTACAGATCACAGGTCTCCGTATAGATAACCCTTCTATACATATAACATATAATGTACTATTCTACACATAATATGTAGATCGTGGACCCTCCGTAGGTTAGTACCCGTTACTCGTTACTAGGTACCTACCTAAACCGTTGTGTAATAATTTACCTGTATAGGTTCCCCTTCTACGGAGATAGAATAATGAACCGTTGTGTAATAATTTGCCCATCAATAATACTTCAACGGTTGTTCAAGTTGCAAAAGTACCTATCAACAAAATCCAGCCCCTTCTTGGTAGATGAGCCATTGTGTAATAATTTACCGTTGTGTAATAATATTTACTGTTGTGTAATAGTTTATCGTTGTGTAATAATTTGCCATTGTGTAATAATTTACCCATCAGTAATACTTCAACGGTTGTTCAAGTTGCAGAAGTACCTATCAACAAAATTCAGCCCCTTATGGGTAGATGAGCCGTTGTGTAATAATTTAACGTTGTGTAATAATTTGCCATTGTGCAATAATTTACCCATCAATAATACTTCAACGGATGTTCAAGTTGCAGAAGTACCTACCAACAAAATCCAGCCCCTTCTGGGTAGATGAGCCGTTGTGTAATAATTTACCGTTGTGTAATAATTTACCTTGGTATAATAATTTACCTTGGTGTAATAATTTACCGTTGTGTAATAATTTGCCGGTGTGTAATAATTTGCGATTGTGTAATAATTTACCCATCAATAATACTTCATTCTTAATCAGAAAAGTGGCCCGTACGGCGTACGGCGGACAGACAGAAATATTTTTATTGCAGTTTTGGATTCTACATACCTTGAAACGTAAACCATCAAATTTTGAGGGGGGGTAAGAATTTTTTTTCATGCTCGATTCCAATGGTTCATTATTGAAAATAATAAACCAAAATAACCAGGCCGTTGGAAAGCAGAGATTCCGAGGAAGTTTTTCCCGGCACGTGCACGTTTAATCACACATTATTTTTGAGACGTAGAGCCATTTGAAAAAGTAGAGACGTTGAAAATTTGAGAAAATTCTCTTTTTTCAGTCCAATTTTTCGCCTGCCGAATCTACTCCTAAATGTGTCTCAGGGTCATATTGTGATTGGAAATTTAAGTGTAATTTAACGGAGATAAGGCCATTTTAGTGGTATAAGGTGGAAAACGCGAAAAAGCTCTTGAAAGTGGAACAACTCACGAAAAAAGGGGTTAACAAAAAATTGTAAAGAGAAGCTTTTTGTTGAAAATTAGTTGTAGAATCGGTTCATAGAAAGTCCTCAATCTTAAGTGTGAACACGCTGTGTATTATACGCAGCATTCTGTGTTGTTCACGATCAATGTCAAGGCAATCCGGTTTTTTTTCTTTGAAGTGAATCCACTCAACAAGTTGAAATTATTCCCATAATTATAGTTGTTATGCTCAGCTTCTTGAGCTGAGTGTTGAATAATGTAGACGGATAAATACGAATCATTTTTGAATTTGTTGTCCTCCGAAGTCATTTCTCTGACATTTTACCTTTCAGGCGTCTGAGGACAAATTTGGTTCCGTCCCTGTTGGGTATCAAGTACTCGCTTTTGTTAACAGTGGCACTCGACAAATAGGTCCATGCCCCTATGCCCGTCGCTTTAGTTCCGCGTAAGTGTTGTTTGGTCGTCTGCTGTGAACTCGGAACAAGTAAAACGCGCGTATTCCTTTCGGTGCGTCATCCGACGACAATAGCCGTCGGATGCTTGGTGCCCCAGTTCGGTACGTCACTGGGCTCAGTGGTTTCTTTGTTGTTGGTACCAGGCAGCAGAATGAACAAAGACTACAAAACTCTTTTTATGAATCATCAAAACATTGTGACTGCAGCAAAAACACGCTGCAAAGTACAAATATAGTTCAAACATATCTCCTCATTCATTTATTGTTTCTTTCAAAAGTAATAATCAAAATAGCTATTTCTGATGGTTTCCATCAATTTTGGCACCTAAAACACAAATTAGGTGCGCTCCTTCTTCTTTTTTTTCAAATTATCTTAGATCATTGGTAGTGCCATTTAATCGTCTTGATCCACGTTTTGACAATTTTTCCAGTGTTAGTATACAAATGGATGGATGGTGATTGCAGACGATTTCCCAGGTTTTTCACTCATAAAAAATCAATTTTGGGAGCTGAACATTTGGTAGAACTCAATTTTCCACTCTTTGGTCACTCTTTGGTCGGTCTTCTCGTCCCCCAAAACATGGAAAACAATATCTCAAAAGCTCATGTTACTAACATGTTACTAAAACACAAAAAGTACCTATTTTTATACGCATTTTCACTCATAACACCCCTGGGTATATTCCAGTAGCGGTGCGTGGGCTCCGAAAATGGTGGGCCACCAAACCGGAACACAGATTAACAGCTTTTTCTACAAAATACCTGTAAATGTTTTCCAACAGTGGAGTCTTCTTATGAGAAATGGGTGGATTTTAATCAACCAAAGCTCTTAGCAAGTCAGAATGTAAGCACTGTGTTCACAATAGTTCTGACCAGTACCCGGGATTGCCAGAAGCTAAAAGTTCTATAGCTTCATACTGACTAATACTCAGCAAAGGCCTATCTCTTCCTAAACTTTTAATCATCACTCTATCTATCCCCGTAGGAAAACGTCGAAAATTTCGACTGTAAGTTAGCCAGCGACTTCATGTGGTACAAAAATACAGAAGCAAATAAACTAAACAAGAACTAAAAATAACAAACTAGACTAAAATACAACGAAGTAATGACCCGCCGGCCAGTACCTTAAGGACACAACGCACTTAATTATCGCAAATCCGAATGGGAACATACAAAATTCGGAACTTAAGCAGAAAATTGAAAACTCAACATAGGAACAGAATGGCGAAAGTGATAAGAATTTTTAGGGGAGGACAGATCGAAGGACAAGCATCTCGTATCGAGATGACAAGATGAATTGAAACAATCCAATCGATTGTGAACGCAAACGATTTTTGGATGGAAATGTGGGCCCGGGCCCAAAAGGGGCGTGGCTAACCAAATTTTTACTCGACTGAGCTTGCGCTGACGGGCCACTTTTCTCGGTTACCATGGCGACACCAGGTCCCAGGACCTGTCATTTTCAGAAGCGTAGGTTTCGATTTCGATTGCAAGACATCGATTAGTGTAGCTATATTCCGATAAAATGCTCGAATATCCATAGCCAGAGAACTCTGTCGAGTCGCTGTTGAACTTCGTGAAAAATGCTAGGTACAGTATACGGAGGGAAATTCGAATGCCAACTGAACAAATGGTTGGCATTTTTTTTGGAGTTTTTTGTGTTTCTGGGTGCCGGGGCAGTGGCCCAAGTGGCCTTATGGACGCAACGCCCCTGGTATATTCCGATCGGGCTGCGAAGTTTCGGGACACAACTAGGGCCCAAATGGAGCCTGTGTGCGAAAGAACGACTTTTTTAGACCGAAAATGAAGCCGGTACGCGATACGGCGTATGGACATTGCATTTTTGGAATCTACGCACCTTGAAACGGAAAAGAAAAAATTTGAGGGGTTGTTATAAAAATGTTTTGCTGAGCGAATACATGGGTGTATTATTCACAGAATGATGAACCAAAAGTCGGCCAAGTGGGTGGGCAGTGTAGTTTCCTGTCATCATTCGTATGGTTCACACAGTTATCTGCATGAATCCTGAAAATTTCATACAAATACAATTGTGGATGCAGGTGGTTGAAGGGTATAGTTTTTGTGCACGACTGTGGGGAATGAGGAGAAACCATGACTTCTGTTAATATTACTGTCACATTTTTAAACTGAAACCAACACTATTCATGGTTGGTTTCAAAATTCATACAACGGAACCTACTTTCATTCGAAAAATTTATAAGCAGAAGTTGTGGGTGCTCCTCATTGGCACCAGACCAGAACACAAAACAAACAGATTTGTTTACAAAATACCCCAAGGCAACAACACCCTTCCCTTATTTACTGATAGTGATATTCAACGAAGCTTATCGCTTTTAATCAACACTCTATCGTCGTACGAAAACGTCGACAATTTCTGCTGCAAATTAGCCACCGAATTCAACAAACTTCTACTCCCCGAGTCAAATCCCTAGTTTGATTCCCAGCCGCTAGCGTTTTGTGGCGCTGCATTCGTCCTCAGCTGCATAGAATAGGAATAGAAATAGTAGAAACGACATAGTTACCAATATGCAGTCAAAGAATTACCAGAACGTGAGAATTTTTTTTTTCATGCTCGATTCCAATGGTTCATTATTGAAAATAATCGGAACTGGACCAAACGCAAAATTTGACGCAAAAAATTGAAAACTGAAAGACTCAACAGAGAAAGCTAATGTGATTTAGAGAGAGCAAAAACAAATCAGAAGAAGAAGCATCACGTATCGAGATGACGAATTAAATCGAAGGGATTGAATCGATTGTGAACGATTTTGGAGTTGAAATCAGGTTCTGGGGCTAGAGCCCAAAGTGGGCGTGGCGAACAACATTTTTACTCGACGGAGCATGCGCGGACGGGCCACTTTTCTCGGTTGCCATGGTAACACTAGGTCCTAGGACCTACCTTCCAGTTTTAGGAGCCAAAGGTTTCGATTTCGATTACTGTTAGGGATGAAAATCGATTATCGATTAAATCGAAAAATCGATTATTCACCACCAATTTTCGATTATTTTGAAATCGATTAAACGCGTCGATTACAATCGAGAAATCGATTATTGGACCCCAAAAATCGATTTTCCGTCCTCTTGTTTCCAGCCAGTAGTTATGTAAAATTTCATCAACAATTGCCTATCTTACATAGGTGGATATTTAATAAATTACAGTTTTATCAAGTCCCATCAGTTTTGCATTGTAGTATAATATACCTTTTTTGTAATTTGCAGTACTTTTTTATTGAACGTCTTTATTTTTTGTCTCGTATACTTGTACTTACCTACTTGAGTGATTGAACCCAGCTACTTATCTTTTTTACTATTATTATTTTTATCATTTACAAAAAGCTACAATCAATTTTTCCGATTTAAGCACTAAAAATAAAAATTCCGATGGATTTTTTTAATGTTAAAATTTAAATAATCGATTATTGTTGAAAATCGATGTTTTAGAACCAATTATTCGATTTAATCGATTTTGGTTTGTCGATTGTTAAATCGATGTCATAATCGATTATTGGCCTTCGGTTTTTCATCCCTAATTACTGTCACTTTATTCCGATAACATGCTTGGTCTATGGATCTAACATTAAGGAACCACCATGGATCCTCTACTAGAATATTGACTATCCATAGCCAGAGAAGTCTGGCGATTGGCTGTTGAACTTTGTGAAAAATTCTAGGTAGGTATAGTTTACTGTGGGAAATTCAGATGCCAACTGAACAATGTTTGGTATTTTTTACTCTACTGTTGTTGGGTGCCGGGGCAGTGGCCCAAGCGGACTTTATGGACGCAACGCCCGTGGGGAACAGGTTTTAACATCGCTGTTATGAGTTAATATTCGTTTCTTACAGCTACATGTATATGATGACAGTTGCAATGCTAGTTCCTAATTGTCTACTTTTTAGAGCGCGCACATTAAGGCAATAAATTTTCTGATGAGGTACGTGAGGCGGTCTCCATAATTTTGTGTTCGAAGAGAATCATTACCCGTCATTACCTAGCTGTTACTTGTTGACCTTTCCAGTAGATATCTAACTTTTACCAGTCCGCACGTGTATTGCAGTTTTCTATAAACTTGAACTTTTAAAATCACCTACCTATAATTTATTTAAACGTGATGGTTAAGAATTTATAATCAACCAGTCATTTCAATTGGCGCGAAAAATTGATGATGACATCATGCATTAGGTATGTACCTGGATATTTAATAGTTGGTAAAACGATACTATGTAGCTCTTGAGGTATTTCGAGTAGGTACATAAATTAGTATTTTATATTCCTGAAAGTCATCGAGGGTCGCTACTGTATTCATAATTATCTCGTTTTTCTTCCGGCGTTATACTCAGTACTGTTCATTGTCTCCAGCCTCCAGGGTACAAACGATATGAAAGATCAAGTTGCATTCAGGTTCCATGAATTCAGTGAATTATAGAAGATGTATTTAGGAACATGCATTGAATACCTACCGGTATAAATCTTAGTGTAAATCGTCCAGTCATCAAAGGTACACAACACCTAGGTACCTACTGTACCCTTATGTAGGTACCAACCACCTCTGAATTCACACCTCTTTTATATAGGCATGAGTACATCCTCTTTCTAATTCTATGGGTACCTACATCAAACCACTATAACTTGTACTTGGTTATATTCAAATTGTATCTATTCATTCACGTTCACACCTAGGTATCTCCGAGGTACGACCCTTCGGAATACCCTAAAATAGTTATACTTATGGAATACAATAAAAATTCGTATTAAAGTCAAATTCATCAATATCTTATGGCGAAAGTAAAATCTTGAGCAAAAACTAATGAGGGTAAAAGATGGTAGGTTTATTCGCAGTGACGACAGACTACAGCTGCCTACTTGATCGGTCTTTCATCAATTTTTCCCTCCAAACTGTTAATTTTATAGAACTAAATATTGCATAATGTCACTCTTGAGATGCAAAGACTAAGAAAAAATCAACCACCACCACCATCACCATTACCATCACTGGTAATGAATACAAAATTATGTGAGATGTGTAGGTGAGTCCTGCACAAGTTTAGATAGGTACCTACTTACACTTTGACAAGAAGTCGAATTCACTAATAATTTCAAAACCATTATTTTTTATATCTGGACTAGGCCCAAACGTAAGTATAATTTCAAATACATAGGTGTATTATTCACAGAATAATAAACCAAAATTGATATCCGTTAAAGCGGGAATAACTACTGTGTGTACTGTACCTACCTCATTACCGATTTCCATTCATATACCTTCTCCATGTATGGATGTATGTGCTCCTTATAGCTTCTAAATTCTGATTAGGGACGTTACGATACCATCTGAGTATCGATACTCCTTTCGATACGATACTTTCCCCGAAGTACCGATACTCGATATTATCGGTCAAAAAGTATCGATATTCAGATAATATCGGATCAAAAGTATCGATACTCGATACCGATACCGATACCAAGTCCAAGGGCGAAAATTCAGAAAAACCCTTTCTTTTGATGGAATTTAAAAAAAAGGAAAAGAATTGAGAGAAATTGCTGCTATGTGAAAAGGATGCCTTGAAAGTGACCAGCATATTATTATAATTATGCATTTATACTAAGGTGGTTGTACCCATCTTCCTAATAATATCTATATAATATTTTATCGATGCATTGAGTTTGAGGGTACTTAGGTATCGCGATTTTCCTGAAAGATTGGCATTTCCGGTATTATGCTTGATTTCCAGCTACCTATTTTCGAAAATCAAGAATTTACATAATCATATTATAATTAATAGGTGGGCACGAACGAGTATTTCCTCACAATAATGTCATCTTCCTTGGTAAAATATCGGTGGAAAGTATCGATACTATCGATACTCTCGGACGGAAGTATCGATACCACAAAAGTATTGAAAGAAAAGTATCGATACAAATATCGGAAATATCGGGAGCAAAGTATTGATACTCCGATATATCGGAAGTATCGGAACGTCCCTAATTCTGATTGTAACTTTTAGTTTTTGTTTGCAGTCTGTCGTAAATTTAATTACGCCAGTAAACATCTTGCGTGTTATTATTCAGATTTGACCTACCAAAAAAACTCAAATGTGTAATTCGATAAATAGTACCTACGTATTTATTACGATACATTTTAAGTAGTCCATTGTCTCCCGAGTGTTGATTCCTAGTTCGAGATAAATAATTATCTCGTACTACTCTTGTCGAAATAACTCAAGTGGTCCATATAATCTTCGGTATTCATTCTTCAGAACACTGTTAAGTGTAAGAAGTGATCAGCTATAGTGGCCAGTATTATTATTTCAAAATGCTGGAAGGAGCTCACAAAAAACCGCAAACCCGGTATGCAAAATGTCGAGACTTCAAAGCTATGTTTCGTGATCTTTGAACTACCCAATAGTTATTGGACGAATAAAAAATAAAAATGCCAAGAGTGGGAAGACGTTCAGTGTTTTTAATGTCAAAAACTACAATAATATCTTTCTGTAAGAATGAAAATGTGTTTTTGTTGCAGAATTTTCGTGAACAGAAGCTTGCATTTGGAACACATCAAGTTCTATGGATTCGACATGGATTACACTCTTGCTGGTATGTTGAGAACATTTTGAATCCCTCTATCAATTTACTGCTAAGGAGCGAGTAAAAATGACAGTTTTTCTCATTCAATATGTAAAATTGAGGAAAATTCGCGCTTTAATTATGAATGGAATAGTTTTTGCTGGTTATATGTTGTTACCTGTAAAATGTGTTATGTAGGTTTGCTGTACCGTAATTTACTTACAGCTTCGATTAAGGTAACCTGCCTAATGGAGGTAGTTTATAATCAGCTGACAATTTCATGCTTATGTTCTCCCACCCTTCTTCCGATTTTTAGCGAATTTTCGAAGAAAAGGAAGCTATTGTTCTCGGTCCAAAATTTTTAAAACTCGAATTTCCGAAAGATTTTTATACCAAAATCCGTTTCAGACCATCCTGAATTCCCTGCCGAAAGACACCAAAAATTATATGTATATATATATATATTTATATATATATTTATATATTTATATATATATTTATATATGTATGTGTCATTCCAGACGATAACTCTCGAAAGAATTGAGATAAAAAGTTCAAATTTGCACGAAAAATCTGTCTTGGCAATCGACAGGCTAAGTTCGAAGATGGGCAGAATCGGGTCACCCTAAGGGGGAGTTTTGGGGAGTTTTAGGGGGGGGAAATTACCCATAAATTCCCAAAATGAAAAAGTCTGACAAATGACACCTCATTTTAAAGGTTTTTGTACGCTGAACACGATGGTGAAATCAGAATTGCGATATCTCATTCCGTTCTCAAACTGGAGCACTTTGAAGATGAAGGAACGTGGTTATTTCTTGAGATGTTCTTCCTGGTTCGTCTGCTCTAATCTGATAACGGAATGGGATATCGCAATTCTGACTTCACCATCGTGTTCAGCGTTGGAAAATCTACAAACCGAGGTGTTACTCGGCAAAAAATGGAACAAAAAATTTGTTACGTACCCAATACCTACTCTTCTGGTATTCAAAACATTTTTGATTTCCCCCTCCTTCCCAAATTTTACTTTGCGTAAAACTACTCCTGTTTTAATTTTGTATGGTATCAAGTTGGGAAAACATTGGCCGAAAATTAATTTTCAGAAAATTTTAGGCGGAGGAGGAAGATGCCGAAAACTTCGAAAATTCGCTCTTATAGCCATGCTGCATGACTGTGGTTTTTTAAAAAATAAGATATTCTCTTGCGAATGCTTTTAGAATCTTCCCTTGCTTTCGTCGTTCATACTATGCAGTATCTGTCATCTACCTCCAGTCAAACTTGAATTAATGAACTCGAAATAATTGAAATTTCAGAGTACAAATCGCCCCAGTACGAAAGACTGGGTTTCGATTTGGTCAAACAGAGGATGGTCGACATGGGCTACCCCCAGGAAATACTGGAATTCGAATACGATCCCTCATTCCCCGTTCGGTAAGTCGTTTTTGTCAGTATTTAAACATTTGTAAGCGGTTTTAGTTTGCAAATACGCAGGTAGGTACCTACTATTATAAGGAAGCCTGTGTGTTTTAATCGCCTTCATTTCATTGCTTCTCAATCGTACTCGAGATAGAATTTGAATGGTGAAACATCTTTCAACTCCAAAATCGAAATTCCACGTACAATTTTGTGTTAGTTTTCTGAGGTGGCTCTTCCCTGGAGTTATCACATGTGAATTTCACCAAGATGTGTATATATAGATTTATGCAGTCTGCATAGGTGCTTACGTTATTAGGCTCGGCCCCTCAGAAGTGGCCTTTTAGACAATTTTCATTATTTTGAGGGGGATTTACCCGTTTTAGATAATTTTTATTATTTTGAGGGTGTGGGGTGGGGGCGAATTTCCCATTTTCGACCACGTTGAACACGATTCTATCGAGAGAAAAAAAAGTAAATTTCAGCCCCTTCAGGTAATCTAGTACCTATGTGTGTGTGGTGGCACGCATTTCTGCGAACCGCCATAACCAACGACCTAGTGGTCCAAATTGGCTCGAATGTTTACAGTAGTTCGGGGTTAAGTCCTAGTTGATTCCACATGAATTTCGTCGCATTCGGATCAGTAGTAGAGGCTGCGCATGCGTAAACGTGAAAAAAGTTGAACCGTTGAACCCAAATTCCAATGGTCCAAATTGGCTCAGATGTTTACAGTAGTTCGGGGTTAGGCTCTAGTTCATCCCACATGAATTTCGTCGCATCGGATCAGTAGTATAGACTGCGCATGCGCAAACGTGAAAAAAGTTGAACCGTTGAACCCACAACCCAGTGGTTGAAACGAACCATTTTTTTTTAAATTTGGTCCAATATAGTGTTCCATATATTTAGGTCATTGTTCAACCCTAAATAATGTTAATACGGGCAATGGCGCTTCTTAATTTCTCTAAAGGCCCGGGTTGTGACTTGAAAAAAATCTTGGAAAATATTACCTATTATGAACACGGACAACTATTAGACTAGATCTGCGTAATGTACATGAGTGTCTGGACCAAGTATTCAAAAGGTAAGACGCATGCGCAGTAGTAGTGAGTGCAGTCAAGGATGACACCATAGATTGAAATGTCCAGCAGATGGACATCAGTTTCTGGACCAAGTACCCAAAAGGTACGAAGCAAGAGGACTGGTAGTGAGGTCTCAGCCGATAGTACCAAGACCACATGAATGTTATTTTCTTAATCATTCCGTCAGAAGGTTAGTAATTTTCTTATGGCTCTGTTTCCAGTGGTCTGTGGTTCGACGCTCTATACGGCAATCTCCTGAAAGTCGACGCCTACGGAAATATACTTGTTTGCGTCCACGGGTTTGAGTTCCTTAAACAGTAAGTGGTATTTATTTGAATTACAATTTTTACACCAACTGGCATTGGATGTGTTAGATTTTGGTCTGTTCAGAAAATAACTATACATATAGGTACCTACTTAACCTATTTTTACACCAACTGGCCTTAGGTTTTGGCCTTGGATGTTTTAGATTTTGGTATTTTCAGAAAATAGCAATCAGAATACCACTCAAGTCAAATCTTGGTTCCAAATGCGATGATAAACACCACTTTGTTTTTTTTTAAATTATTTATTTTTCTATTTTTTTCTATTTTATGTGTAGCTTGGCACGAATTCTACTTGGTGACCTGGCAATTTATGTTCATGTAGAAAAGGGAATAAAATTCCCCTGTAATTTTAAAATAAATAAAATAACTGTCTACCTACTTAAGGACTTGTTAGTTAATTCGTGCACAAGATTTGTGTTTAGCTTGAAGTATATATCGGGTCACAGAAATAAAATCCTAGGCACTGAGGTACCTGGTTTCTTTTCTCCAGGATGGAACGTTGATACTGATTTTTAAGCTCATCAACCACCCTAATATCCCTCAGTATTTAAATTGTTTTTAAATAATTTAGCGCGTTGTGAGAGGCTCCGTACCATCGTACAGACTCGTACGTCATGATAAAGGTAGCTGGAGCAAGGCGGTGGAATGCTTTGCCACTGAGCCCTTCCTTACCTGTCTCGCTTCAGAGGTGCATTAGCTTTGTTCCATTGCTTTCTCCTTTCCTACTCTCCACTCTTTGTCCCCTTTCTACTACACCCCTTTTTTACCTGAAAGCGAGTTTGTGCTACGTACTATTTAATATTCGTTCTTAGTGGGCGTTCTGACAGTTCTGGAACTCATAAGAACTGGGACGGAAAATCCCGGGGCGTTCCGGAACTTGAGGAACCGCGTTCTGCACTGCGAACGATTTCAAAACTGGAAGTGGAATAACCTGTGTGCGCATGCGTCACCTACGTTCTTGAGTTCCAGTTCTGACAGTTCCGAAAAAAATCGGGGACTGTCAGAACCGTTCAGAACTGGATTCGCAAAACACTGCGAACGCAGAACTCGGCGTTCCGGAACTGGGCGTTCTGGCACTGCGAACGACAAAACTCGACTGCGCTTGCCCAGAACCGTTCGGAACTGGCAGAACGCACACTGAGAACGAAGCTTTAACTGTCAGTAGGTACCCAAAAATGTACATTTCCATGCGCCGTAAGAATTCCTTTTCTGCTAAATGATCTGTACTTACTTATATACTTTTTTTTGGTGTTTACCTTTTAAATAATTTAACTTGAAGTGAACCATATTAATGTTCCGATTACTCCACACTCGGTGGGACTTGTTTTCTATGCGGTAGTATAATAATAAATAATAAATTTAAAAAAATAAAAATATATAAGGAAGTACCAGGAAGAAAATACACTGTTATACTGGGTTCAAATATAACATTAAGTTGTTGTCTGTTACTGACAATGGTTTGATCACCAAAAACGGTATAACAGTGTATTTTTCGATGTATTATTAGTAGAAATAGACAGCTTTTCAATAACTCCGTTTGTCTTTGAGTGATTTAGTTCGTAAAGTAGGGGAACGAGGGGCACAGTGAAACACTTCTTTGTTTTTATTTTTCCTGGCCTGAATATCAAAACTGTTGTAGTGTGAAAGTTATAGAAAAAATACTTTCTGACATATCGGGAGTATAATTATATTGCATTAGTCTCCAGTTAGTTGTTTATCACGCAGTCATCACAGCAACAAAAATTTATTGCTGTGGAATTTTGTTCCATTTTGCCCCATATGTGGGGTGCCTTGAAACGGCTCATGGAGGACAGTGAAACAAAAGCGCAAAAGGTGTGTTAGATGAGTAAACATCAGCTGCATTTTTTCAGAAAGCTATTTACCTTGAAATCATTCTTTCTGGCATGGTACGAAACCGAGTGAGAAAACCTGGAAGAGGCCTTTTTTCGCTGATATGAAGGAAGCTGTTTCTTTGGTCGAAACTGGTCCTCGTCCTGTATTTTTAATGGTATTTCAAGGTAATAGCTTTACCATAAAAAATACAGGACGAGGACCAGTTTCGACCAAAGAAACAGCTTCCTTCATATCAGCGAAAAAAGGCCTCTTCCAGGTTTTCTCACTCGGTTTCGTACCATGCTAGAAAGAATGAAACGCAAAATGAAGAAATTCCTGTTAAGATGATGATTATTTATAGCGATGAGACACAATGAAACATCAGACTGGGGCTTCTTGAAACGTTTCAGTGAGCCCCATCTTCTATGTTTCAGTCGTTGCATATTGTTTATTCCCAGTTTGGTTGTAAACAGTAGAACACAATGGAAACCATGCAGCTTATTCTACACAAGAAACTGACTCATAACAACAATAGTGTGCTATGAAAATAGTTTTTACTTAAGTCTTACATGAAGAAAAATGTTGCTTAAATGATCTACGCCATTGGGCAAAAAACGCACTTTGTATATAGCTGGACAAAGAACACCGGCATCGAGACAGAAAGACTTTGGGTGAAGCACAGGATACCGTAGCTCAGTCTTATGTTAACTCCTCGAATTAAATACCTCACATATTTGAATTAGAGCTGTTGTTTCACTGTGCCCCATGTTCCCCTACTATTTGGTTCAATAGCCACTGCAGCTTTGAAAATGAGCCGTTTTGAACGACTCGAAAACCCCAGGAAGTTTCCATTTCCATGCCATGTTTGTTCGATTGGGTAACCTGTTTGGCTCAGGTCCATGATATTTTTTTCTTGTGGCAGTTCACAGGTCTACGAGCTGTACCCTAACAAATTCCTTCAACTCGACGAATCCCGAGTTTACGTTCTCAACACGCTTTTCAATTTGCCCGAAACCTATTTGTTAGCCTGTCTCGTCGACTTCTTTAGCAACTCGCCGCAGTACACGTGGTGAGTACACAGATATCTAGCGCTTTTTCAGAATAATTGCTACAACATTGTCAGTTACGTTGACCATTATCAGGTTACTTTGATGTCGTTGTTATTGTCAATACATAATATTAATATTTCAGACTGGTAGTCGATTATGTTGACCTGTATCAGGTTACTTTGATGTCGTCATTATTGATACCTGTTGGATATTTCATTTAATATGAATTCAGTTAATATGAATCGGGAAAAAGAGTGCATGTCAATTTTCGTAGGTAGGTACTACTTTCACACTGTTGATATGTAGGTAACAGTTGAAATGATAACAGAATCTAGGTAAGGTTGATGAGTGGAGGAAGGCGAAGTCACGACAATACCTAATATTAATACTTCGGACTGGTAGTCATTTATGTTGACCTTTATCAGGTTACTTTGATGTCGTTATCAATATCGATAATAATTAACTGGCATATCGATATTAATTAAACCCTCCATCATGGATAATAATTAATACATCGGACTGGTATAGTCATTTCATATCCAGTTTCTATGGATTATAACGTATATACATCTGGTTCTGGGGACGTGCTTCGGGATTTAACTCACGTTTGTAGGTACCTATGATTAGACAGGTACAGTGGGTATAAATACAGTACGAGATCATTTTTGTTGATCATTTGAGAACAGCTGTGTAAGAGTGTGAAGAGTCAGGGTGGAAAAACAGTTCGTGTCCACTTTTTGGCGAAATCAAGCTTATGGTGTTATCTAGTGGCTGATGGGAGTACTTTCAAAGTAGCAATCCATCAGGGAGGGAAATGTCGTAATTCAGTTTTATAGTGGAGAAGATTAGGTGTACTGGGGAAAGATAGTTCGTCCCCTCGGAAAGGGAGAAGATTGGTTGTAGTCCAAATCTGTCTGTCGTGCCTTTGCCTTGTAGTTTGCTTAGAAACTGGGGAAGAAACATGTCATGAGCGCAAGTTATGGTTGGTTTGGGTAGGGTGTAGGAGAGAGGAGGATGTGCCACTTAGGAGGCTTTTGGGATCGCTACCGCGGTTTTCACCACAGCGAGCGATACTGGATGTGCCAGTACCCCGCGGTTTTCACCGCAGCGAGTGTGCGAAGGAGAGGAGGCGCAAGGTAAGAGAGAGAAGTCGCAAGTATGAGTCGGATCGGTAGAATGAAGAGCTGGGCGAGTCAGGCGCCTTATAAACTGTCGTTGATGGCCATTGGAAGTTGATGAAGGGAACCCTTCCCGGGCTTCCACTGAGACCTCACACAGCTCGCCTTTCTCCTCGCTATTTATTGGTTAAATCTTAACATATTTACATTGGAGTGAAATAGGGGTACCACGACAAGACATTTTTGTCCAATTAATTTTTCTTCATTATTACATTTTATATGAATTTTTTTAATGTTTTATTTATTAATTTACCGTCCAGTAAGTAGTCCTAAACAAAAACCCATCATGTAAAATTTATATTGCAATGTAACTGCAAGTTATAGTGGCAATTTTCGAGTAAAACTTGTAGTTTTGGTTTTTTCGAAACTCACCTGAGTGGACATTGTTTTCCCCCTGACTCTTCATACATATGTTTTTCAGACAACAATGATTGGTGGCAACATGTAATAAGGCGCGACATGAAAACTGGCAGTGTGTCATATTCTAGTGGTATTATATATGTAGTATTATTATAGGTATAGTATTATATAGGCCGACCTAACATTTTTCTCATTTCAGGGGCAAGACTGGCGTCACTTGCGGAGATATATTTATTTCGTTTAAATCGATTTTCCAAGACGTGAGGAACGCTGTGGACTGGGTGCATATTCAGGTAAAGTTGCTGACGCGGTACAAGTATGTTATAGCCCCGCCAATATCGATTGTATCGATTATCTCAAATACATCGATCCTTGTGGTATCGATGACGTGTATCAGACAAGAAGGTGGGTGTACAAGAAGTTTAGTTCCCATTCCGCCGCTCGCATTGTCAAGCGATCTGGATGCTCGCTAGCGCTCGCATCTCAAAAAAGATAAACAATCCCAGAAACTATCCCGTGAATGAGCAGGTTGTTTGGGACTTCTGAATAGATGGTACAAGTATGTTATAGTCACTCTTATTTTTTGGTGTCCTTACAATGGTCTTCCCGTATTCATTTTGAAAGTTGATATCGGTACCCCGGATGTAGGCATCGGGACGCCATATTGAGCCGTCATCGATACCACAAGGATCGATGTATTTGAGATAATCGATACAATCGATATTGGCGGGGCTATAACATACTTGTACCGCTGACGCTCAAGTACTGATCTGTCTTACTTCCCTCTGGGTCTTCCAGTACAATCGATATATATTATTCCATGTCTGCTATCGATATACCTGCGCACCATGCTCCCCGTGTGATAATCGATTCCCAAAACCAATAGTTTTGGTAGGTGATAAGACCCCAAGGGACGTATAACAGACCAGTACTGAAGCTGTTACTCTAGATTTGTTTTTATTGTTTATTTTCATGTTGCTAAGTCATTATTGCTTTGTTTTAGGGGGATCTAAAAACTATGACGATCAGGAATCTCGATGAATACGTGAAGAAAGACGAAAGGCTGCCGATGTTTCTCACTCGTATAAGGGAGAGTGGAGCTAAAGTTTTCCTTCTTACTAACAGTGATTTCAAATTCACTGACCAGATCATGACTTACTTATTTGATTTCCCTCACGGTGCTAGGGTGAGTGCGAATCTTTCCCTACTTAGTGGCCACTTCTTGGCTGAAAACCTGAATGTTGCATTATGATACTCGGGGGGAGTCAGTTGGCAGTCTTGATGGTAGTGAGGTGTGTGGTAGACTTGGCCCAAAATGAGTTGGTCTAAATGAATCAAGGTGTGTCAGAAGGTCGTGTGACTTCCCTCCACTTGTCCAAACAGAGCCGTCCTTGTCTCCATATTCCTCTACAATAGAGAGTTTTTGCAGCACTCTCACTCCGAAACAAACGAAACGAAAGCAGTGCTGCGCATGCGCACTTAAGGCACCAAAAAGTTTGACGAACCGTGACGACGAAAAATACCGGGATCTCACGGTGTCAGCTTTCGTCTTGTTGAGATGATGAAACGTAATTTAACCTTACATCTGTATAACGCTACCTACCTTCTTATGTTTTCCTTGGAAAATAAATGTCAAGCGTCGTATTCACAGCTGCTTCCTCGCGTCTTTCTGTGTTAATGCAGACTTGACGCCATGTGTGGACATAGATTTGTATTCACCACGAAGTAAAATGGATGAAAGAGAGGTTAACATAACGTTAGCGTGACTTCACCAACCGGTATATGCCAAAGCTGAACGAAAACTGAACCAAAAAAGGTTAGCATCTGACTCAGGTCGCCCTATCTACCATTTCCGTTTCGATGTCGTTTTCCGTTTCGTTTCGGCGTGAGGGTGCTGCAAAAACTCTCTAATGAATGCTAGTTTATCAAATTTATTCCCCTCCCAAATGGGGGCTCCTTTTTTTTATAGCATATCCTAATTCTAAGCGAAAATTTAGTGAAAACAGTGACCCATCACCAAAATATTTGAGTGCAAAATGTGCAAAAAACGTGAAAACCCTGTTTTTTTTTTTAACTTATACAATTACTACATGAGATACATGATTTTAGTGTATTTTTTCACGCTGAATCACAATGGTGATAAATGCACTATTCGAAACACATTGCTGCATCGAAAAAACGTAACATGACGTCCTTTCTTGGGTAGAATGACGAATTAAAGGACCACGTGTTGAAGGGCAAGCTCAGAACAAGGACTGAAACAGCTTGTTTCATTCTGAGCTGAATGTCGCCGAAAGCGAATTCTTGATCACCCAGGCCTATGAGATTACAATAGGGGATAGAGGGGTGTTTGGCCTCCGGCCATTTGAATTGAGCGGGACAGAGCTCACCCATCACTGGTTCACCGCCCGCCACCAGGGCGGTCTCTACTATAGTCGCCCACCAGCCCGTATCACTCTCCAGATCAAATAACGACCATTGTAATAATCAAATAATTATAGATTCATTTAATAGGTTTGCAAGTTCCATAATTAGATCAGATCCAATGAACTGTACTAGTTCAACCTTTCGTCTTGTTCTTGTGGCAGTACTGCTCCTGAGCCGTTCCCTCTCGCTCGATCGGGAGGTTATTATTATTGTTATACTCATAGTCATTCTCCTTTTTGCGCTTGACGATATACTGTTATGTTCTGAGTTATAGTTAATTTTATCGTTGTTCATCCGAGTTGTACTAGTTCTAACTCAATAAAAGTCCGGTTCAGTTCATTTTCTGTTCTGCTCTACACGTCTAGACGCGATGTCTACCAGTGTTTATGTTTGAACATGGATATACAGGTACGATTCTGGCTCTGCCTCTCAGGGGTTACCTACTTGCTTCAAAAGCTCCCATTGGCTGATGGTGATGAGCCATCTCTATCCCCTGTTCTAGTCCTTTGCATACTCTATCAGGGCATCTTGGCATCATCATACATGATGGTGCGCAAAAAAAAAATCTCAAAATCATGTATCACATGTAGTAATTGAATACATTTTTGAAAAACATGATTTTTGCCTACACAAATTTCAGTGACGGGTCGTCGTTTCTCCATGAAATTTCACAGAGAATCCAAATCTCCAAAAAATATGAAAAATGCAGGATTAAACATCTGAAAGAAAAAATCTAATTAGACATCTAATGGAAATCTAAAAAATAGCATAACTATTTTTTTTTAAATATTTTCATGAAATTTTGGTCCATTTATCTTGATAGGAGGACTGCGAAAAATAGACATCATCACGTGATTCAGCGCGAAAAAGTACCTCAAAATCATGTATCACACATGCAGAGTAATTGATTACTTAAAAAAAATACGTTTTTGCGCACTCAAAAATTTAAATCATTTCCAGGTTCCAACTTAAACTTCCCACTCCTGGTCCAGTTTGCCTTAGGTCGGAAATAGTTTTAGAGCCTCTTGCGATTATTATAAGTTGGGCGGGTGGTTTCCAAAGTGTGCCAAATGATCAGTCGTGTTCTAAAGCATCCCTGTTTTATAAATGAGCTAAGATGGACACAATTTTTTTTTTTTTAATTTTTCGGTCTTATGTTCAAAATTGTTTTTCACGTTTCAATGAAAATTTTCCTGGGTGGTTGGGAACCGACCCACGGAATCTTTTAAACATGAAACTGATTACTGGTGAAATCCGGAGTTGTCCGTGGTACTTTATTGGCTTCTTATGACGTATTGTTCATCTCCGCAGCCTGAAGACCCTCACAGGAACTGGAAAACCTATTTCGACATTATCGTCGTGGATGCTCGGAAGCCCTTATTCTTCGGGGAAGGGACCCTCATGAGGCAGGTCGACACGGCGACCGGAGCCCTTCGAGTGGGAACGCATACCGGGCCAATGGTGAAGGACCACGTATATTCTGGAGGTAATCATTGTTCTTCAACTTCGATAAGTGCAAATGGACACGGATACATTTCTTAGCTTCTGGATCAGTAAAATCTATATTCTAGACTAAGTAGTTTGAATATGACTACATGAAGTATTATGTAGGTAGGTAATTATAATTGGCAATTTCACCTGTTTTATTTTATTTTCTTAAGTAAAAGATCTTGGTGAGTGCTTTCAGAGAAGGTGCTATATGAGGGGTATCCAATGATTGAAACTGGGTGATAAACCATTGGAAAGAAAGCGAAATAACGTCATAGGTAAAGGCCTTCAGCCCCGCGTCAGCCTGGGGGGAACCCTCAGTGCCATCCACATTTCTTTTCTTTCTATCCGTTTGTTGCTCAAGCTGCAGGGAGTTTCGAGATGAAAATTGGCAGTTGGGGGTTTTCAAGGGTGCTAAATTCGATTTTGAGGTCAAAAATAAAAAATTCTTACTCACGGCAATTGCCCATTGTATTCCTTGTTTAGGGTCCTGCGACGTCTTCACCAAACTCATCGGCGCCAAGGGGAAAGACGTCCTCTACATCGGTGACCACATTTTCGGCGACATCCTGAAATCAAAGAAAATCCGCGGCTGGAGGACGTTCCTCATCGTCCCTGAGCTCGTTCAAGAGCTTCACGTCTGGACTGACAAGTGTCAGCTGTTCACGGAACTTCAAACCCTGGACGTCATGTTGGGAGAAAAATACAAGTAGGGGTTCAATAAATAATTTTCTAAGGGCATATTTATGCGTTTAAAGCAACCGGGACGAACACGACTGAAACCTCAGCACATCCATAGCAGCCGCCACGAATTCATGTCGACTGCTATTGCTGCAAAATTACGATTTTTTTCAAAGCTACTTGTATTTTCTTATTTCTAATGACTAAAGGGGAAAAAACGGTAAAACTCATGTCCTTTTAGAAGGTTTAGGGGTTATTCTTCCGCAATGAACGTGTTAGCACATAGTAGGTGTTCAAGGCTTTGTGGAAGTTTCTCTTGCCCATAGTCAAACACCTTGGGACTTTTGTTTCTAATTTCGATGAATTTCTCGCATTTCCCCGTAGAAATCTCGACTCTAGCACCAAAGAAAAACCCGACATATCCAAGTTGAGAGCGAGCATTCGAGAGGTGACTCACAAAATGGACTTGTCCTACGGCATGATGGGGAGTCTCTTCAGATCCGGCTCCAGGCAGACTTTCTTCTCTTCCCAAGTCGTCCGCTACGCCGACCTGTATGCAGCAACGTTCTTAAACCTAATCTACTACCCGTTCAGCTACATGTTCAGAGCCCCTGCCATGTTGGTAAGTACTATAGGTGTTTAAACTTCGTTTTGCCGTGCCCCTTAGTGAATTTTATCAGCTGGTACTAAATTTCAGCTGTTTCCACCACTTTGCCGATCATCGCAGTAGCTTTGTTCGTGCTGTGCTCCAGTTTTTTGTTCAGTTCACGTACGCATGCGTAATTGCGCATTGAGGGAGGTGCAGAAAATGGGGTGTTTGTGCCCACCGCATGCAAAAACCAAAGGTGCAGGCGTTCGTGCTGGCCAAGTTGTCGTTCGTTTCACGTTCAGTCCAGGAACTGGCTGCACCTTCGGATGAGAAGGGCAGCGTGAACTAGAGATGTGTAAGATGCGTTCAGTTCTAGGAGTCAACTCCCACCAGTTTACTCAATTCTGAGATGCGTTCTTTGGGACACGTTCACCGGTTCAACGGAGTCCCTAATCCAAATTCTAATTATCCGGACCTAAAAAATCACAAAAACTGGGTTCTGATAGGTTTGATTATATAAAAAGTTATACACATTTCGTAGTTTAATAATATATATTTTCATACAAAATCACAATGGTTTGGAAAATCCATCACAATAAAAAATGTCGCAAATGTCGCTAGAATAAATAAGTAAGAAGCCTCACTGTCGCAACAGTTTGGCTACAACAGTTGCGGATAAAAAACGAAGCAACTGTTTTCAAGAAAATAGAATAACAGTTGTAAATAACAGCTTACTTTCGCAGGGGCGTGGCAAACCTCAACACTCATAACAGATGTAAAACTTGTCAGAGAACTGTTACTTTGATGTTACCTAGTTTTTCCTGCTCGAAATAACCACGGTATTCGACATTTCGCTGTTTTTATATGTGTGTGTTTGTGGAGATCTTCATTTATTGTTTGAAGAAGCAACAGAAACGGATTGACCGATGGAGTGGCCTGTTACTAGATACCAAAGCCAAATTGTGTGGTCTTCTGAATGCCCTATACATATCTCACTGGAATGCCCCGTTCAAACGCTCGTTTTATCCCCATTTTCTGACGAAACAACTCTTTTTTTGTACTGCACAGTTGTACGACAACGTAACAATTAAAACGAAAATTTTCCTAAAACGTCCAAAACGTGTTATCAACAACAGCCGTTTATTAGTTGGGTTCGCATCACAGAGTTGTTTCCAAAAACACCGAAAAAACGTCCATAACGAGAGGTGTTATCGTCAGCAGACTGGTGTGTCGGAACGCTGGCAAGGTGGAAGAACGGCACAACGGGTGAACTGAGGAGTTGTGAAAATGGATGTAAGTAGGAAAGTGGGAGGGGCGGATGAATGGCTGAACGGGTGAACTCTTCAACTGAGGAGTTGTGAAAATGGAGGAACGGCGAGCGCGGAAGGGAAGAACGATGGGAATGGCAAGGGGGGAAGGGAAGAACGATGGGAATGGCAAGGGGGGAAGGGAAGAACGGTAGGAATGTAGAGGGTCGAAGAGCCCCCCTCTTTGACCCTCTACATTCCTACCGTTCTTCCCTTCCCCCCTTGCCCCCTTGTTGATGAACGGATGAACTGGTGGGTGAAAAGGAGTGCGGTTAGGATCGCCCGTTCAGTGAGAATGTCAACTTTTCGGCTATCCGTTCAGTTGGGATACGTTCAACTGAAAGATCCGTTCAGTGCTGAGTGCCACATCCCTAGTGTGAACCGTGCATGCACTGTAATGAACCTCTCATAACCTGGATTATCCTTCCTCGAACGTCTATAACCATATCCAGAATTTCACTATTGAGTAACGAAGTAATCTCTACCTAATCAGTTTTATTCTGGTTACTTTTTCTGACCTCAACCGTTCGTGCAGTCCCCAGAATGGAACATGAACTGAACTTGCTTGGTTCATGCAGCACGAACAAAGCTACTGTAATTTTTTTTTTATTCTATGCTGTAAATGAAGTTGTTGTAAGATCAAATTGGGTCACCACTCGCTCGGGTCTTTTCCCCACTCCATTCGTTTCTTCCCGACATTTCCAGATGCCGCACGAGTCGACAGTGGCCCATGAGCAGAGGTTCGTGATGGACACCCCGATGATCTCCCGGTCGAGGACGTACTCCGTTCTGGACGACGAGGCGCCGAGCGAGAAGGACAAAAGGGTCAGTGTGCCGAAAAATAGGGACAGACACTACAGCATATGCTGTGATACGGACTCTAGCGATTCCGACTAGACTGATAAGCCTAGCCGATCAGAGTAAACATTTTTTATTCCACTTTATTTTTGTTTTACGCACGCTGGTTTCCACTAAGGGTGATGGTTATTCGGCCTGTTGCCTGCGAGTTTTGGGTTTGGTTTGAAACTGAGTAACAAGTAAGTGCGTAAATCTCTTCATTATGCATTTAACATGAAACATGCTAACATGCATGTTAGCATGTAGGTGTTTCATGCATTATGCATGAAACACCTACAAAGAGCAGTGTTTCTTAGGATTTCCTCGTATTCAGCGATACTAACAAGTTATTTGGAAAGATTCATAATGAACCAACACCTCTTTTTTTGAATGAACGTGTAGAAATAGGGGATAATATGAGGGAGTACTGCTTCACCTAATAATACTTAGGCACCTCTCATGCCCGGGCAAATTGCTCTCACACCAGAGGCTCTAATTTGTCCATAAAGATGGTTGTTCATCCTATGGACGTTCCTTGGATTTCTCTTCATGCATGCGCCATTTCACCAATATTGTTACGAAATTATAGCACAACAAAAAAACCTCTTAGAATTCCAATTAATTAATGACGAATATCTGATTTTTTTCCCTCCATATTTGATTGAAAGTACAGATCGAGCTGGGTACATAAATAACTTCGTTTGAATAAATTATCATTATTTCAACATTTTGGTCAATGAGGAATATCCAAGAATTTTTCATTTGTTCTATTCATCATATTTGAAAGTACAGATTGAGCTGAGTTGGTACCTGCTTGGGGTTTGCACCAGTTATTCATAGTTAGCTATTTCAATAGAAATTCATCGAGATTTGATGAAGTCACTGGTGGATACTCTGCAGAAATCGTCTGGTATGACAATTGAGGCAGGCGTATCCATGGTCGCTCAACGTATCCATATGATATTGGTTCAAGTTTATTATCAGATATATAATTAAAGAGATTTAAAACAGCAGAAACCAGCTGAATGTAATAAGTTTGTTTGCACTGGCTTTTTTCTGACGGTTAACTGACTCCTACGAAACCGTAAGAAACCATCCATGATTCAGTACCATCTTGATAATGGTTGGGAATCGAGAAGGCAGTGAGTGCCCTTCCGTCCTATTTTCTGTGTAATGGAATGACGATAAGAAAACTGGCTTTGTTGGATTGTCATGAAAACACTGCAAACAGCCGATCATGGATACTGTAGTCAGAAAATTGTCCGAGAATCACTGCGAACAGCTCAACGCCTTTCTTGTGTTCAGATAATCGTCAGACGGTCACTGCGAACAAACCTAATTTAGTGACCAACATCCGAACTGTGATGGAGGAGGAACCTCCATGCAACGTAACTGGATGCCGTCAGTTGTAGAAAAATCTGTAAATATTTAAATTTTTGAAATTTCTTCCAACTAATCGGAATTTCCTCATTGCAAAAATAATTTGTATTATTTCAGACAGAATGCTGCAGATATTTAGGTCTCTTCTTTATTTTAAGGGAATGGGCACAGGAACAGATATCCACATAGTTATGAGAGATCAACAGCAACAGCTTTATACAAAAAATTTGAAAAATTAATTTATTTGCATTAATTTTTGCATAAAATGGGCATTTTAAATATTTTTAGTTGCATTATGGATACAATTTTTTTCTGCAAGTGTTAGTGCCAACCGATATTGATACCTGCAGCAGGGTGGCCACCGGTCAGGGAAGTCAGGGGAAAAAAACGTTGGTCAGGGAAGTCAAGGAAATCGAGTGGCGAGTCGGCGAAAATTACCGCACATCTGCCGTTTTCTTGAGATTTTGATCTGATGCGCTTTATTTGCGGCTTTGCTCGTGTTCGATCATCTGATAGCTTCAGAGCGTGCAACCTGAGCGCAGCGCACCTAGCGGCACGGAGCAGAAGGTGTCACTGCTCCCGGCAGGCCTGACGAGACGTTCGGGATCACGTGTGAGCACTCCCGTTTTCCACCCGCACTCCAGTTTGTTAATCATTCATAGCGTTGTTTACACTGAAAAGTTTTTTGGAAGGTAGGCGAAATATAGTTTTTACAATATTTTCGAGTCAAATACCAATACTGGATTTATGTGTCAATATTGTTGTTGTGACAGTTTATCTTTCAAAACATCGATTCTATTTTGTATTTATTTTGTATATTATAATATAGTGAGTTTTCCTCTAACTGTTGCATTGTTTCTCAAGACTGGAACTGATAATTTTTTTAGTTCCCTCGCATTTGGCTTAATTTGGCAAAAGGATTCATTTGCTTTGGAAAACGATTAATTTGATTTGGAAAAGGGTTCATGCAAGATCTGTAGAGCATGAGTTAGATTTTAGAAGGATTTTTTTTGTAAATTACCGCGATATTTGAAGGGAGCTTAAAAAAACGAGATGTATCAGAAGAACTAGTCTTTATTTCCACGAGAATTACTTACACTTGTAGACCGGTTTCGGATGTTAAACAATACAATCAATACAACATACTGACACAGATTAATGTATGTTGTATTGATAATGGTTTAACATCCGAAACCGGTCTACAAGTGTAAGTAATTCTCGTGGAAATAAAGACTATTTCTTCTGATACATGTCGTTTTTGAAGATGGATTTCCACTAACTCACCGCATCTACCCTTCGTTATGAGCTTAAAAAATGTTCAAATCTTCAGGATCTTCAAATCATCGCGAGTCTAATTTTCGACATTCAATAGTAGTTGCAGAACTTAGCATTGAGTTCGACTTTGAGCACCCTTAGATCGGACTATAATTGTTGGCAGTGAACTAAGAGACAATAGGTAGATAGCTTTGTTGGGAAGGGGTGAAAAGTTGAAGTGCGGCGGTAAAAGATGAGGGGTGCGGGCAAGCAAAAAGCGGAGTTAGCTGTGAACGGGTATGCCTAAGATGGTGGGTATTGGAGAAGGGAAACGGGAGTGCTCACACGTGATCCCGAACGTCTCGTGCAGGCCTGTGGGAAGTTCGAGGGAACACGATTGGGAAGTTCGATTGTGATCCAATTGATACGGTACTTGAATCTTCCACTTCCACCAGTTTTCTTTCCAAACTTGGATTTTCCCGTTTCACAATTAAATCTATACTATCGATGTCAGATCGGTAACATCGATGTTCGATAATATTGGACCTTTCAACATGGATGGTAAAAAATCGAACATCGGAGTCAAAACATCGATATTTCGGTAACATCGACCATCGATGTTCCATCCCTAAGAAAGTTGTAGTATTTTCGATTGGTCGAGCTGTAAAATCAGGTAAGTTCAGTTCTACTGAATGTCTTTGCACTTGTCGGATCCTAGTGCATGCAAGCTGCATCAAGTCGAGGGTCGGCATGTGGTTAGTTCACGCTTGCATTGTTTTATGACGGATTTTTTGTCTTGACGCTTGGTAGTTCGCTTGTTGACGTTTCTCGCGCCGAGAAATCAGAAATTTATTTAGGTTAGCACATTAATAAATACATAAATCTTTCAATGTAATAATATAATATTTAGTCAACGCATGTTTATTTACCCTTCAGACATTTAAATTTGACAGGGAATATTGATAAAATTCATGCAGGGAAACCAGGAAAAAAGATGTAGGAGTCGGGCTTCAAAAATCTTGGAATATCAGGGAAATCGACAAAAAGGTCAGGGAAAATGAAAATCCTGATCGAGTGGCCATCCTGTTAGGTGGTATCCTAAAGCTAGGTTCACAGGAGGTGCGAATCCGAATGGCAATCAGGTGCGGCAACGCGTTTGCCAGAATTTTTGCCGCAGAGGCGTTCACGTGGCAGTGGAATTGTAACCGGAAATCTAACCGGCAAAATCAACCAGGAAAGTCGAATTCCAATATGGCTGAACAGCCGAACAGGCGAGGTGTGCGCAGTAACCTCTGCGCAGGAAAATATCTGGAGATTTTGATATAGTATCCAAAATATTGAGTTGCAATAATCCATTTTGCGTTGGCCAATAGCATTGCAGAATGCGTAGCCTTGCCGTACTGCCATATGGGATTGCGTCTCTATGTGAACCTAGCTTAACGTCCCTCAGTTCACTGTCATAAATCCTCTTTGAATACAACGCACCTAACCACCATTCTTCCTTGCACTCAATTGTTGATTTATGCTTCATTTTCCACGCCTTTTATAGCATTTACGAATTTATTTAAACCATTTACGAAATAATTTAAACCCTTTACAAAATAATTTCAACCTTTTACAAATTTATTTAAACCTCTATACTTAATGGTATTCATTAGAACGAAAACGTCTATAGGTTACTCAATAAGACAAACGGTAGTAATGGTCATGAGAAGGGGATTGAGTTCTAGGTGCGAGTAGGTTCGTGTTATTCCTTCTGAATGATGAGACAAATCTCCAATAACTTCTCCCACGTACCTTATGTCAGTGAGCTTCTGATCTTCCTGATTAGAGCCTCCATATTCTCCTATGCTGAACACTGTGGAAGAGGCAATCTCAAAATTAAAGACGAGAAAGCAAGAGAGTTGTTAAGCTGCCAAGGCGAGCACCAGCATCCAGAAGTTATTCAGTAAAGTTTGCTTTCAATCACACCTCAAGATTGTGCGAATTATGTAATGGACATGATTTTATTATTGCCCGACGCAGCAGCAGGCCATCCACTTCATTAGTCCATTAGAACTACTTTAATATTAAAGCACATCCTTCAAATATGTATTCAGACTTCAATAGTTAAATTTTCTTTATTGCTTATTGCAAAATACCACTGTATTTATTGAATGAGTTAAATTTGTAAAAAGGTTTAAATAATTACGTAAAAGGTGTAAATAATTATGTAGAGGGTTGTAATAATTTTGTAAAAGGTTTAAATAAATTTGTAAAAGGTTGAAATTATTTTGCTAATTCTATAGATACCGCACGAACTACTACCCGCTCATTTCTGCTGCACTCTTTATATTTCTGTATGAGGAAAATCTAATGTTGCACCACTTTTATTGCACCTGCACTTTTTACTGGATATGCGCATTGGCTACGATGGATTTGAAGTTGACTTCGTTGGTCGGTAATGATTATCGGCGTGGTTTTTGTTTGCTATCCTGTTTACGGTAATTATTTTCACTTCTTTCCACCGGCTTCCCGGAGTGGTTTCCGTAGGTAGGCAGGGGTCCCGATGTAAAACTCATATTTTGACCTCTCACAGCGCTTGGTAAACTGGGTAGTTTACCATTGCCGGGTGGCAGTTTGTATTTTCTAACTCCAACATAATGAGGAATGGGCGTGAATTTTTTTAAAATTCTTTCAAATTGTAGGTCTAATGGAGAGCTTTCCAAAAAGGTGCTGTACGATGGGTCGGAAATGAATGGAAGTGGGTGGAAAATGGGAAGGAAAAAGCGTGTGACTTCATAAGTATGTATTGCCCTCTCGCTCCCGCACGTGGGAATGGAGTGAGAAAGAAATACATACCAGATGACGTCACGCGTTTTGGTTTATTATTCAGTAAATAACGCACTTATGTGTTCGCTCAGTAAAAATTTTTTTGAAACCCCCCTCAAAATTTTTTTCTTTTACCTTTCAAGGTGTTTAGATTCCAAAAGTGTGTCCACCACCGTATCATCCATATCCACTTTATTTATTTTCGGTCTAAAAAATTCTTTCGCACACAGGCTCCATTTGGGCCCTAGTTGTGTCCAGAAACTTAGCAGCCCGATCGGAATATACCCAGGGGTGTTATGGGTGAAAAATGGGTGTAAAAATAGGGTTTTTTGGTGTTTCAGTTAACATGAGCTTGTGAGGTATAGTTTTCCATGTTTTTTAGGACGAGGAGACCGAATATGAAGTCGGTTTTAACGGAAGAGTAAAGAATTGAGGTTGTAACGAAGGTTCAGCTCCCAACATTTATTTTTTATGAGTCAAAAACCATTGTGTAAAATTACCATAAATTTTATAATAACACTAGAAGTAGTATCGACAGGTGAATCAGGACAATTAAATGGCACTATCAGCGATCAAAGATAATTTGTAAAAAAGAATAGGAGCCTAATTCGTGTTTTTGGGGGCCAAAATTTGTGGAAACCATCAAAAACAGCTATTTCAATTATTTCACATGAAATAAACAATAAATGAACAGCCAGCATTTCTGTAGGTATGTCCAATAGAATAATAAACCTGTGTGACAAGGACTTTGCAGCGTTTTTTGTTGTTGTTTTTTTGCCTCCGTTGCCTGGCGTATTAGTTAGGTACCTAAAAATGGAACTGGCCCTTGTGTGTAAATTGTGCTTCTAGATGCCAACATTTCTGTGGTTTGTGTCGTGGGAAACGACGATATCTATGGAGTATTGCCAGAAATTTTCTTTTCCCCCCATTGATGTGACTTGTTGAAACTTCTGAACAAGTCGATAACCTGCTCAGGAAACCACTCGAGGAAGCTAGCTGGTAAGCCTGGAAATGTGGTGGAGGGGAGAGCATGAAAACTGAAATGGTTCACATGGAGTGGATCATGGATAATATATTATCAGAGTTTATAAATATGATCCGTGGGCGGCTTCCGCGTGGTCTGAGTGGAAACAATCGGAAAATTCCATCCGTCGACTGTTGTTGGGGGGGCTTGCATCGAGCGGTAGGCCGTCGGCCAAACAGATTGCAGAACACGCATTCCGCTCCATGTGAACCAGCCTGTAGGGAGATTCGCGAGTATTGAAAACCGGGTGAAAGGTACATCTGTAAGGAGTCAGTGTAGTAAGTTGAACCGCACTTGGTTCTAACCGCAGTTCGTTTTCTTCCTTCAGAGCCTCGACCGTTGCAACAGCCAAGTGCCCCACACCCGCCCTGTGACCCCGCGCTCCGTCACCCACAACCACGACGAGGACTACAGCGATGAAGAGAGTGACAAGAATTCTGCCGAAGAGAAAGACAAATCCGAAACCAACAACTAAAACAAACCCAAATACCTCCTCCTCATCACCCCTCCCGTAAGTGCAACACAGTTGTTCCTCATCCATACAACTTTTACCCAACATTACACATTTCTTTTTATTAATTAAACTGTTCACGTATCTTTGACTTCAGTGTCTAATACGCTAATTTTGTGTACCGAGTGTTACCCTTATGTGAGTGACCCCGGCCAGGGTTTGATTCTACGACTCAAGGTGAGCGAAAAGTGTCCTAGCAATTTTTTGTAGACCACTTATTCTCCTTTTTTAACTTTAATTGTACGTCTCTTTTTTATGTTTTTGACATTACGTCAGTAAAATGGTAATAATATCCTCGAGAGAGTCTTAATTACTACACACTAAAAGTGCAGGAAGATTTTGAAAATAAATTTTTTGTTATCCCAATGTTTCCACTCAATTTTTAGCATTATGGTATGTAACATTCGATTATTACAGAAACCGCCAATCATGGCCAACTATCATGTATCCACAAAGAACACTTTTGGTACTGATTTTATAATCATATTCCTATACGCATTTGAAAAAGTGGAAAAGTTTTGCATTATGAATGAAGAGAAACACGTAAAACGAAAAGGATGATTTGAAAAGCCACTTGCTTACGTCATACTGATACAGCGCGTCAACTGGTAGTTTCCCATCTGCTGCCACCGGCCAGCCAATCAGAGCCCATAACCGTACGGCTTCACAGGAAACCAGCCCCCCTTTGAAATCTCGAAGTTCTGAAAGTCTCTCAAAATACGAAGGAGGCATATTTTACCGATTCAGCCGTTACCGTCTATCTCACATCATAAACTATGGAGAGAAAATGCGAACAGAATTCCTGGCAATTGTCCGACACTCGAACTCCGAGCATTCTGGCCTCCATCACGGTCGTTGAACACACTGCAATCACTAGGAAGTAATGCACTTGTTCATACGTGCTGGGAATTATGGTCTTCATCTTAGTCAAATTGAGACCAATCTATTTTCACTAAAAAATCTTGGTGAAACACTTGCCATGGTATCAGCTGGCTAAATCTCATGCCAAGGGTCTTGGGTTATTAGTTGGGGAGTTCTCTCACCGTTCAGTCTTATGGTTTGTTCGAACAGACAGTCCAGGCTGGAACTGTGTTCTGAAAATGAGGAGATAGAACTGTCCAGGATTGAATTCAGATCTGTGTGTGTCCTAACTCAGGCTGATGATTCCAAACGGATAACCTGAAGCATTGTAACCTTCCACATAAGCTGAAGGTAGAAGCACAGAAGCACAGACTGTCCATGTACAGGATCAACAGTCCTCCAAAAAATCCGGGACTGTTATAACTAGTCCTTAATGGTCCTGGACTATCAGGCCGAACAGCCAACTCTCGATCCGGGACCAGTTCTGGTGCTGTCCGAACGCACAAAAAGGGGTGTGGCTTCGGTAGAACTGTCCAGACATCCGGACGAACCTGCAGTTTGAACAGTGTGACCATACGGTCACATTCGTCCTTGAAAGGGCCATTTTACTGACATGTGAATTTTTAAAAATCTTAAATCGTAAATTCAAAAAAATCGAGAAATGACCTGTCTACAAAATAAATTGCTAAGTGACTTCAACATACTATTCTCTGGAGATGTGGTTGCCACAATATGGTGGACAGGGTGAGCATGTTGCCAGGCGTCCCGTTTTGTGGGTTCTTGTCTGTCCCCCTTTTCAGACACCAATACCTGCCGGTGTTGCTGTTCCACACCACCATGGGAATTCCTGTAGATCTACCGGTTTTTCAATTTTTCTGTATGGAGCTACCAGTTTAAGGCACGAATCTACCGGGATTTCGAGTTTTGAATACCGTATTTTCCCCGTGTCAACTCACATTTACCTGCCTAATGTAACGTTTGTCCACCATGACTGCTTCCGCCTTGGTACTTGTTTGGTGTCTGTCCCCCTTTTCAGACACCAATACCTGCCGGTGTTGCTGTTCCACACCAGTCGGAATCCCAGTAGATCTACCGGTTTTTCAATTTTTCTGTATGGAGCTACAAGTTCAAGGCACGAATCTGCCAGGATTTCGAGTTTGGAATACTGTATTTACCCCGTGTCAACAGTACCTGCCTAATGTAACGTTAGTCTGCCATGACTGCTTCCGCCTCTGCAAGGGAGATTCTTTCCTTCATCTTCATCCATGATTTGGGAACTCATTAACAACAAATACGTCTGTGTTCTTTTTCGTGAAACAAATCTGAAATCGCTTTTCGTCGTTGACACTGAAGAGCCTATTGCCTACCTAAGATTTTTTTTGTTCCTAATAATTAAATTACCCAAGTTACCAATGTATTTTCGAATCAAGGGTGGCATAAAATAAAGTTAAAGGACAAATATGAACTAATATAAATATAATAAATCCGGTTTTGAGCAACTGACAAATTTTTCCTTGGTAGAATCCTCTAGTTTTATAACAAAAAAATATCGATGTTGGAAATTTCCTTCTGAAAAAACCGACATTTTTTATTTTTTTAATTTTTGTTTTAAACATGCAACCTTGGATTGGCGTCAAACCGCAGCAAATTCTGGGGGTCTGGCAACACTGGCGCAGTCTGATGCCCTACCTTCATCAGTCTCAAAATACAAATATCGCTAATTTCTGCGTATACATATATTATTATTATAGTTAAATGGTTCTATTTTTGTTATCACCCAAGTACTTCTAATTTCTGTGTATTCATTCTTGTCACACCGGAGTTCATTTATTATGTTCCAAGTTTTATTATCGTGATTTGTGTTGGGGTCCCGCTCAAAAGAAATGTTTATAAGAAGCTAATTTATTATGTTTGTTGTTGATTGATGGCACTAAAAGGGGACGAGTAAGTTTTGTTTTTCATAACTTGTATCAAATCGCGAACTTTCTGAGGTGCGTTTCACACACACAAAAAAAGAGGACATGAGGAATATCCTTATGGGTGACTAAGACTGTAAAAATTCGTACTTTCAGAACGTTCATTGTAGTGAAATCGATCAGACGATTCTCACAGAGAATTCCTATAGTTTTAGAATATGGGAAACTTGTGCATGGAATTGAGTTATGTTTGATTTGCACCACAAGAAACGCGTAGAGAAGAACCAGTTTGACAATCGGGAACAGAATCGATTGCAGTGAATCAAATGTCCAACGGGCTGCCCAAGTTGTTTGATGTTCAGGTGTTACGGAATTTATAATAAATTACAACACTTCGGCTATTGTGCAGGATTTAAGATTTAAAATGTGTATTTGTTAAGATGTTTGCATTTTTTATTTTGTTTATTACTGTCAATTAGGCCTGACGTTGGATAATATAATTCGTCAGTCAATCATAGGGACACCACATCGGAAATCGATTTGATCTTGAGAAAGTACGTAGGTACCTATTATTATAGTTCAGTATCGATTGTACCGATTAATCTTTTTTCCCCAATAATAATTAACACATTGTTGATTATTTGTTTTAATGAAGTTAGGTTTAGTTATAAAGTAGCAACATGCAAATCCGAAATTTGTCTGTTGGAGTGCTCGACGATAATTTTAATAAAGTGATTGAAGTTCTCATGCGCACGGTAATTACCGCAGCCTAGTAGTGCTCGGGCATTTCAAAGAAAAATCCATTAAACACTTAATTGGCAATTTTCGTGAGTTACAATTTCTCCTTGGGTCAAATTCTGTTCAGTAACGGAAATTAACAGTTGTTTACCATAATGAGGTGTAAATGTCGGAAAGTCTAGGCAAAAAAACGAGTTTGAAATTTTAATTTCTGAGTTCCCGCTAGAAATGACGTATCAGGTAAATTGCCGAGTAGTTCAACTCAAATCCTGCTTGGAGCGCTAGTGCATCACTTTAAATGGTGTACAGAACCGCAAATTTATAAATAATAAGGGGAGGTTGTAAAAGGTTGCCACGAAGGCTGCCGTTGTTGGCAGCATTGAGAACCTTCGCCTCTAACGCCTCCTTGGGCCAATCCAAAATCATTTTTTGCCGTATTTTTATTTTTAACCACGCTCATTTAAAAACTACCACTTATTTTTGAAAACTGGCTTCAAACTTCCATTTTTTCCGCATTTCTTTTTCTTTTTCTCCCATTCAAAAACAATCTGAGGAAAATTCCCCCATTATTAATTTTAACAGTGATTGCCGTGTGCGGGATTTTTCGGTACAGTCGATTACAGCTTATTCGATAAGTCACAGTTCGTAACTTCTACGTGTAATTTCTGAAACTGAAATAATACAGTTGATGTTTTTTACAAGATTTCGATGTTTTTTAATGTTCAGCCAAACTGTAAACGAGAATGTTGATATACCTGTCCAAATGTTCGATGAATACCTCCCTAATGCATTCCTTAAACGTGTAGAATCCATTTAACTGAGTACCGTTATAACAAGTAGTTTTGAAGGTATATCGAATTGTGATAATTCTAGAATATTAGGGCAATAGGATCGAATTTATAATACGTAGCAATCCGGCCATAATCACTGCGTTACTTCTTCGTTTAATAATAATAATGAATAATACTGCCTGGCTGATTTTTTGTAGGTTTTTTAAGTATGGAAAATATAAAGTATACATAATTTACGGTATTCAGCTCAATGTAAAGGATTTTGTCGTTTTATTGCAGCTTTATTTGTTTCGCATAAGCGAGCTTGTGGTGTCTTCCTTGAGTTTTGCAACACGCAATAGGATGTTTCCCATTTATGCACAAAGGGGGAAAATAGAGGAAATTTTTGATGTAATTAGATTTAAAGAAAGTGTAATAAAAAAAAATAAAATATTATAACAACAGGTGTTCGAGGTATTTTTCAAATTCGTCCTCCCTCGAGGGTTCCTCGATTTCCACGGGTTTCCGCCAGATGTCCACTTCTTCGGGTTCTTGATTAACGTCTTCATTTCCGTGGACAGAAGACTCGTCGGCCGGAGCTGTCGTCGGTCTGTCGGAGGGCGGTGACGCGGGAGACCGTTGGGACGTCGAAGCGGAGTCGGGCTTCCCGAGTCTTTTGATTTCCTTCTTTTTGTGTCTGTGGTTGAGTTTGGCGGAGCACTTGTCGCAGAGACCTGCAAGGGGATGCAGATAGTTCTAATTGAGGTTGTGACATTCTTAATTACACGGAGTAATTGAATTCGCGTTTGCGCATGCACAGCAGCCGTAACATTGATCCCTGAACGTTCTGAAATACATATGGGACCATCTAGGAGCTACAGCCCAACTAATTACCAAATTTGTGAAAAATTGAGTGATGTTACAATTGATACAAAACGGTGATTTGATACAGTGAGGAGTACATGTGACTTCTGTTTATATTTTTGAATGAAAGCAGGTTTCATTACAAGAATTTTGAGACCAACCACACTCCTACGATGAACAGTTGGGAAAAGGCATTATAACAGAGCCTCGCATGCACTCTTGGAGTCAACACTTCTACCGTTCCTCCTGGTATCTCGTTGCTGTTATAATAGTGATAAGTTCGGCTGACAAAACACATTCATACCAACAGCCCTCCCACTAGACTATTGCCTGCCGAGGACGCATTCTGCTTGAGGTTTCTGAACTACTTATCACTCATTATCAGCTGAAGTGTCCCTCTTTTCCATTTTTCCACCCTTTTAAATGGCACACTGCCGAATGTATTCTAGGTAACATTATTATTGCGCAGTCAAGGTGATATTTTGAGGAAATAAACTCGAAATAATGCTAAGCAATGCTAAAAAAAATGGAGGTCATCAGATCTCTCAACAATTTCTCACCTCGACAACTGGCAGGGCAGCCACCTTCACAACACTGATTTCCTACGGGATTCCTAAAAGATGGAATTAAGGTCGCCCCAATCCCAGTTTCCAATTTTTCCCTGCTAGAGGGCACTGTCAGCCGGCAAGATTCTAGTGAGCGGGCTATACATGTACACCAAAATCAGAATGTACTGTCACAGTTTGTGACGAACTACTCGGGCCATGGGAACATTTGAGCCGGGTTTACACAAATCAAGTAGCAGTGGGCAAGTTGCCGTCGACCTTGCATGGTTTTAGGCCAGTCCTCCACTGGAAGCGATACCAAGCGACTACGTGTATTCGCCCGCAAACAAGCGACAGATCCCACTGCGGTAAAGTACATTAGGGGGTCTCCTCTGCATGTATATTTGAGCAATGGACTTTGGACGATACCAAGTGACAGATCTAGGGATGGGCGTTTCAGTTTCCTTTGCATAATACTAATAACTGTTATTTTCAATAAAATAAAATAAATAAATAACAGTTTAAAATAACAGTTGCTCGACATTTAATCAGAGGAATGCGAGAAACAAATTCGGTTTGACGGTCATCTCTTCAACAGATGAAACCTTGAAACACAATGTTTACAAAAATAACTGATAACACTGTTAAGAAGCATTTCAAAGGTTAAAAAAAATCCCCTAGCTGTTCGGCCGTTACCACGGTGAAGGTTTCTTCTACATATTCGTCAAAATTATCTTCATTTCCATTGTGGCTTAATTGTAGCTGTGATTGTAGACTCGAAGTAGCGCTTTTTCAGTAACCGTTAATTCATTACGTCTATGCGTCTTCCTTGGATCTTTGGTCGCGTTTTCAGGCGACCTCAACTCCCCATCCTCTCGTCCCTTCACCACTGCCACAACCCCGCACTTTGCTTCCGAGGAACTGCACTGCTAGACTACGCGCGTTTGGTCTCCTCTAATGGTCGCCCTCAAAGTCGCCTCTTAAGCCGGGTTTACATTGGTAGAGTTGAAGGTAGAGTCGAGAAGAATTATTCTACCCTACTCGTGTAAACATTTTCAGTAGAGTCGACTCTACTGACTAGTAAGTGGGGTAGAGTTGGAGCGACTAGCACGGTAATAGAGTGACTCTATTCTACTGACTCCCCCACTACCAAAATGTGTACTCTACTGTTCACTCTACCTCTACTCTACCCATGTAAACGGTAAAGTAGATTTGGAACGACAGGAAGAAGGGAAGAGACTCGAATCTTGATAAGGAGTGACCAACATTAGGAGTTATGGCATCCCTCATTTCAGTATCATTGATTCTGAGCAGTGGTGTCACCATCCCAAGTAACTGTTCAACACCTCGGGTCACATTCTCACCATAAGTTTAAACTCATCCGGATCTTCAAACCCCTGACCCACTCTCTTCTTTCACCTCTTCCATTTCCTTTAACAGAATACTGGACAAACGCAGTGAAGGCTTTCTCAATTTTTGTCTTTATGAGGGGTATTCATGGTCGGGCCGTTGTCGACGTGTTAACGAGTTAAATGTGTTAAACTGGTTAAACGTGGAGAAAATCGGTCGCAAAGATGTTATCAAAGTGCGTTATCACTTGTGTTAAGTTAACTGAGTCCGAGGTGTGGTAAACGTCGACAGCAACCATGTTATCTGTGTTATCAGTTTTCTGACGAAGATTCAAAATGGTGGGTTAGGTACTGTGCCGTGTTTTATATTTCTTTCCTGATGAACAGTTTTAACAAGTTTAGGGTCGCACTTTTGCATATAAGTGAATTACCTGGAGATGAAAACAACTTCAAGTTCTTGGAGACTTTCCTCCCAGATTTCCTCCTCCTCGTCAGTGAATTCGGAGTTGATGAGATTAACTGTTGTTTTTGTAACAATTTCGTCAACTTGGTTTTATTTTTGGCTCTTCATCGGCATTTTTGTAAATAAAAACTCACAAATGTAAACAAACGTCAAATATAACCTAGGTGGGAAGGTAGCAAAATACCGAGGACGTTGTTGTTTTTTTACATTTCACCCGGAGATTCACCACCGAAGTGCTCCATGGCTAACTGCTAGCAATAGAATCATACCACCACCACCACCACCCGGAGATTCGTGATAACACATTAACACGTTACCGAGGGCCAGGGTGCCTCATGATTTTTCTGAGGACGAAGTTTTCTACTTAGCACGTTTAACACGGCAAGCTCAACCGTGAATACCCCTATAATAGACATCGTACAGAATAATAGACATATTAGGCACAGAAACCTCTTCCATTATAATAGACATAGTCTTTATAATAGACATAAAACCCTCTTCCATTTCCTTCAACAGAACAGACCCTTTTATAATAGACCATTTTATAATAGACACAGTTTGGTGGCTTTGATGAATGAAAGGTAGTGGTGAGGTTTGGATAGGTGAGTGAGATGGAAGAGGAGGTGATGGAGCTAGCGTTTAAAAGGTTAACACCTATGGCAAAGCCAGGAAGGTTACCACCACTAAAGACGCTAGAGGGTTTTGCACAGAAGGTTGCCACCTGGTCTGTTATCACTGGACCGGTTTCACCACTCTGAGTTCCGACCTTTTTACCCTCCCCCAGTACCTTGATGGTCGTTGCCGACCGTTGAGGGATGGTAGGAAGGAGAAGGGTTTGCCCTGCAGTTGGTCACGTAAGCCTCTTCATTCGTTCAGTTTATTTGTGCAACCTAATATGAGATAAGAGAGTGATTTTCTGGGAGTATATCACGACACAGTCTTTATAATACACATAGACACCTCTCTTCCATTCCTTCAACAGAATACTGGACAAACGCAGTGAAGGTTTTCTCAATTTTTTTTCTTTATAACAGAACTAAACCGATTAGAGTAGAACAGAAAACAAAAATGAAACTCAACAAGAGAATTCTCTACTATATTTCTGGAAATTGCACCCGACTGACGTGTGAATGATCCAGGTAGAGTGGTCGGTCCAGTAGAACGTAACTTCAACACGACCAATGTAAACCCGGCTTTTCGTCTGACCGCTCGGTATCGCTTCCAGTGGAGGGACCGGCCTTACTCTACTTGACTCGCTACAGCTCGAGCGAAAGCGTTCGTACAACGGACATGTTACGGTCCACGGATAAGTTTGATCTCAACTCGACATCTACCAGGAGTGCTGAAGCCGCACGAATACAAGCGGTAAAGGTGGATTTGGCAGACATATCGTACACAGCGCAACTTACGCAGTTTCACAAGAGCATTTTTCTTCTCTCCGTGTTCCTTGTAAGCGAAATTCACCTCCCACGTCCTCAGACCGTCGTCTTTCGAGCAGTGTTTGCTCCCGCATATGAACTGACCTTTCCCAACCACCAGCTCCTGCTCAGTTTGCCACCGCATCGCGAACTGAAAATTCATGTCTGTGTAAAGAAAAATAAATACAAATTCTTAGAATTATTCTAAAATCATTTAAAAAAAAATCAAATTAAATTAAACTTTGGACCTTTTCTGTTACTGTTCCCCTCCCGCCGTTATCCTTCCCCCACCCAACATTCAACAAAAACAAGCTTGTCTGTTTCAGGTGTCACCGTGATCTCGTTTTAAATTTATCCTATAATAGTCGTCAGTCCGTCATCCATTGTATTAGTAGAAACGTGGGAGTTTGCCCACACAAAATGAATAATAATAATAAAAACGCTTTATTGTACTTAGACTTGGTGGTTCATAATATGTACAGCGAATAACATGAGTACAGGTCTGGTATAATATTTTACAGTAAAATAAGAGGAAAATAGCGGGTGAATACTTATGTAAGTAAAACCTTCCGTTCCTACTGTGGGGGACTCCCACTCCCCCAACGCCATTTTGTTGATTGTATCCTGGTGTTACGGTGTTCATTGGCGCCCAGACCTCCAGTACCTGTTACTTCAGTATCCCTTGAGCTGCCAGTGACGTTGGACCTCCGTAGAAGGGGAGTAATGGGTTTGTTCAATGGCGGCCAGTGCATTCTGTGTAACAGATTTTCTCGAACTTTCTTTTCTACTCGTGGTTTGTTTTTTCGGTTTTTTGTTTTTTTTCCAGTGAGCGTAATTGGGTGTATGTGTGTGAGGGTGTATGAGAGGGAGGTTTTTGGGGGTGGTGAGGGGGTGTTTGTGGTTCGTCGATGATTAACACAAGTTGAAATGCTGTTATAGGTACGAATTCGTTCACTTTTTGCACAGTGGAACTAATTGCAACGTATCCAGCGGACAGGCTAGTAAATAGAGAGTTTCTGCAGCGCCCTCAGATGCTAACCTTTTTCGGTTCAGCTTTTGTTCACCTTTGGCATCAACCGGCTGGTGAAGTCACGCTAACGTTATGTTAACCTCTTTCATCCATTTTACCCTGTAGCGAATACAAATCTGTGTCCACACAGCGTCGTCTGCATTAACATGGAAAGACGCCAAGAAGCAGCTGTGAATACGACGCTCGACATTTATTTTACAAGGCAACAGAAGAAGGTAGGTAGTGTTATACAGATGTAAGGTTAAATTACGTTTCTTCATCTCAACACGACGAAAGCTGACACCGTGAGATCCCGGTATTTTTCGTTGTCATGGTTCGTCAAACTTTTCGGTGTCTGAAGTGCGTGTGCGCAGCACTGCTTTCGTTTCGGCGTGAGGGTGCTGCGTAAACTCTCAAATATAAAAATTCATGCACCGAACATTACAAAACTATTTGGGTGTGTCAAAATTGTCAGGTGAGATTTGACGACTCGGACTGAATTTACTTTTCATATAGGTACATTTTCGACTGTTCGACAATCTCTTCGTTCAATGTGCTTACTTTTATCTTATTAGTGCTTGTTTTATTTTTAATTTGGTGCTGTTTTGATATGCGCTCTACCGAGGTCGCGCTCTACAGTCAGCCCAATTGTGCTCTACATGGCTTAAGCTGATGATTTAAACATTGGATCCCGTTTGCTGTTAGCGTCGTTAATTTAGGTTTGTTCATGCAGATCATATCGCTGTTGTTGACGTATTGTTGACTTTCGCTGAAGATCTTTCAAGGTGTTTTCTGTCATTCACTCCGACGAGTGGGCGGCTTACAGTCAACTATCCCGACGGGGTTTTCTTCATATGACAGTTAACCACTAGAGAAACTATGGTGACCCTGGGTCTGGCGCCCATATACAGGCGATCGAACGCTCTTGGCTCGATGCAAAAGTGAATATTTTGAAGAAAAAGAGAGGCGTCCCATTCCACCACCTCCAGTCACAACTCGACGAATATTGTTGGAGGCTGCACCGGAAGGACGTTCCAGACCTATTCGTCTGTTTTCCACGGGACATCGAAGACACGTATACAGTACAAGGTAAATTTTTTATTCATTTCTGTTGGTTTCTAGTAGGAATCGGTCAGTAGATCGCATGTTGAAAAAGGTCGGTAGAACGCATACCGAAACGTTACTGATCGGTAGAGCGCGTGCCCGCTTCGGTAGAGCACATATCGAAACAGCACCTTTAATTTATGATTGCCAGAAACCTATTCTAGTTTCTCCCTAGTCTGCTCTAGTAGGCTAATTGCTAAGTCAGAAAGACTGAATATTTTCCTGTAGATTGATACGTCATCAGAGTTTAGAGAGGCTAAGAGCCTGTGTGACAGTCTAACCAAAGGATTTTAAAGTGAAATAAAGACTGTTTATTCAAACTGTTGTTTTTATGTTGTTCCAAGCCTAAGGAAACTTGAAAAACCCTGGAAAACTGGACGGGGGACTGGAAGTACCCCACGGTAGGAAGTATGTTCCAGATTCTTACCATAGGAACCGAGAATGAAAGATACAACGAGAGGTATTTACAGTAATTGTGGGAAGGGAATGAGGGTGCGTTCTAGTCCGTTGAAGGTGTGTCGAAATTAACTTGTTCTTGTCGTACGACATGGTAAAATCCAAGGATGATGCCTTTCGGTTCCTTCAAAAAAAGAGGGATCTTACCACGAAATATCCGTTGCTCAGGAGGAGGCCTTGAAACTAAAATTTATTTGACCGGAACAAGAGGAAAGTGGCGGTGTAAGATACGCACATACTGCAAGGCAGTAAGGGCTCTACGTAGCAAAACCTACCTCACAGGTTCGAAACTCCCCTTCAGAGACATCATGTTGTTCATATACGCTCGGGCAAACGAAATGGTAAGCGTAGAATTTTGTGCGAAAGAACTTGGAATGAACCACAACTTTGTAGATTGGCATATTCTGGCCTCCGAGCGATACTCTCCAGACGAACAAACGAGACTTGATACGAATGGAACTGAATTATTTGCTTTTTCCATTCTTTTCTGGGTGGCGGAAAGATAACGGCGGGATGGTCCAGTGGCAGGCGCGTGCTTCCGAGGTCGTAACAATAACGGAAAAGATCCTAAACTTTTTTAGAATTTCCAAATCAAATTCAAGCTTTTCCCAACCAAATTCAACCTTAATCAAATCAAATTCAACTTTTTCCATTTCAAATTCAACCTTCCCCCGACTTCAGGAAAAAATATAAATTTTAATAAACCGAACTGTGAACTCCATTACCTTCTTTTTGTTGCATTATTTACGGCTTAAACTGAACAACAAGATAGTGGTTCAGTGCAGGTACTAGGTATGTGTTTTTTTCCATTACAATTTACCTTTTGTGAACCTTCAACTGAAGTAAGAAATAACTTTGGTTTTTGCAAATTCTTCGTGTTGTACATTGAAAATTACTTCTTTAATGCCTATTTCGCTGCCCACCAAACCTTCTGATTAATCGAACGCACCATAACAGACGTCAAGTGAATCGATTCAGTCAAATAAACTGTGGATGACTTAACCATGTTTTCCTTGTAGCGGCTCAAATCCGTGATGCAGAACTCCTTGAAGAGTTTGTCGTAGTACTTCTTGGCGAGTCTCTCCTCCCACGTTTGAGGCTCGTCGCCCTCTTCCCACAGAAATTTGTGGTTTTCCCGAATGACGTCGGCATCCCTCTTGTCTCTCGATCTGGAGAACGAAATGGAGGATTAACGCTGGAGTCGAATCTATAAATCAGCAAGCGAGGTCTTCCCGTCCATGATTCCCGCCCTCTGTAAGTAACATTCAAATTTTTTTTATCAAGTATGTTGTTCTAAATAGCAGTAGGGTTCTGGGGCCCCTCTTACCTCCTATCATAGTACACAGCATATAACGAGGAATTTTTTTGGAAAAAAAAAATATATATTCAGAACTCTCGGTCAAAAATAAGCGTTATTTTTTAAATGAGGGTGATAAAAAGTAAAAATGCGGCAAAAAATGACGCATCAGGTCTATTGACAGCTGATTGGCTGTTGGCCCAAGGGGGCGGAGCAAAACCTCGGAGGGCGAGGTTCTCAATGCTGCCAACAACCCAATTTTAGAAATGGCAATCTGCAACCTTCAAGAACCTTTGCTGCGAACTTTCATGAACCTTCCCTCGCACTAAATCACTCCATGAAGAAATCGTGGAAACCCATTTCAAAGATGAAAAAACAGTCTATTTCCACTAACACACGAAAAAACGTGAAAAACACTGTTATACCGGTTTCGGTGATCAAACCATTGTCAGTAAATAACTGGACGATGGTTTGATCACCGAAACCGGTATAACAGTGTTTTTCACGTTTTTTCGTGTATTAGTGGAAACAGACTATTTTTTCAATCGTTTTAGCGAATTTTCGAAGAAAAAGAAGCTATTGTTCTCGGTCCAAAATTTTTAAAACTCGAATTTCCGAAAGATTTTTTTACCAAAATCCGTTTCAGACCATCCTGAATTCCCTGCCGAAAGACACCAAAAATTATATATATATATATATATATATATATATATATTATTTATATATTTATATATTTATATATTTATATATATATTTATATATGTATGTGTCATTCCAGACGATAACTCTCGAAAGAATTGAGATAAAAAGTTCAAATTTGCATGAAAAATCTGTCTTGGCAATCGACAGGCTAAGTTCGAAGATGGGCAGAATCGGGTCACCCTAAGGGGGAGTTTTGGGGAGTTTTAGGGGGGGAAAATTACCCATAAATTCCCAAAATGAAAAAGTCTGACAAGTGACACCTCATTTTAAAGGTTTTTGTACGCTGAACACGATGGTGAAATCATAATTGCGATATATCATTCCATTCTCAAACTGGAGCACTTTGAAGATGAAGGAACGTGGTTATTTCTTGAGATGTTCTTCCTGGTTCGTCTGCTCTAATCTGATAACGGAATGGGATATCGCAATTCTGACTTCACCATCGTGTTCAGCGTTGGAAAATCTACAAACCGAGGTGTTACTCGGCAAAAAATGGAAAAAAAAATTTGTTACCTACGTACCCAATACCTACTCTTCTGGTATTCAAAACATTTTTGATTTCCCCCTCCCCCTCCTTCCACCCCAAATTTTACTTTGCGTAAAACTACTCCTGTTTTAATTTTGTATGGTATCAAGTTGGGAAAACATTGACCGAAAATTAATTTTCAGAAAATTTTAGGCGGAGGAGGAAGATGCCGAAAACTTCGAAAATTTGCTCTTATAGCCATGCTGCATGACTGTGGTTTTTTTTTTCTTTTTAACCTTCCCTCGGTTTGATTTTGAGGACTTTTTAAATTTATTAATAAATTTCCGGTTCCAACCATTGCAGCAGTTCTCTACACGAAGTGATGCACTAGCGCTCTAAGCGAGATTTGAGTCGAACTACACCAATTTCCCTGATACGTCATTTCACACTCGTTTTCTGCCTTTAATTTCCGACATAAACACTGCATTACGTGTTCAATAAGTATTGATTAGTCCCGCCTCCCTCGTACAGCGAATTTGCTATTTCTCCGGTACCCAGAATTACATTTCCTGACTAGTCCCATCCTGTCTATTAGAGCGAGAAGCGTTACAACACTCGATCACGGATTGTCGTGATCCCCAATGGGTTTTTTTTCACCCTTCCAGAGACACTTTTTCTCCTTCATTTGACATCACTTTACTAGCAGTTATTGTATTATGTATTTTATTTTATCCCTAAATGCCATATTAATGTATTCACGTGCTATTATACTTCTCATCTATACTGTACAGAAATATCTCTTAAATGTATCTTGCGATTGGATTCGCCCGTAATAATGAAAATAAATAAATAAATAAGCAGATTTAAGTTCTCACAAATATTTCATAAGCCAACTTTAGTTCTTGCTAAATAAACGGTACGAGTGGGGACACAGGCCGCAGGATCCAGTACACAACCTGGAGCCCCTCCATCCTCTCCCAACAGGGGGATGGTAGGAGAAGGCTTCCGGGGGTCTGTATATAACCCCGGATCCTGCGACTTATTCTTCATTCTACGCTTCCTCTAGTCGCTGACTACTCACTCTCTCTCCTAAACCCAAAAGATCCAGAACATGGAGGAGGTTTCGCCCTTAACCAGAACTGGCAAATTACCCTAAAAGATCGGTGGTGGTCCGCCCTTAACCGTACAAATTCATCCAAAAAGATTCGGCTTACGGTGGAGGTCCGCCCTTAACTAGATGCCGACACATTCCCACCTCGCCTCTCGTGGTGAATTTGCGCCAATTTTAAATTCATCACAGTGCACATTCCCCATTGAGAGAACGCGAATGAAAAGACGGCGTTTACAAGATAATAACATCTATGATATATTCAAAGATCTGTTCACTGTGGGTATTCAGAACTATTTCAGTTTGTGTCTTGAATTTGTGATAGCAGGAAATAATTTAATTTTCATTTAATCTAAAAAGTTTATTTGTTTGTTTCCAGTTCACTATTCCATAGTTCAATCTCAGCCATTATCTAGTGCCTTTACATTCAGTAAGAAGTTGTGAGTACTCATAATATTGGTGAAAATAAGGTTGTTACCTTATTTTTACGTTTTCAAATGCAATAAAGTTTATTATTTACAATATATATTTACATTTTTGATGCTTCCTACTTCAGAAATGGGCTTTTAATTCCCCCAGACGCTAAGGAGTTTTTTTTATCGGTAAAACTTCAAATCATGTCCTTTCAGAGGTAAAAAATAACAAAGTGATATCTGTAATACTACGCTTTTAATTCACCTTTCAAATCAGCAATTTACCGGGTCCCACCCTGTATGCAGTCGAAGTACCAAAGCAGTAATACTTGTACATACAACATACTCACGTATCTCTCTGTAGAAGCTTTGTTGCACCTTTCTTTGTCAGGATATAATTGTTGATCAAATGCTTGTGGAAATCGAACGGGTTCATGCTGAGATACCTCCTCGCCATCGTTCAGTCCTTTTGAAATACTTGCGTCGATATTTACAACCGAAATTCACAACCTAGTTGAACATTTTGGTTCGCGGTCAGGTAAATGGAGTCACACAGATTTGGGACACGGCGGACGGCGCACACTTTTCACCTCTTTGACGGAAGCTAAAATTATTGAACTTATAAAACGCACAAATAGATATAAACATTTGAAAACGCGAATAAAATAAATTACAAAACTGCAAGACACAATAAAACTTGTCAGGAAAGATGTTGTTGTTGTTGTTGTTGTTTCTTCGTTTAAATGCCTTCGACGAAAGTCATGTAGGGCATATTTCGTTCTGGTTGTAGTCGAGGTTGAAGGAAGATATGATGGTGATGTGTGAAGGGATCTGATGATGATGTCTTGATCTTGATGTCGCCTAAAGTCCACTGACGTGTTGAAAGTTTCAATGAGGGGGATGTTTGACGAAGTTAGATGAGGGGATGTTAGGGTAGGAAGATAGCTGAAGGTGATTTAGGTAATCTTGGTGATTTTTGTTGTTGTAAATATAGAGGTAGGCTATTAGTAATTTAAAGGGTGACACTGTTAGTCTGTAAGTAATCATAGATGTATTTTAGTGTGGGCAAGTCGAAGTGTTGTCGTACGTGGTCTTGTAGGGAAGGTAAGGATATGTCATTGTCTTCTCTAAATTGCGCTCTCTGGCGAGAGTAGAGAGCGCAATGGTTGAGGGTGTGGTCTAAATTTCCCAAAGTTTGACAGCTGGGACAATTGGGAGATGTTCTGTTGGTTCTGTCCATCATTGCCCGGTAAAGTGGAGTGTTAGTGTGTCCGTAAATCAGTCTGTTAATAGTTGTATAAAATTTTGGGGTCTCTTTCGTGTTGCGGTACCATGGGATGTTCGAAGATTCGGGTATTATCTGTTTGGTCCAGTGTCCTTTAGTCAGAGTGAGTCGGTTGTGTTCCTCTAGGCAGTCGTTATGTCGTCTCTGTTTGAGGGTTTTTACCAAGTCTATGTATGTGACAGTATTGTAGAGTAGGGTTTGTCCGTCTCGTGCGATGTTCTTAGCAGCAAGGTCAGCTAAATCGTTGCCAGATATTTGGCAGTGGCCAGGGATCCATTGCAGCGCAAGTTTACTTTGCAAAGTACTCTTTAGGAGGCTGGCAGTGTTGAAAATGTCTTGAAGTATAGATGATGGGCATTCTCCCAACTTGACGTTTGCTAGACCTTGCAAAGCAGATTTTGAGTCTGAGAGGATGATGATGTTGCTAGAAGTATGGTGGAACTCTTCTATATGTAAAAGTGCGAGTAGAATTGCTGTGAGCTCGGCATGATAGACACTTGAGGCGCTATTCAATTTGGACCCAGCCGAGTGGTGATGTCTCTCACAAAAGTAAGCTGCTGCTGTTTCTCCATTATCCAGTTTGGATCCATCAGTATATATTCTGTCTGGGTATGTAGAAAATTTGGTTTGTAAGTATTCAAGGGTCAAGGTTTTAAGTTGTACATTGGAGAGATTGGATTTTTTGTCAATGGTCGGAATTGTTGCGAAAATGTTGAGCTCAAGTGCTTCTGTGTATCGGAATTGATTTTCTGTCTCAGTGTTAAGGTGTGTGTCGCTGTCTTGTATCAGTTGCAGTATGTTTGACAATTTGTTTCGATATATATTCCAAGATTGGCTGATTCTTCGATGCGGAGGGTCTACAAAATCTTGTACCACAAGTCGGAGCGATGGGTGGTATATGAGGAGTCTTGAGAAGCAACGCTCAAGTTCGAATTGCGCGTGGGAGGTCATGTAGATGGTGGATGTGACTACATGCAATGATGGTATTGGTGTGGACTTTACTGCTCCTGTGATCTGTCTTAATGCAGCATTCTGAATGACTTGCAGCTTTTTGATGTTTTTGGAAAGTCCCCACACATAAAGGTGCATGCAGTAGTTGATTTTTGGGAGCAGTACATGCTTGAAGAGCTGCTCCTGCGTGTCCGGATGGCTGCCCCAAGTGGTGCCCTTCATGACCTTCATGGCATTGATGTCTGCTACGCATCTAGCCACAAGAGAGCAAGTGTGAGCAGTTCCTGACAGCCGGTCATCGAGCACAATACCAAGGTATTTGTAGGTGCTGACGACTTGAATCTGTGTGTTTGTAGGTAGCAAAGGGAGGTGTATATCAAGGTCGTTTTTTTGGTGATTCGGGAGGGAGTCAAAGAAGGACATCAACTTCGTTTTGGAGAAATTGATTTTGAATCCCAACCCGTTAAGCTTAGTGATGGCGTGCTGCAAGTGCTGCTTCATGATTTGATGGTTGGAGTAAGGATCATGGCTTTGAGTAAGGATCATGAAGTCGTCAGCATAGGATAAGACAGCTCCATGGGGGTCCGGTAGCATGGAGTGTATGGAATGGACATAAATATTAAAGAGCAAAGGGCTCAATACACTTCCCTGATCCAGGCCTTGACATCCCGTGACTTCATTGGAGCCATCTGTGTAGGTTTTGTGGCCAAAGAAGTGAGCTACCCATGAAGCAACATGTGGTGACAGCTGCAGATGCATCAGGATGCTAGTTAGTTGTGTGATTTGTACATCATTGAAAGCTCCCTTGATGTCAAGAAAACAACAAAGGGTTGCACGTCGCTCATCCCGACCAGATAGTACCCTCATTTGTAATTCTGTAAGACAATTGAGTGTGGAATGCCTTCTTCTGAATCCGTTCTGATGGATGGGGAGTATGCTATGTTGTTCTATGGTGGCCTCCAATCTAGCGTTTATCATGCTGTTCATTAATTTTGCTATACATGAAATCAGGGAGAGTGGTCTAATGGAGTTAGCATCGTCAGTTTGGAAGTTCGGTTTTTTAATGTATATTACTTTAATCTTCGTCCACTGTTCAATGATGAGGCTGTTGGAAAAGCAGCAGTTGTAGATAGAGAGAAGTAGTCGTTTTCCAATTAGTGGAAGATGAGAGAGCATGGAGTAAGTGATGTTATCAAGTCCAGGACACGTGTCTCTCCTCCTTTTGGAAATTGTAGCGTCAAGCTCTGATATGGTAAAAGGAGGGGGAGCTGGTGAGTGATGCAGCAAGATTTGAGAGGAAATTTGTGTAGGTTTGGTGATGCGATTTAATACATCATTACAGATGGCAGGGTAAACAGCTGGATCTACAAAGCCGTTTTTCCCAAGCTTTCTGCCAGTTAGGCAAGCGAGCATTTTCCAGGCAGACGGTTGGGTGGAGTTGTTACAATTGGTGGTAAGTAGGTCTTCACAAAGTTTTCTCCATGCGTCTCTTTTGGCCTGATTTATGATTCTGGTTGCTTCCTTAGAAGCAGTGGTTAGTGTATTATAATTTGCAATGGATTTTTGTGCACGGTAAGCAGTTAGAGCAGCGGACCTTCTGCTGGAAGCAGTTTCACATTCACTGTTCCACCACATGTTGCATTTAGAGTATGGGCTGATTATTTTTTTTGGGATGGATTCTTCTGCAGCTCTCATAATGGTTTCGGCTAATGTATTATAAATTTGTTGTACGTTATCTATGGATACTTGTTCTGTAATTAGTTTTTGAAGGGTTTCATAAACCATGGTGGTGAATAGTTCCCAGTTAGCATCTCTTATTTTCCATTTATGCATACCATGGAGGACGAGTTTTTCGGCTTCAGCTATAGTGATTTCCAGTACTTTGTGATCACTTCCCAGGCATTCATTCATAACCTTTAGACTAGTTTTTGTATGTATCTGAGGGGATACAATGACAATGTCAGTAGCAGAAGAAATTTCGTTAGGTTTTGTGATCCTTGTTTCAAACGAGTTGGGGATGATGGTTAATTGAGAATTTAGGATGGCTTGTTCTATCTGCATTCCTCTACTGTCAGTTTGCGACGAGCCCCAGAAGATGTTATGTCCGTTAAAATCCCCCGAAATGAGGGTAGTAGTCTGCCCGTAGAAATCAAAGAAATCTGCCCACTGCCTATCTTGAATTCTAATACCTGGAGGTACATATACATTGGACAGTTGTAAGTTGCCGGATGGAAGGTTGAGTGTGACTGATAGGATTTCTAAGTCGCCAGTCCCGTTTGGATGGGAGGGCATAACAGTGAATGGAATGTTGCATTTGACAAGGATCATCAATCCCCGACGTCCTTGATGTAACAAATTATCCTTTCTAATCACTTGATAGTTAGGGAATTTAATTGTTTTTTCTTCTATGAGCCATGTTTCCTGTATTAGCGCCACGTCTACATTCAGTCTTTCTAATAACTTTCCAAGTTCAGATATTTTGTTGAGAATACTTCGGGCATTCCAAGAGATAATTTTAATTTTGCTATTGAATTCAATCATTTTTACCAAGGCTGGAAAAATGTTGTAGGATTAAATTTTGTATTGTGGCGTTAATCTGTTCAATAATTTCTTCTGGTATATTTTTGGGGACTTTAAATTGGAATTAAGTTGGAATCACAGTTTGTTACGGTCTTGGTGACTGGAGTTGGAGGTGTACTTTTAGTTGTGGCCTCCTTGTAATTTCTTGGGGTGGCAGTTTTCATTGTAAGATTGGCAGCAGGTTGAGGAATATTCGTTTTTACGATAGGAGAGACAACTGTAGTTTGGGGGGTGTTAACATGGGGTTTTTGATGAGATGAGTGAGGGTACTTTGACCTTGTGCTGTGGGTATTCATCACAGTTTTCTGATATAGCGGATAGTGGGTAGTTTTAGGTCGTTCCAGGTGTGTTAATGCAGGACCATGAAGCGGATTAGAGGTGTTTCCATGCTTGATTCTGGATGCCCACGAATGGTGTTGAGTATGGAAAAATTGTTGTACTAGTTTGCTTACAGTGGTTTTTCGGTAGTAGATGTTTTGCCCACGACTGATGAGAAATTTCAAGAGTGGGCAGGCTTTGTTCCCAACAGTATGAGATTTGGAATGACAGGCTATGCACCTCGCATCAGATGGGAGGCAGTCATGCTGTGAATCGAGGGTCCCGCATGTTCTACACCTAGGCTGAGCAGTACAGGTGTAGTGAGTGTGTCCGTATCGGAAACAAGAGGTGCAAAGTTTGATCTTTGGAATATACGGTTCCACTGGATAACTACAAGAGCCTATTTTTACTGTAGTACGTGTGTGTTGACCATGGAAATGAATCCGCACAGCATTAGTTCTAACCAAAGACTTGTTTTTGTAGCGGCATATGTAGAAGATGCTATTTATTCTGTCACTGTGGTGGATTTGGAAGTCGTTTAGTACATCTGTGGCCCTATCAGTCTTGATGATTCCAATAAATTCAGACTGACTGGATGGCACATTCACACGAGTGTTATTCAGAATTCGGGTGTTTTGTAGGATATTCTGGCTGACATATAATTGGGAGGTCGAAATTATGAAACGTCTTCTCCCAGATTTTTTAATGGTGACGTCAGCACTCGGTTCAGTATCTGCGATGCAACGTAGCATAGAAGCTTCAGTCATGTGCTTATCTGGTTTCACATCGAGTATGAGTATGTAGGGTCCAGGTTGGGAGTCTGGGAAAGATCTTTTCGCTGCAACGATTCCATGCGGGTGTATTATGGGGTATTTGACAGCAAGGGTTGGGTCATTATCCAAGGGGTGGGAGACCTCGTTGGCTGTGCAGGGATCTGTGACATTACCTAAGGGTTGTGATGGAGAACAGGTGTGGTTGGACTGAATGCTTTTGAGATTAAGATCTTGGTGGCATGTTGGAATATCGGAGCAGGGCAGGGCTGGTTCAGCGGATGAATTTACTTTGGCCACTTGCGAACTGTTTTCTACATAATCTGTTGCATCTCGTAAAATTTCGAGCGAATTTTTAGTGAATAAGTTTATGTTAGGGGTGTCAGACGTGAGGGCTGGCAGGTCATTGCAGCTTTGAGTAGATAAATAGTGTTGAGAGTAGTTGTGGTCTGGTTTGTGAGCAGCGGCTGTGTTTGAGGGATTGTTTGTGATTAGGGATATGGATGGCAAAGAGGGAGAAAAGTGGGGGTTAGTAGCCTCATGTTGTTTGGTATTTCCGAGATCTTGTCTTCTCATATGGGAGTCAATATTGCGCCTCGTATTACATATAACTGGTGTCTTGGGAGAGAAAGAGAAGCCCATGCTTCTTGTGTAAACCATACTTATGAATTAGCGCTTGTAAGTAGCAATTATAGCAAGGTATACCAAGCCTTATAGAATTTTAACTAGCGTCCTTTTTGCGTGAGAAATTTTAGAAACCGGTTTTCGCCATGAACGGGTTGATGTGGGTTTCAATTCCGTAAAAGTCGATATTCGGCAGGATAGTAAGCGGACTCGCAAAGATTCGCATTTGGTTTCGGCGGGAGCTGACCGTTGCCAATGGCGGCACACGGACTTTTCCGCGGGCGAAGTTTTCGTTTTTCCGATAAGAAATAGCAACCGACACAAAACACAAATCCGAAAACGTTTACCGATACCGTGTTTACTTCTTTTCTTCCAGAAAGCGGAAACTAATAAACGACGTTCGCGGAAACTAATAAAACGTTCTTCGCGTAAAGATCAAACGAATGTTATTAAAATGTAAAAAAAAAATGAAAAAAAAAAATAAAAAAAAAATAAAAAAATAAAAAAAAATAAAAAAAATAAAATAAAAAAAAAATAAAAAAAAAATCTGTCATGAAAGATGGAACTGAAATGTTTGTTTGGTCTCTGTGTGTGTTTCTCCGTTTATCTGCCTTTGGCTTTCAAGCCATGCGAAGCATAGGCAGGCTTCGTTGTTATCTGCTTGATAAGTAGGTACATAAGTATATTTATTAGTAACTTGCTGGACTTTTCGTTGTGGCTGATACTGTAGGTATGACTTGCTGGTGGCTTTGTAAGTGGGTACTGGATAGTAATGTGAATGGGAGTGTGGTTTGGGTGTTGACGGAGGTGAGTGAGAAACATGTTATTTAATAATAATAATAATAAAAACCATTTATTGTGAAAAGGCCCATTGGCCCATTGAACACACACGAATTACAAAAGTCAAATTACAAGGAGTTTAAGAAAAAATACATAATTAATAACACTGTCAAAATTTAGAACAAAATAATAATGCCACTCTGCGAAAATAAAGGTCCATAAAGAGAAATAAGAATAGAAGGGTGGAGGGGAGGGGAACACTATTCACCATTGGCGTAAAACTGTGTAAAACCTGACTTGAATTGGCTAATTGTAGGGAGAGACCTGAGGCGGAGTGGAAGGGCGTTCCACAGCCTTGCCCCCACAACACCAAAGGAATTACCGAAGATTTTTGTGGTGTGCCGAACGATCATGAGTGCGTTGGACCGTGGAGAAGAAGCTTTAATAATTATGGAGTTCAAGTAAGATGGGACTGTACAATTTAAGATTTTAAATATGCAAATGAAGAAGCTTTAATAATTATGGAGTTCAAGTAAGATGGGACTGTACAATTTAAGATTTTAAATATGCAAATGAGGTGGCGGAGATCGAAATATTTCTTCAAGGGAAGGGAAAAAAGTTTGAGGTTCAGTGCTGAATTACGGGGTCTAATATTATGGATGAAACGAATACAGGCGTTATGGGCGACTTGGAGTTTATTGGCACATGAGGACGAGAGGGAGTGGGAATATATTGCGTCACAATACAAGAAATGAGGCACTACCAAGGCCATGACCAGTTTTCTTTTCAGATTGGGCGGGATAAATTTATTTAGTCTGCGCAGAGGGCGGAGGGAGCTATAAATTCTCCGGCAGATCTGCCCAACATGGAGACCCCAAGAAAGAGAATCGTCAATGACCAAGCCAAGACTGACAACCGACTTAGAGAAAGGGATAACAGACCCGCTCACGAGAATGGGTGGGACAGAGTCGTTCTGAATGGAATTTTTGGATATGATGATTGCTTTGGATTTGGCAGGGTTAATGCTGATACCGTTCCTTTGGGCCCATAAAGAGATGGCTGTGAGATCGACATTTAAACGGTGTATTGTTTTCACAATGTCATCAATACTACCAGATAAATATAGCTGGAAGTCGTCAGCAAAGAGATGGTAAGAACAGTGCTGGAGTACATCAGGAATGTCATTAATAAACATTGAAAAAAGAATAGGACCAAGAACAGCTCCTTGGGCACACCAGTCAGAATAGGAAGGTAGCTTGACTCTGACTGTCCGACAGTTACTTTCTGGACGCGGGAGGACAAATAAGATGATATCATCCGGCAGGCAGAAGATGAAAAGTGAAAGAAGTGATTTAGTTTGTTGACTAAGAGGGAGTGAGAGACAGAACCAAAAGCATTACGGAAATCAAGCAGAACCAAGACTGTGCAAAAGGACTTATCTATGGAAATACGAATGTCTTCAATGATACGAAGCAAAGCAGTTTCACAACTGTGAAAATTGCGGAACCCTGATTGGTATTGACAAAGTAGATTGTGTGTTAAGATGTGGGAATTTATCTGGGAGAGAATCAGATGTTCAAAAACTTTGCTGAGGAATGGGAGGATACTAATAGGCCGAAAGTCCGAAGGGTTACGTGGATTACTGGTTTTTGGAAGAGGTTTTATGAAGGCAGATTTCCAAGCTGTTGGGAAAGAAGACGAAGTTAAAATAAAATTAAACAAGTATGTTATGTGATGGAGAAGGACTGGAAGCAATAACAATAAAAATCGTCGGGGGATTTGGTCAGGGCCTACTGCGTTTGAAGAGACCTTCAAAAACGCCTCCAGCACGTCCCCAGGTTCAATGCAATGGAATGAGAATTCAGGAATCAGAGAGATAGGAGGTGGGTCAGGCAAAGGTATGGAGGAAGGGACAGTACCATCAGTGAAAAATGCATTCAACACGTCAGGATCGGCAGGCGGTAGCGAGGGTTGATCTGCTGAACTGGACAGCCCCAAGTTCTTGATATTGGCCCAGAGTTGGCGAGAGGGTAGATCCACATTTAGTTGCTGGAAATGATGCGACTTTTTCGCACTTCGGATCATTTTTTTCACCCAATCGTGCAGCCTGTCGTACCTAGCGCGATCTACAGGATCATTAGACGCCTTCCACTCAAAGAAAGCAGCATCTTTTTTCAAGATCGCATATTTAATTTCTTGAGAAAACCAAGGATAGGAGAACTGTTTGGGAGTAAATGAGTGCAAAGGAGCATGATTATCAAGCAAATCCAAAACTGAAGCGTTGAAAAAATTAGTTTTTAAATTGGCATCCGAGAGTGAGTAGAGTGGGGACCATTCGCGAGAGCTAGCGTCAGCAAAAAGGGCTTCTTTTTCAATCTTATTTAAGTTTCTACAAGTTATTGGTTGCTTCTTGAATTTGAAAGAGGGACATTTGTAGCTACAGACCAGGAGTTTATGATGACCGAAAGCTGGGATCAATAATTGGTTGAATTTAGTAACACGAGAGGGATTTAGCACAAGGCATACATCTATCCAAGTCTGAGCAGAAGTTACATGAGTTGGATCAGAAGGGAGTACAGTGAGGTTGAAGTTACTCAGCATATCCCTGAGTTTGGCGGACGAGGTGGTGTTACAAAGTAAATTAGTGTTCACGTCCCCAAGAAATATTGAATGGGAGTAATTGCCAACCAATCTAGAGAGAGGGCCTCTTCAAGCTCAGTAAAATGTGTAGGTGTTCTTGGAACATATATTACTCCAATAAGAAGTGGACTGTGTGGGGTTTTAATTTCAACAAACAGGTATTCAAAAAAAGAACCGGGAGGGCTACAAAGAACAATTTTGGTTTGGAAGTGGGAAAGGTAATATAGAGCGACACCCCCACCACGGGCTCTAAAACGGTCATTTCTAACTAATGAATAAGACTCTAGAGAAACAGCTTTGTTGGGAATCGTAGATTTCAGCCAAGATTCTGTGACGGCAATGACGTGGGGTTTCAATGGCTGGAGGTAATATCGCAACTCCTCTATCTTACTAGGTAATGACTGAATGTTGATACAACACACGGAGAGGGTGTTCTTGTCAGTTTTTACTATCTCCAAAATTTTAGGCCGGAGGTCAAAAGAACTCGAATGAGTAGGGGAATCAATAGAATCTACCGAGGTATCAGGGGAGGCTGCGGAGGAGGCACCATCATCCGCCATGAGGACAACCCCCACGATTAGCCAGAGTCAGTGTAAAAATGGAAAAGTGTAGAAGGGGAGGGGAGTGTATAATAGAACTGTTGAAAACAATTAGAAGTATGGACATATTAAGGCAAACAGAACAAAGTCTGGTAAAAACGAAGAAATCGAAAACATTCAATTGAAAATAGAAAAAAACAAGAATAATAAAATGAGCATACGAAAAAATAGAAAAGAGAAAATTTGTAAGAAATACCATAGTAAATAGAGAATGTGGAAACAGCTCACATGTGGAAAAATTTGCAATCAAAAGGTATGCAATGAATGACTAATCGAGATACAAGTCAGCTAACCTAGGCCAGAAACAACAGGCCATAAGCGGACCTGAACAGAAGAATGAAAATGAAAGTAACAGTAGGGTAGTTAAAAAGTAGGTACATACTCGAATCAAGATAAATTGTTTGGCGTTCAAGTGAGTGAGGAAACAATGTCTTCAAACTGCTTAAGCGTTGTGGCAGAGTGAATTTTACCTTTATGCTGGAATTTAATCATACCGTTTGAAGACAAAACTTGCTTTGGGGAAAATTTATCCATGGCTGCTTGAAGAACTTTACGACGTGAAGGAGTCAAATCCTCTGTTATGATCAGCCCAGAGCCCTTGAGGTTCTTCTTCTGTCTGAAGATATCCATTTTGACGGAGTGTTTCACAAGGGTTACAACAACAGGACGAGGGTGAGGTGTTGAGGAGCCCTTGGGGACGTCAAATTTCCCGACCCTCCTCACATGGACGAGCTGGGAGGAATCAATCGGAGGTGAAGGATGGATGGACCTTATCATTAATAATTGACAAAACAGACCGTTTAAGTTCAAGCTCACGCACATGTGGATTCAAGTCTTTTGAAACTGATTCGGGAAGACCATGCAGACAGAAATTCAAAGAGCGCTGGTTCTGACGATCAGTGTCCAGGGCAAGCATGAAACGTTCACTCAAATCCGCGCAACACACCTCGATAGTCTTGTCAACAAGGTTTGATAAACGGGCTTTTAGGAGCTCCTCGAAGGAGGTTAAGAGGTTTTCATGTTCAGGTTCTTTGAGAACAGAAGATAACTTGCACATCAAATCCGAAAGGACTGGTTCAATATCAACTTTAGCAGCAAGAGAATCTGTATCTGGAGGGTTTTGGGCGACGCCCGATGAAAGAGGGGCCTTACTTCTATTGCCTGATCCCCTTGTTTTGTTCACAAAGCTTTCAGGTGAACGGCTCAGAACCATGGCAAAGAAAAGTGCACTTCCCGAAAAAACGAATGTCTCAACAAAGAAAGATCGAAATCACAGTCTGAAGAACGTCAGGTTCGACTTGGATTGCGAAAAATACCGAAGAATTACGTTAAAAAACAATTACAACCACAGAGCTACACATCCATTACTCGCAGGCGGCCGCCATTTTTCTAAGTGATGTTGATGGATTGGTTGTTTATTATTCCTGCTTCGAGGATGAAATCAAAAGTAAGTTTGAACCTATCTTGGTTAATTTGCTTGGTCTTTTGCTTTGTTTATGGTCGCCTTCAGAGTCTAGTTTTTACGACTGACAACGGTGTTTTGCTCTCCTGTTGCTTGAGTTGTGCCTGTGTAATGTTCCTCGTTGATTTAAGGTGCAGGTTGAGAAGTCATAAATCCTGCACACAGAACATTACATATATTAATTTTATTTCGTTATCGGGTGAATAACACAGTGGATTAAACAGGTCAGTCGCGTGTGAGGTGCTACGGCAGACTGAACCGGAGGGCGATGCCCTGAAGGGAGTTCGGGAAAACTGGGTCGAGCTGATCAAAGCAGTTCCGTCGAACTGGCTCGTAACATCACCTCCCCCTATGAGGAGCACCTGTCCTCAGGTGTATACATTAAATTTAGCCTAAATGGGAAGCAGGAATACTGGCAGAATTTTATCACTGAATACAGGCTCTCTGTTGCTGATTCTCCATCCGCTTTTTGATCTGTCAGGTGGAAGTGAGGGGGGAGCGAATTTCTTCAAAGTGGATTCCTCACAACGTGTCCGATCCTATAGCGCAGGTGGAGAGGAAAGGTGTAGTCCAACGTCCCGTTGTACGTCATCACCTTCGCGAACTCTTGCGAAGTTGAATGGTTACAAAGCAGGGAATTGTGTGCTTTGTGACATTGGCATACAAATCGGGAGGTACACAGGTCTGAATTATGTGTCGAGGGAAAGCAGTTCGCACACAAATCATTAGAATGAATCACATCCCATCTCTCCTCAACAGTCATCCCTTTGAATATTTTGCATTTACGGAGGGCATGACGTCCACCGCAACCCTTGACTTTTGTAACACTTTGAGATGTGTCGATGTCCGATGCCAATGAAGATTATTGTTCCAGGCTGTGATTGTTGGGTGTTTTCGTTGAAATTCACGTCTTTGATCCAGAGGCTTTGTCGATGAGGGTATGGGCGTCGACTTGGTAGGTGAGTGCACGTTTTACCCATTCAGTTGCTTGTGAAATGACCAACCGGCTTGGAAGGGATTGGATAAATTCGTCCAAGTTCCTGTCCAATTTCTGTAGAGTGTGGCGGTAGTGAGAAGCTAAAGAATGGGGGCTTGAAGTCGGATTAAAAGCCTTCAACCCTTCAACCAGGTGTTTCCATTGTATTAACACGTTCAGTGCGGAACAATGATGAGAAATCGTCCAACCAACCTGATTGGAGTTCTTGCGGTTAATCACATCATCTGGGATTGTAGACGTAGGAAAATGCGTTCTTAGATTTCAAAATATCATAGTTTCGTAATCAGAGCGCAATTTACCTCCGTCCCGGATCTGGGACGGTCGCACGGCTGGAGAGTTCAAGTGTTGTTCAAATGGGGCTCCCTGATCCACAAACCTCTATCACGGTGGAATTTTGTGTGAGTAAACTCTTTTTTTGGAGTCTCGCATTCACTGGAGGAAGACATGAAGAACCACCTGCACTTGTGAAGATTCAGGAACAAACTAAAAATGTACACAACATGGCACAGGACGACAGAAAACCTGAGGGTGAACTTTGAACCCGAATATCTCAAAACTTTAATATAGTAAACATTGAAACTGAGGTTATGTTTACCCTTCAGAGACCTTCCAGCCCCCCTTCACATGAAAAACCCGACGATAGGAGCAGTGCGGGAACCTTGCACAGCCCGAATACTTCACAATAGAAGGTGGCTCGGATCCGGGACGGCCGCATGGCTGGCGAATACGCTGGCGTCCCGGATCCGGGACAGCCGCACTGAACGTGTTAACCTTCGGGCGGGCGCTTGGGCGGCAATTTGGCCGCCTTTTCACTAAAAACGATCTTGCATAGACAAACAAAATTCACAGCGCAAGGGAACACACAGGTATTATCTAATTACAATATAAGACACCAGATGACAGGCAGAAGCTACGTCAGATTCGCGAACGACGCTCGTAAATCAGTGTGAAAGTTGACGACGTCGACGTTGGATCTAAGAGCGGCCAGCTTGCCGCCCAGCGCCCCACCACGAGTAAAAAATGTATGTATACATTTGTTGTATTTTCGTCATAATTTCACTGTGATTTCATGGCTGTTTGCTGTAGTTTCAAATATATCAGTGTTTTTCGATTTTATCATTTGCAAGAAGTAGGTAAATCAATAGGTACAAAGGTAGGTAGGTACGTCTACATTTTTCTTTTTGTCTCTCCCTTTTACGATTATTTCACTTGTTTCTGCGTTCTTGTTTCAAGGGAACGTTACCACAGACCAGAAGATATTGCACGTATCCTCCAAGAATTGGAGGAGGACGATCCTGAGCGTGTAACTGTAACTGTAACTGTAAGGAGGACGTGTAACTGTATATTGGAATACGAAATTTGTTTGTATCCATATTTCAAAGATGGTCTTTTTTTCTCTTTATTACTCATATTACTAGTTCTCAATATTTCTAGTTCATAAAATTATATTTAGTTGTTGCCGCGTTAGTCTTGTTGCAGTGTTCGAGTTTTGCTAGAAAGAAACCCTGATTTCGGTGGCAATTTTGTGAAAAGTAAACATGGGTAGGTAGGTGCTCAAGTACACTATGTACTCACTTTATTGTGTTACCAATATTATATTGTGATATTGCATTATAAAAGTTTATGCTGTGTTACTGGAAGAAAGACTGGATGTACCTACTTTTTTAGTCTGATTTGGTCAAGTTTTCCAATTACCTACGTTTTTATTGATACCAACCTAGTTGAAATTATTTTCAATAAAATGTATTTCTTTTACCCAATATTCATGGTTGTGTACCTTATTTGTGTTTCCCTAATGTGAAAGTCAGTGATCAATGGTGTACACATGCACTTATACGCTAAAAACATTATATTATTCGAAGGCGGCCAAAATGCCGCCCTGCGCCCATCGGTGTGAGCTCAGATGGTGCGCCCGCCCGAAGGTTAAATAGATAGCACAACCTACCCCCTCTGATGAAATTTCGAGGTTGTTCTGAAACAGCAGTCACAAAAACTTAATGGCGTTAGCACACATCACTGAAACACGAAATTAACCACGGAATTCCTTATTGGGAACGTATTAAAGTCCGTGAACATACGGCTGCGCCAAATGTAATGTTCCTTGCGTTGATTTAAGGTACAGGTTGAGAAGTCATAAATCCCGCACACAGAACATTACATAATTATATTAATTTTATTTTGTTATCGGGTGAATAACACAGTGCATTAAACGGGTGAGTCGCGTATGAGGTGCTACGGCAGACTGAACCGGAGGGCGATGTCCTGAGGGGAGTTCGGGAAAACTGGGTTAGGGATTAAAATCGATTATCGATTATATCGAAAAATCGATGTTTTCTCTCGATTAATAGATTTTTTTGCATCGATGTTTCTTTTTCGATTTTAATCGATTTTATCATTCGATTTTATAGCCCCCCCCAACTCTTTTTTTTCCCAACGTTCCAACTCCAACTGCAGATAAAATTTGCATGGAAGAAGGGGAGCGCAGTTCTCTTCATCCATGAAATTTGTGAAGGAAAATAAAATTAGGGAGGATATGAGTATCCACCATGGCTAGCCCAGACAGCTAAATTGTAAGAAGGTGAAAAAGAAGGAGGCCGTTATGAACCGTGTTTTCTTGAAATAGAACGTTTCAACATAATTATGTAACTTTTTGTTTAGCAATCCCTGATACCTGATAGATAACTGTTTTACCACTACATAATATTTTGCCTCACCATTGACTAGGAACTTTAAAAAAATTAATATTAATTTATGGAATGCTAAATTGATATTGTAAACTAATAGATACTACCATCTTGATAGAAATTAAATTATTAACAATAAATATAGGCTGTAGCTTTTTAAAGAATGATAAGCTCGGTAGGCACCAAATAAATTAAATTGATCAGTTTTGATACAGGTGGATCTATATCCACCTGTATCATTTTATGGAAGCAGGCTGCTATTTGAAAAGAAAGAAAAAAGTGGATCAATAATACTTGACGATTATAATTATTTTTAATCAGAAATATAAAATGATTCAAATTTGAAAAATGCTTTGAAAATCGATTAATCGATTGTTAACAACCGATTAATCGGTACAATCGATATTGAGCCGTCGATGTTACAATCGATGGTAAAATCTATGTTGAGCCGTCGATGTTTCATCCCTAAACTGGGTTGAGCTGACCAAAGCCGTTCCGTCAAACGGGCTCGTAACACCTGGATTAGAATAGTACGATCCTTTTTCACTATGGCATTACACTTTGATTATTAGTTAATTAATTATAATCGTATAGCATTAAAATTTGGTTAGAATTGCTTAGTAGATAATACAGATCGAGGTAGACTACGAACGGTCATGGAGGAAGGAAAAACGCGAGCGATTGTCCATCTTCTCTTCTATACGATAAGGCAGATAAGAACATTTGGGAGTAAGAAGAAGAAGAAGATAAGGCAGATAAGAGTGATAAGAGTTTGTCAAGACTGTGGTAGGCACTTGGTCAAGACGTCTAATCGCTGCAGTTTGGTGTAGTCAGTGATTACTTACCAGGTTATTGAGGGATTATCATTACACCATTGCTTACCTAGTTGTATGAATAGTTTGTGAAAAGTGTTGTGGTCCATCTCCATAAATTACCTAGTTGAGCGATTTGAAGTCAGTTCGGATCATCGCAGGTTGGTACAGTTGGCACTTGATTGTTACAGATTTCGAATTATTCTCATTTTATACGGTTTAACAGGTTTATTTTCACACGCATGTAAAGTAGTTGGAGAGGTACGTTTACAAACTCGTGTTCTGAAGATAGTTGTGTTTCACTCAAACGACCTATTGGATCAGTAAGGCGAAGTTAACACAGATACGTTTGATTCGGAGATTCCTGTTTTTTCTCATAAAAGCGGCTGTCTCCCTTAACCGGCGTCTCATATAAGCGGATTCCACTGTATATCATGTTACCGTCACACTTCCGCCTTCTAATAATAATAATAATAATAATAATAATAAAGCTTTATTACGGATAAATCCAATTACAAATGTGTATGAAGTGATACGCAAATAATAAAGTTGACGTTAAACAAATGTGAAGAATAAAAGGGAATCATATCAATACACAAAACAAATATAAGGTGAAATGGAAAATTGTTGCTGTTCTCAAGTTAGTGTATAAGGTTTGTCAGTAGTCTGTCAACATCTTGAGCAAAGGTCCTCAAGGATGGAAATTTATTGGCAGATGACATCAGACGGTGAGTTGGGTGATTTTTCCCATAGTTAGTTTTGTGATACGGAATAAAAAAATGCTGTTTTAATCGGGTGAACTTAGAAGGGACGTGGAAGTTGATTTGTTCAGTAAGAGATGGAGAATCGATATAGTTATTAATGATTTTTAATAGAAAAATTAAATCAGATCTAACTCTTCTACACTCTAGCGGGCTTAAGGGTAAATTTCCCGGGTTTAGTTCCAAGAACCGCCACCACGTTGTGCTTCAAAATGAGCCAATCCAATATTCGGTTTATCTCTTGAACGGGTCAATCGATTTTCAATCTGTAAAATGTTCTGTAATCGTTATAAACAACCACAAGTGCGGACATTCAGTTTTGAATTTTAAAATTTTTTTTTTCATGGAGTTCCCGAAATTATTTTTTAAAAAGGAGGATTAGACGGCTAACAATAGGCTCCTATTGTTATAGTGATTTTTCCAGATGCCGTTCGATCTAATGATCCGATTTTCAATCTGAAAACGGATTTGGATTCTTCGATTTTTTTCTACAAAAGTACTACTTAGTTGCTTTTTTCAAAAAAATTGAAATTGAGTAAAACAATCTCGGGAACTCCATGAAAAAAATTTTAAAATTCAAAACTGAATGTCCGCACTTGTGGTTGTTTATAACGATTACAGAACATTTTACAGATTGAAAATCGGTTGACCCGTTCAAGAGATAAACCGAACATTCGATTGCCCCCGACGGTGCAGCCATCTATTGAAAATATTTCTTACTAAAATCCGTGACATTTCCCCTTAAATGGAGACGAGCTGCCAAGCACCGTAATCTAATGATTCATAAAATTACCACCGAGTTTAAAATTTACTAGACGAAGGAACTTCTTTTGTATTTTTTCGAGGCGCGATATCAGTGTTAAATGGTAGGGATTCCAGATTTGTGAGCAATATTCCAATGATGGGCGGACCAGTGAACAATATTTTGAGGGTCGTCACACTTAAGATGCTTTGAATTTCTCGATATGAAGCCCAGAGTTTTGAAGCCAGATTTTATAATTTTTTATATGTGGTATTTGAAGCTAAGGTTGGATGAAAATATGATGCCAAGATCTTTGTTATCGTCGACTGATCGTAGAACGTGGCCAGCTAAATTATAATACAAAGCTATTGGATTTTTAGAATGAGAAAATCTCATTATTACACACTTGTCAAGGTTAAGGGACATGTTGTTGACAGAACACCAATTGAAAAATGCACCAAGGTCACTTTGGAGAGAAAGACGGGAGTGGATTACTTTGAAATCTTAGTGTCATCTGCAAACATTAGCAAAAAAGAATTTAAAACAGAATTGGGCAAATCGTTAACAAATAAATTGAATAATAAGGGTCCAAGATGGGAGCCTTGAGGAACTCCAGGGGGAACTGAAATAGAACTGGACAGAAAATTATGAACCTTAACTCTCTATGAACGGCCAGTTGAGTATGACTGAAACCAAGACAACAGTGGATCGGCAACCCCAACCAGATTAACTTCCGTATAAAGCCGGGTACGCACTTGCAACATTCGGCCGCTCTGCTCTTCCGCTCCGCACCTCTGCCAGGTTCGGGTCGGCAAAACTTCAAAGGAATGAGGAGACGGAGGAGCGGAGCGCAGTCCGATCGCTCTGTTGGTGGTTTTTCCCCGCGCATCAAAGAAATGTTCGGAGCGAGGTGAGCCTAGTGTGGACGGGGTCTAGATGGGCCGCTCCGGTCTCCCGAACGTTATCCCGCTCCTCAATAATTCCATGAATCGTCGTTGTGCAGTTCTTTGAATTTTCGTAATTTTAGGACCTATTTTTTGGAGCAAAAATTCAAAATCTGTCGGATGCATCCGATTGAAATGTTTGTAGAGTCCGCTGACCTCCTGAAACTTCAGCTCAGCCAACAGGCTGCCCCCACCAGATTGTTGTCGGTTTGAATACAACTTCGTTATCCACCAACGCGGTTTTCTCTTCTTTTTTTTTCAAAACAGCTATTTCTATTACAATGTATGCAGCTGCGGCCACTTGCTGTTGAGATGCCATGACTGAGGAGCGCTCGATTCTCCCGATCGCCCTCCCGTGGTACGGAGCGAGGTTGGGAATTTCTGTTCGTTGAATTGTTCGGAACGGAGGAGCGGAGCAGCTGAATGTTGCAAGTGCGTACCCGGCTTAAGGATGGAACGATCCACAGTGTCAAAAGCCTTGGAGAAATCTGTGTAGATGACGCCCACCTGATCACCACCCTCCAAGGCCTCAGTCACAGCAGATGTAATTAGAGAACGGTTAGTGACAGTGGAACGGTTAGTTATAAAACCATGTTGATTAGGATAGAGGGAAATATTAAAGGTTGGAGACAGTTTGCTGGTGACTATTGCTTTGAACATTTTAGGTGTAGTTAAAAGTTTGGAGGTGGGCCGATAGTGTTCAACATTATAACGACTGCCTTTTTTATGTGTGGGAATCACATAGCTGTCTTTCCAAAACTGAGGGAAAACTCCAGAAGATAGACTGATTGAACAGTTTAGTGAGGGGGCGTGTGAGTGAACATCTACAGTTAATTAAAAAAACTGAAGGAACCCCATCGGGACCAGGCCATGGGTCACTTTTCAAGTTAACAAGGAAATCGAATATTTCACCTTCAGTCAGAGTACAAGAGTTTAAGTTGAAGTTAGATTTTATGACTGTATCAGAGACACTGGACGTAATATTAGATATCGGTTGACGATGTACAGATGAGAAATGATTACAAAATAGATTAGCAATATCAATTCCGTTATCCGCTACAACACCCTTGAGCAACATTTCAGAAGGAATGCATTTTGAATATAATTTACTTCCAATAAACTGCCCGACAGATAAAGCGGATTATTACTAAGTGGTTATAGCAATCCTCACTTAACATTCCGCACAAAGCGCGGAGATCAGAGGATACTGAATAGCTTTCGGCAGTGCCAGTCATCGTGTAAACATAATGGGCGGAATTTTTTTCAAATATTAGAGTTGAGTTCTTTTGAGAACCATATTGGGAATTCACCTTTGTACTGTACACGTCTTGGAACAAAGATTTCAATGAAATCGTAAATTATTTCTCTGCTGCCTCAGCAACTCTAGCTTATAATTATATTTATATTTATAATTATATAGCTTATATTTGGATCAGTCATGTACGCCTTGTGGAGAAACCTGGAGATTTCTTCTCTTTGACACCTTGTGCTCGTAACCTCATTTCTATTGTTTGCTTAGTATGTGACAACTTCAGAGGAATCTGCCTTCTCTGTGCGGCGTATGAGGTCTTGTCTGTTTTGATTTGCGATAGAATTGTGACGTTTTCTGAAGAAATGTTTTCTGGTTGATTACGGGTGTGGTTTCCGCCCCAATTGATCCACCGTTGATCAGACATTCACGCTGAGAAGGAAACGTGGGAGTTCGGGATGACAACATGGCTCATGTTCATAGATTTTCGTAAAGCGTATGACAAGGTGTTTAGAACCGCTGTCTATGAAGCAATGAAGGAGATCCCTCCGAAGATCGTAACGCTAACCGAAATGACTATGAAAGCTACGTCCCTCCAAGTGAAAGTGGGTAGAGCCCTGTCTGATGAATTTGTCGTATATAATTGCCGTTGACAGGGGGACCCAATCTATATAACACTACCTCCCTTCTTCTGTTGCACTTGTAAAATAAATGTCGAGTGTCCAGATAAGTTGTCCAGATATGTTTATCCAGACTTGACGCCGTGTGTAGACATCGATTTGTATTCATCACGGAGTAAAAAAGAAGTTGACAAAAGAGAAGTTAACATAACGTTAGCGTGACTTCACCAGCCGGTAGATGCCAAAGCGGAACGAAAACAGAACCGAAAAAGGTTAGCATGTGACTTCGGTTGCCCTATCCGCCATTTCCGTTTCGGTGTGAGGGTGCTGCAGAAACTCTCTAATGATTTCCAAAACCGTATCTGCTAAGTTTAAACATTGTTACGTGCTATAAAGTTCTTTTTAAAAACTCAATCATCCAAGTCCTTTACGCAACTTATATGTACAGTACTCCCTCTGTAATCCGGCTGTAATAATCAAACCTTTCAAACTTAAGACTTTAATCAAATAAAACCGATACATGGAACGAAGAATTGTGAAAGTAGAATTTGTGAGAATAGCAACGATAAACACCCGATGACTGCATGCCTAACAACGGAGTTATAATAACTAGAATATGACATTCTCCCCTTGTTATTTTAGAACGAAGTCCTGAAGATATGCTGGCGGATTCCTGGTCCTTAGGGATCTCCTTGGTCTGGGTCTTTCTATGGCAGTGGACGGCGTAGCATCCTGCGAGGGGGATGAGCTTTGGAAACTCGGGGCAATAGGAAGATCTGGGGGTTCAGAGGGTTCAGAATGTTCGATTTCGGGAGGGGAATCCTTCTCCTGAGTTTCTGATTCTTGGTGCCCGAAAATAGAATCGTCTCCTCTAGGCGCCAAGTGTTTCAGAGAGACCGTACTTTCTTTCCCGTCTGCTTTACGGATCAGGGCATAGTCTGGATTTGCCTCTACTTCTTCTACTAGCGGACTGTACTTCGATGTACGTGCGTGATTCTTCATTAACACCTTCCCTGGATTGGCAAAGCCATGAAGGTACAGCTATACCATTTGTCGAGCGTCGCGCATGGGAGAACATTCTTTCATGTGGAGTACAGTTTATCGATGTGCACAAGAGAGAACGGATTGCGTGAAGAGATTCTGGCAGGACCTCTTTCCATCTAGACGTATTCAAGCCTTTATTCTTCAGGGCCATTGATATGGTCTTCCATAGGATGCCATTATATTGCTCGACAAGCCCATTTCCTTCAGGGTTGTAAGGGGTTGATGAGCTGGTGGCAATCCCTTGTCCATGAAGATAGTCCGTAAGGTCCTTCGAAAGAAATGAAGTCCCACGGTCTGAATGGATGTAGGCGGGTGTGCCAAAAATGGAAAACAAGTTGTATAATCTCTTTTTAACTGTAGCTGAAGTCATATCCCGGCATGGATGTGCAAACGGGAAACGAGAATACTCATCGACAATTGTCAAAATATACTGATTACCAGTACTTGAAGGGACTGGTCCCTTGAAGTCAATGTTAAGTCTTTCAAAAGGCCTTGTGGCCTTGATGAGGTGATTTTCCTGAGGCTTGTAAAATCTTGGCTTCAATTCAGCGCAAACAGGGCAAGCAGAAGTGACACGCTTGATATCTTCAACCGAGAAGGGTAGATTCTTGGACTTGATCCAATGTAGCATTCTGGTAACCCCAGGATGGCACAAGGATTTGTGAAGGTTGTACAGCTCGTCATTTTGCATCGCCCCGCAAACCCTGGATAGTGCATCAGCTGCTTTATTGAGCAAGCCTGGCCGGTACATGATGTCAAAGCTGAAGCAAGACATCTCAAGCCTCCAGCGCTGTATCTTGTCATTCTTGATCTTGCTTGAGTGCTTTAGATTGAACATGAAAGACAGTGCCTCTTGGTCAGTGACGAGTTTGAACTGACGGTTACTTAGGTAGTGTCTCCACTTTTTCAGGCTTTCGATTATCGCAGTGGCTTCTTTTTCTATTGCAGGGATATGTTTTCTCACTGTCACTCAGCGTTCTCGAGAAAAACGCTACTGGTCGCCCATTCTGAGTCAGAGTCGCAGATATCGCAATATCCGACGCGTCAGTCTCGACCACAAGTGGAGAATTAGGGTCAACACAAGTAAGGAGTGAGTTTGCAATATCCTCTTTGATACCTTCAAACGCCTGAATAGCTCTGTCTGTCATTGGAAATGACTTACTATCAATCAGTGGACGGATTTTCTTTGAGAATCTCGGAACCCACTTTGAGTAGTAGGCGAATAATCCAATTACTCTCTGTAGAACGGCCGTTGTTTTGGCAGGCTTAGCAAATTTCTTTGATCGGCAAACTTTAGAGTAATGACCCACTTTGTTGCAATTGGAACATACTGAGTCTCGAGCAGGACAATGCTGGCGAGAGTGTAGAGAACCTCCACAGAAGAAACACTTTCTGGAGTCCGATCGGGTAGCATTGCATTGGTTGTTGGATGCATCATCAGGAGGGTGAGGCTGAGACGAGTACACCTCCGAATTTTTTATAGCTACCTGATTGCAGCGGGACTTTTCTACTGCATCATCTAGAGTTAGAGTTTTGTTCTCCAGAAGTCGCTGATGAATGTTTGTCGACAGCAAGCCCACAATAAACGCATCCCGAATGTGATCGTTTTTGTTTTGCTCGGCCGTAACACCTGCAAATTCACATTCTTTGGCTAGCGCCTTAAGGGCTGTTAGATAGGTACTGGTCGATCGTTTCCGACGAGAGCTGTTTACGAGTAGCGAGCCTATGTCTAGCGTATATGACATTTTTTTGTTTCACATACAAAACAGTTAAAGTATCGACAGCAGCTTGGTATTCAGTGCACTCGCTAATGTACTTGTATACATTGGAAGATAGGAAATTCAAGAGTACCTTCAATTTGTCAGAGGCTTCGACAGCGGCTTTTTCGACGAAGTTCTCGAACGTCCTGTGCCAATGAAGCCATTCCCGCTGTGCTGTAGATTTGTCTGGGTCCGTGGAAAATTTGTCTGGTTTGTACAGTTTGTCCATAATGCTTTATTTGATTAAATTGTAATAATCAAACCTTTCAAACTTAAGGCTTTAATCAAATAAAACCGATACATGGAACAAAGAATTGTGAAAGTAGAATTTGTGAGAATAGCAACGATAAACACGCGATGACTGCATGCCTAACAACGGAGTTATAATAACTAGAATATGACACCGGCATCTCAGCTCTCCGGCACTCAGTAATCCGGCGTTTTGTATTCTAGTATGAGCTAAACAATTGATTTGACTTTGGACTGGTGTCTGAGTAAACAGTGCGATGACTCATGCTCCACTCACTCACTCCGTCAGTCTTAGTCACAATCGCGCTGCGTTTAGTGCTCAATATGTTCCGTGTACACAAGTACATATATGTACTGTATTTTGACAGTACAATGTATGTAATTAAAACTGATTATTCAATGATAACTGCGTTTTTCTCGATATTTTCCAGCAATCCGGCAGTGCTCTGGTCAGATATCTGCCGGATTACAGAGGGAGTACTGTATATATATATTAATGTGGGGCTACCAAAGTAGTTTCAACTTCTTTTGTATAATTCGGGACGCTTTTTGTCTTGCAGACATGCCGGGTGTTATCGCCGATCCCCTCGATATCCTCGAAGCTCAAATTGTGGAGCTCGAGAAGAAAATCATCGGGAATTTCCAACTCTCCGACAAGGAAACACCGATAGCCGAGTCCCTCGTCAGCTCGAGCCAGTCCCTCCAGCACCTCGTCGTCTCCAACTACGACTCCATAGCCGCCGTCTTCGACAGGATCAGCGAACTGGGGACGTACCTCGACCCCGTTTACGAGGACTCCATCGCGGACACCGTCATGAAAGCCAAGCTCGTCCTCGAGTCCGAACCCGACATCCGCACTATGCTCAACCAGCTGAACGCTCTCAACACCATGAACGAGAGCCTGTCGCCGGAGCCTTACAAAGAGATCCCGAATCTGACTGAAAAACTTCGAAAACACTCGGAACAAATCATCAAAGGGACTGCCGAATTTGAGGAGGTGGAAATGCGGACGCGGAAACTCTCTGAAGATTTCTACACGGCGATGATAACATTCGATAGAGCGAACAATCTCATAGCTTCTCTCTTGTCCGAAATCGAGGAAGCCGGTAAAATTAAGAAAATAGATACAGACATAGAATAGACGAAACATTTAATAAGTATATCCTATCCTCATCCTAAAAATCTGCCATACAATGTAACTAGTTTAAATTTAAGCATGTTGTTGTATCTAACTTACTTTTTTAAACTTTGCTAGCATTTGGTAGCTTTCGTTACGCCTACTTTTTGAAAGATTGCTTCATTTATGGGTCGAAGAATTTGTTGTTACAGATTCCGTTTTCGTTAAATTATAACTTCCTTAATAACTGCCGCATAGGTACCGTCTGTGTTTTGTTTTTCCCCCTCTTAACAAAATTATAGTTCAAAACGCTGCAAATTATTACACAACGGTTCATTATTTACCTGTATAGATGCCCCTTCTGCGTAGATCTGTATCATCCCTCCATCCGAGCTCACAGGGAAAGCCCTAAGTTGAGTACTGGAGCCGGCCCGGGAATTACAGTTTCATTAAAAACCAGTATGTAAAATGGCAAAACTCAGATGTAGTTCTGAAGGTAAATTGTTGATGTGGAGTGAAAAATATTTTCTTGTTCCGGGCTGGGATTCGAACCTGTGATCTTGAGCGCTGGATTCCCGCCTCTAACCAACTGAGATACGGAGCTCATGGGTACGTGGCAAGTGATGTGCGCTGTCAATCCACGTCTGTAGGGAAAATTCAATTCAATCATCGTAGAATGCTCCGGATGGTCTCAAAAATTCAGAAAAAATCAAACTATTTAGAAATGCGAGAAAACCCCGTGTCTCAAAATACAATTTTCCGAGATAAGGATACTCCGGATAATTCAACCCTTATTTTTCACCCCTTAGAAGAAGAAGAAGAAGAAGAAGAAAAACGTTTATTAAATAAATCACATAAAATTATTCTTATTCCTATAAAATAAAGAATACAACATGGTATTAAACCGTCTGTCGGTAGTGTTGGCCTCGTATAATAATTATTAAATGGAAATGGAATTACATAAAAGAATTAGAAAATGAACTGAAACTGGAAGAGAATTATGGACTTAGCAAAATCAAAAATTAAACTCATTCACTAACATTGCCCTATACCGCCACGCCAATTGGCAAAAAATAACCAGTTCTCCCCACCCCTCGCCATTCAGCAGAACCAATGCCTTATCACGCCCAAGCAGTGGCTCTCTGAATGCTGTCCTTCTAAATTCAGCCAGCACTGGGCAGATGCAAAGGAAGTGAAACACGTCCTCTCTCTGGTGTGTGTTGCACAAGGAACACTCCTCGCATCGGTTGGAAGCATACGGTTATCCGTTGAGATGCAGCAGCTCACCTCTGAGCTTGAACAGCCATCTACTAGACACAAGTTTTACACCCCTTAGAGTTGAGTGAAAGTGACCTACCCAGCGAATACAACTCAACAAATGGATGGCGAACTACATTTTTTCGCCGACTGAACGATGCAGCAATGGAAAATGCCAGGTATAGCGAATTAAGTAAGTGCACTGAATTTATTAATGCTTTGATTCATTCAGGCAAGAGAGTTTAGGTAGAGAGGTACCTACATTACGTTGGTCACTTTGTGTATTGCCTTTTTTGAAAAATTTTTGTTCTGAGAGGTGGGATACATTGCCCTAGACCAGTAAAGAATTATTATCATTATTACATAAAGTTACCGAATTATGTATATATGCTTCCCAACACCTAAAAATGTAACTACCGCTCCACGCCTGTTAGGTTGAATTTTGTGATTCTCCGATGGAAACTTTTTTTGCGTTCTGCAATTACGGGTGCTTACACTATTGTTCAATAAAACATTTTGTAATATCTTCCTTTCTTTGTTTCTTAATTCCCACAACTTCTGCTAGAGTAGTGGGCAAATTTTGTGGGTTACAAATTCTCTTTTTTTTTAGTCAAATACTGTTAATTAACGGAAATTAACACTGGCCACATAATAAGGTGTTTATTTTGGAAACTGTAAGCAGAAAGCGAGTGTGAAATTTGAATTTCCGAGTTCCCGCTGGAAATGAACTAACGTAACTTGCCGGGTAGTTCACTCAAATCCTGCTTAGACTGCTAGTGCTTCACTTTAAACTATGTACAGAATCACAATGGATGGATCGATGGAACCGCAATTTGATAAATAAATTAGAAAAACACGTCCTCCAAATCAAATGGAGGAGAGGTTCACAAACGGTTCTTGAAGGTTTGACATTTCTAATGTTGGGCTGTTGGCAGCATTGAGAAACAGCCTCAGGGGCTTCTCTCTGCCTCCTTGAGCCAACAGCCAATCAGATGTCAATAGACGTGATATGTCATTTCTCCCTGCATTTTGGTTTATTATTCTGCGAATAATGCACCTGTGTATTCGCTCAGCAAACAATTCGTTTAACCCCACCTCCCCCCAAAGTTTTTTCTTTTACGTTTCAAGAGGCGTAGATTCCAAAAACTCGATGTCCGTCCGCCATATCATCAATATCTACTTTATTTTTGGTCTAAAAAATTCGTTCTTTCGCACACAGGCTCCATTTGGGCCCTAGTGTGTGCCGAAACCTTGCAGCCCGATCAGCCTATACCCAGTGGTGTTATAGGTGAAAAATGGGTGTAAAAATTGGATTTTTTGTGTTTTTGTAATATGAGGTATCATTTTCATGTGTTTTTTTAGGAGGAGGAGACGGAATATGAAGTCGATTTTGACCAATGAGTGGAATATTGAGGTTCTAACGAAGTTTCAGCCTTGAATTTACTTTAAATTTTGGTCTGAAATCGTGATTCTTTCGCACTTGCTCCATTTAAACCCTAGTTGTGCTCCGAAGCTCGGCAGCTCGATCGGAATACACCCAGGGGTGTTATGTGCGGGATGGGGGGGATAGGGGTTTTTGAGGTTTTAGTGAAGAAGTATCGTTTTCCATGTTATTTAGGGCGAGAAGACCAATATGAAGTTGATTTTGACCAAAGAGTGAAGAATTGAGGCTGTAATGAAGGTTCAGATCCCAAAATTAATTTTTTATGAGTCAAAAACCTGGGACATTGTTTGAACTCACCATAAATTTGTATAATAACACTAGAAGTATTATCGATAGGTGAATCAAGAGCTTCGTTCTCAGTGTGCGTTCTGCCAGTTCCGAACGGTTCTGGGCAAGCGCAGTCGAGTTTTGTCGTTCGCAGTGCCAGAACGCCCAGTTCCGGAACGCCAAGAACGCCGAGTTCTGCGTTCGCAGTGTTTTGCGAATCCAGTTCCGAACGGTTCTGACAGTCCCCGATTTTTTTCGGAACTGTCAGAACTGGAACTCAAGAACGTAGGTGACGCATGCGTTCCACTTCCAGTTCTGAAATCGTTCGCAGTGCAGAACGCGGTTCCGGAACGCCCCGGGATTTTCCGTCCCAGTTCTTATGAGTTCGAGAACTGTCAGAACGCCCACTAAGAACGAAGCTAAGACAATATTAAATGGCAGTATCAATGATCAGAGATAACTTGTAAAAAAACTAGGAGCCTAATTCGTGTTTTGGGGTGCCAAAATTGGTGGAATCCACTAAAAATATATATTTCAATTATTGAACATGAAAATACAATCAATGAATAGCCAGCATTTCTGTAGGTGTGTCCATTAGAATAATAAACCTGTGTGACAAGGACTTTGCAGCGCTTTTATAAATGGAAAGGGACTTGCGTCTCACGAATGCTGCAGGGATAAGTGGGAAACTACCTATTTTTAATTAGTTACCAATTTACGTGACAGGTCGCAACCAGACGTTCCTCACAGGCAGGTTTTCAGCCCTGAGAGAGCGTCGAAATGTCCACAAAATGAATAATGATGAATAAAATTGATAAAATGCAACGAATAAAAATATATTCAAAAATTATGGAAAAAAAATTTATAATTCGTTTCATAAGCGTCGAAATGTCCACAAAATGAATAATGATGAATAAGATCGGGTCGATAATAAATGAGAGAGCGTGGAAATGTCCACAAAATGAATAATGATGAATAAAATTGATAAAATGCAACGAATAAAAATATGTTCAAAAATTATGGAAAAAAATTTCATAATTCGTTTCATATTTTTCATGACTACGCCTCTTTGTTTAGTTTTATTTTGATGGCCAACCTGGAAGTGTGTGTTTGAGTCGCGATCGCGTTCTCTGTGTGCCTCCTCGGGTTTCGTCGGAAAATCTAAAAATAACAGTTCCGCTGGCTTCCCTTGTTTTCACATCGGTTGGGAAAACGTTCCTGGGCATAAATATCTTCCGGTAAAGTGGTCGTTTCCAGTTCGAGAACTTAACTTTTGACGAAAATGTTGTACCATGTTTCCCTCAGGCTCCCTTGACCGACTTCATGTATTATGCACAGAGCGAGATTCTTGTAAGTAACATAATAAATATAACTACCTAACTGTACAGTTCTTCTTTTCAAATTCACGATTCATCCGAATGCGCTAAATTTGAGTTGTTGGGTAGTTTGATTTTGATGATGGCAACGCGAAGTTGGACTAGTGAGATCCTTGTTGATGGTATTCGCTAGAAAAACTCCCATCAGCGCAGGTATACCTACACTTCTTAATAATACACATATACACATATTTTGTTCTTATCTGTAGGGTTTGAGCCAACTGCTTGTCTTTTCCAAATTTGGTCAGTGAATATTATCTGTGCGAAGCGCAGTGTAGCGAATGACTACATAACCAAAGTTTGCGTTCTGAACATTGATAGGCGTTATCAATTTGCTCATTTTCTTCTCCCTTTAATTCACAATTTAATGTAAAGAACATCACTAGGCAGATACTTATCAACCCAAAGCCACTACTTATGAACAGTTACTTAAGCCTGCCCAAAGAACAGTAACTTGTTGGTAGTTACCTATTTACCTTTCGTCAAAAATCGCATAATAAATGCCTATAAACCTAATTATTATATTTATGTTTCAAACGTGTAGCTACTTGATGTTACTCAATTCAAGTTATATAATACACCTATGTATTTTTCGTTCAATATATTTCACGCAGTGAAGTGGTTTCAACGTGAATATAATAATGCTTCTGATGTTCTGTTGTAGTAGAAGTTACATTACGTTATTATTTTATTTTTTATTTATTTATTTATATATCATTACAAAATACAATTTAGGGCGATTGTCCCATTTACACTGTACCAGTAGTAATTACTATTAAATTGAGTAGGTAGGGTAAACAAGAAAATTAGGTACATTTGAAATATTTTAAAAATATGAAAAATGAAATAAGATAATAAAGATTATTTAGTTAAAGTTATTTATGAAGTATTCTTTGACTAGGTAGGTAATATGCACATAATTATATACGATGTGCCACTGAATGAATATTGACCAACTGATATCCCACAGAATTGCCGAAGCGTTCAATTTAAATTGGATAAAACCAACCGAGCGCATGTTTCGACAGGCATCTACGTGTAAACAAACAACCAAACATATTCCTGCAGTCTTCAGCGCGTCCGCCTTCCATCTAACCCCATCAGACGGGCAAATATTTCGATTTTTCATCGGAAAATTAGTTTATTTAGGACCTTTAATTTATATTATTTAATAAATATTTTCGGCGGTGTTCAAATTTGGGCTTTGTGTGGCAGTTTACATTCTTAGCTCAGGCTAAACTAACAAAATGGGTTTCGAACGTGAAGAAACGGCGTTTGGGTAAGTTGTTGTTTTCGAACAAATTTTGCACAACCTCTCTTAACGAATCATTATAACCCTACCTGTATGATTCACATGATTTGTTTAATTCTTAGATAAATCTAATTATAATCGTTAGATTAAGTCGGATGAGTTTTCAACCCTTTACATTTCATCTTCTCAAGTGCAAAATGTGATGACGGGCAAGTACAATTTTATTTAATGGTATTTACAACGTTCTCATCTGTCTACAGTTCCTGTAGTCCTTATTTTCATGTCGGAAAATATGGTCACCGTACTCACTGGTAATCCCTGTGCAGGGTTGCCAAATTTCGCCATCGTTCGGTGTACCTAATAGTTTATATTTTGAACCAAAGTATTTTTAAAAAAATACCTAGTGTACCTAATCCCAAAAACAAATATACTCTATAAACCTACTTTCAAACTCTCATTTGAACTTTTTATAAGTTTATAACACTTTAATATCAACATTTCTAGTAGGTACCTACCTAAATTATCATCAGATACCTGTCAGTTGAGCGAACCTTCGTACATACCGTACTGAAAGTAGTGTCATTTAAAAGAGAAAAACCTGAGACTTACAGTTAGGTGTAGGTATAGAAAGAAACGTGCAAAAAACGCTGCAGATTATTACACAATGGTTTATTATTTGCTTGTACAGAGATGCCCCTTCCGCGTAGATCACTGTTTTATTTATTTATTTCTCATGTACACAGGAACTTCTATACCCTCATGTTGTACAAAATATATAGTAGGTATGCTAAATATACTACACACTCAAATAAACAAAATTTTATATAAGAAAGAAAAACTGACGTTGAGTAATTATATTGGATTAAAATGATTAAACAATGGTTTTTAATTAATACAATGTTTTTCTATAGTCAATATTCATCAATTCTGGGGGCCTATTCACTAAAATAGACAGTGGAAAGAGATTATCTATTTTGAAAATCTCCCGCGAGAGATAGTCTCCCCCGGGAAGACAGTCTCTTCCAATGTCTCCCGGTTCGTCTATTTTACAGAATAGCTCCAGAGACTTTGAGAAAGAGATATGGATCCTAATACACGAAAATGCCATAGTATCCATGAAGTGCGAGATGTTCGTGCCCCCGGGAGTTCAATTCCTTAATAATGAACGCATTTCTTAATACCTATTCAATGGGTACCTACCTACCTCAATCCATACTTGGACGTTTTTACTCACGAATCGGATAAAAGTTTAAATGAAATTGAAAAAAGTCTCAATTATAAACAGAAAAAGTCGAATTAGGGGGCTTTTAATGCTTGTGTTATATTTATCTACACCTAATGAACCTCTTAGGTAGGTAGGTACCTACCTCAACCCGTACTTGGACGTTTTTACTCATGAATCAATGATTATGTATATATTTTTAATTTAAATTGACTTACCTTTATGAAATGAAAGAATACACGATCAAAAGTACCGATGTGGTTGCGGATGAAGGAGGATATTACACGGATGAAGGAGGATATTACACGATCACTGTGAAACAAACGAGAAATAGACTCTCTCTTTCGAGGGAAGACACCTAATTAGGTGTCTCTCTGAAAGAGATCGAGAATGCCAAGATGGCCGCCAACTCTCTCTTTGAAAAGTTACTGAATAACCCTGTCATGGATACTATAAAAATCTATTTGGCCCAAAGAGAGAGTCGGACCTGAAAGAGATGTCTCTTTGGCTTAGTGAATAGGCCTCCTGTACTCAGTAGGTACATCTTTTCTATAGTCAATACCTACACACGTGCTCCCCGCCAGGCAGTGGCGTAGCCAGAGGGGGGGGGGGGGGGGGGGTTAGTGGGGGGTCATAACCCCCCCCCCCCCCCCCATTGGCTCGAAAACTTTATCACAAATTAAAATTAAATCTTAAGAATGATAACAATCACAAAAGTAACAAACAAATACAACAATAACAGATTAAACGGTAAATCAAACATGAAAAAAAAAAAATATTAAAATAATATAAAAATAATATGAAAAAAAATATTACGTTTATTTGATTACTAACGATGATCTGTCCCAAAAATTTGATCCACTCTTTTTGACAAAAATGCTTATATCCCCTCACCGTCACCATCCCACACTTCAGGTGAATAATATTGATTTTAGCCCTTAATACCAATTGTTGACCCCCCAAAAATCCTAATTAGACCCCTATTCTGTGTGAAAAACATGTGAAATGGTATTTTTCGGTCTTCACTAAGCCTTCCATACCACTTTCATTGATTTTATATATCAATTTTAGCCGTTTTTAACAAGTTTTGACCCCTAAAAACTCAAATTTGACTCCCTTCGAATTTTTGAAAGTTGCTCATCTTTTGTTTGGCAAGAAGAACATTTTGGCGAGATTTGGAATTTTTATCACGTACCCAAGGTCAGATATCGTCTGCAGTGACACATAAATAAATATATATAATATACGTATAAAGTTTTGTTAAAATCTAGGGATCAAATCAGGATGCTCTGAAACGGATTTGCCTATACTTAACATAATTTCAGAAACTTATTTTCTGAAAATTTTGGACCCATTGCAATAGCTTCATTCCTTGAAAATTCGGGAACATTGTTGCCAAATAAATGTTTTATTTCATCAGTTTATCTTACCTAGTTTGTTCTTCATCAGTTAGTTGTTTATCTTCATCAGTTTGTTAAATTCAATTTAAATTCAGCTTTATTTGTAATGTCAAACCTTATTAACGAATTTTCAAAGAAAATGAAGTTATTGCTATGGGTAACGTTTTCAAAACATGAATTTTTGAAATGTTTTTATAGGCAAATCCGTTTCAGAGCATCCTCAGTTCATCCCTAGATTTTAACAAAAATTGATGTATTATTTACGTGCCACTCCAGATAATATCTGACGGGTACATGATGAAAATTCCAAATTTCTCCAAAACGTTTGTGTTTCAAAACGAAAGGATGAGTTCGAAGATGAGCAATTTTCAAAAATTCCAAGGGGATCAAATTGGAGTTTTTAGGGGTCAAAAGTCGGTAAAAACGGCTGAAATTGCGAACAATTTATATAAAATCACTGGAAGTGGTACGCAAGGGTGAGTGAATACGGAAAAAGGCCATTTCGGTTGTTTTTCACACAGAGTAGGGGTCAGATTTTGATTTGGGGGTAAAAAATCGGTATTAATTGCTAAAATCAATATCAGTTCACCTGACGTTGTGTGGTATGATTAATCACGACGGACGGACTGTTTCGATGATCAAAATATTTTTCTCAAAAACAAGTGGGTCAAATTTGACTTATTAGGGTCAAACATCGGTAAAAATGGCTAAAATCACGAAAACCACAGTCATGCAGCATGGCTATAAGAGCGAATTTTCGAAGTTTTCGGCATCTTCCTCCTCCGCCTAAAATTTTCTGAAAATTAATTTTCGGCCAATGTTTTCCCAACTTGATACCATACAAAATTAAAACAGGAGTAGTTTTACGCAAAGTAAAATTTGGGGTGGAAGGAGGGGGAGGGGGAAATCAAAAATGTTTTGAATACCAGAAGAGTAGGTAGGTATTGGATACGTAACAAATTTTTTGTTCCATTTTTTGCCGAGTAACACCTCGGTTTGTAGATTTTCCAACGCTGAACACGATGGTGAAGTCAGAATTGCGATATCCCATTCCGTTATCAGATTAGAGCAGACGAACCAGGAAGAACATCTCAAGAAATAACCACGTTCCTTCATCTTCAAAGTGCTCCAGTTTGAGAAAGGAATGAGATATCGCAATTCTGATTTCACCATCGTGTTCAGCGTACAAAAACCTTTAAAATGAGGTGTCACTTGTCAGACTTTTTCATTTTGGGAATTTATGGGTAATTTCCCCCCCTAAAACTCCCCAAAACTCCCCCTTAGAGTGACCCGATTCTGCCCATCTTCGAACTTAGCCTGTCGATTGCCAAGACAGATTTTTCGTGCAAATTTGAACTTTTTATCTCAATTCTTTCGGGAGTTATCGTCTGGAATGACACATACATATATATATATATATATATATATATATATATATATATATATATATATATATAATTTTTGGTGTCTTTCGGTAGTGAATTCAGGATGGTCTGAAACGGATTTTGGTATAAAAATCTTTCGGAAATTCGAGTTTTAAAATTTTGGACCGAGAACAATAGCTTCCTTTTCTTCGAAAATTCGCTAAAAAGTATATAATTTTAAGAAAAGTGGTATGGTTTCCCGCTATATCATCTTTTTACACAATATCAGGAATATTTCTCCGAAAATTCGCTCTTATAGCCATGCTGCATGACAGGAATTTTTTTCGATTTCCGATAACCCCCTGCCGCCAGGAAAGCCCTAAATCGAGTACTGTAGTAGGCCCGTGTATTACTGCCTCATAAAAATGCGCGGGATTCAATAATAATTAAATCATTCATTATTTGTTGTTATTCGTGAAGCATAAGATAAATAATAAATCGTTGTGTAATGAACCTTTGTGTAACAATTTACCTGTATAGAGATGCCCGTTCTGCGTATACCTCTTGTTTTCTGTAGTCAGTACCTACCCTCGTGCTCCCCCCAGGAAAGCCCTAAATCGAGTAATTAAACCGGCCTAAGAATTACAGTTTCATAAAAATGCGCGGGATTCAATAATGCAATCATTAATAAATTATTTGTCGTTATTATTATTTTTTAATAATTAATAAATTTACCTTTAACATTTACACATTTTGCATTGTACAGATAGATTCATAGGTGAAATTATGAATGCAACGTTCCTTGTTTATTACCTTAGCCTAATGTCAGTGACCTGTCCAGGCTTGTCTCCCAGCTTGTGTATGAGTTCGTTGGGTAATACATTTATAGATTATACCTACTTCTTAAATCTGTTAATTTTAACAAACATAAATCCAATATACTTAAACTTAAATATAGTATACTTAATGTCTAATGAAGGTCATTATGGTAGTACATTTCTGTTATTCAGAATTTTAAATGTAGGGATGATGGATTTTTGGAGGGTCATCACGAAAGTACAATGGTGTTATTCAAAATTTAAATTTAAGGGTGATGGGTTTTGCATTTGTTTGATTCATCAAGTGTTGAAATGTTAATTGTTTAAATACTGCTACAGAATTAGTTGTTTTAATTGCTGATGGTCATTCATAAAGTATAGCGTCTCTTCAAGTTGCAAAAGCACCTATCGACAAAATCCAAAAGGTCCATCATTTTTCAAATGAAATAATATCACAGAAAAACCGACTCGACTTCATACAGCCATCCTTGATTATAATCAGGTGCTCCCTAGCGATGATATCCGGGCCGGATTTGTACCGTTTGATTCACGATCGTGTTGACGAAGCTTTTCGGTGCACACGAATGTCTCAAAAAATTCTTTAGCTCAAGATCAATTTACGATATATCGTATCGATACATCTAAAACTATCGATATTTTGAAGTATCGATACTTTTTCGAAAATTGGTGGGAAAATGTCGTTTTTGTTCTCTCTCTGTCAGCGTGACGATGAATATTCCTTCACATCCCACGTTTTTACTTAATCCACGTTGGTATAAAATAAAAACGCTGCAAATCCCTGCACAACTGTTTATTATTTTGTACAGAATACCCTTACAACTTTATATAGAAGGGTATGGTTTTTTTAACGTTATTAAATTTGTCTTGAGCTAAACAATTTTTTGAGACCACCCGGAGCATTGTACGTCCAGCCGTTCGTGTGCACCAAAAAGCTTCGTCAACACGATCGTGAATCAACGGTATAAATCCGGCCCGGATATCATCACTAGGGAGCACCTGATTATAATCAAGGATGGCTGTATGAAGTCGAGTTGGTTGTTCTGGGATATTATTTCATTTGACAAGTGATGGACTATCGGATTTTGTTGGTAGGTACTTTTGCAACTTGAACAACCGTTGAAGTATTATTGATGGGCAAGTTATTACACAACGGTGCATTATATTTGACCACGAGGGTAGGTACTGTCCACAGAAAACAGCGATCTACGCAGAAGGGGCAAATATTTCACTCCACATCAACAATTTTCCTCCAGAACTTCACTATTTGCGTTTCTTTTAGCGAATTTTCGAAGAAAAGGAAGCTATTGTTCTCGGTCCAAAATTTTTAAAACTCGAATTTCCTAAAGATTTTTATACCAAAATCCGTTTCAGTCCATCCTCCAACCAGGATCACCAGACCAGACCATAACTCTCGAAAGAATTGAGATAAAAAGTTCAAATTTGCACGAAAAATCTGTCTTGGCAATCGACAGGCTAAGTTCGAAGATGGGCAGAATCGGGTCACTCTAAGGGGGAGTTTTAGGGGGGGGGGGGGGGAAATTACCCATAAATTCCCAAAATGAAACAGTCTGACAAGTGACACCTCATTTTAAAGGTTTTTGTACGCTGAACACGATGGTGAAATCAGAATTGCGATATCTCATTCCGTTCTCAAACTGGAGCACTTTGAAGATGAAGGAACGTGGTTATTTCTTGAGATAAAACAGTTTTACATAAAATCAGTTATTTCTTCGAAAATTCGCTCTTATAGCCATGCTGCATGACTGGTTTTTGGCTATTTTAGTTACTGTTTGTCATCGACAAAATATTTTAGCAACATTTAACTCGTGATTTAGGTAGGTACCTAGTAACGAGTACGGGGTTAGGTACTAACCTACGGAGGGTCTGCGATCTACATAATAAGTACATATTATAATTATATAGACGGGTTAACTATACAGAGCTGTGATCTGTAACAGGAGGGTATTCTGTACAAAATAATAAACCGTTGTGCAGGGATTTGCAGCGTTTTTATTTTATACCAGTGTAGATGAAGTAAAAACGTGGGATGTGACAGAATATTCATCGTCACGCTGACAGAGAGAACAAAAACGACATTTCCACCCATTTTCGAAAAAGTATCGAAAAGTATCGATAGTTTTTGATAGTTTTAGATGCATCGATACGATATATCGATACTTTCGAAGTGTCGGTCCCTTTCAGGTCGATCCGTAGTTCCCCTCCACCTCCAACAGATGGTGCGCGGCGGAGCAGTTGACACACTCGCGCATGCGCCTTCCGCCCTCAGCTGTAAGTGGGAGGGCGGTTTTATGTCTTATTATTGGTCGTAACCCCCGTTCGTTCGTGTCGTTTTCAGTTGTTCTGTTCCATCGTTCGACGTCGGGTCCGGTGTCGGTCAGTGCGGTGTTTGCTCATTTTTATTTTTGTGTCACCCATAGAATGGATAGCTTCAATGCTGCGGGCTGAGCCGTCCATTTCTGCGATCTCGGTTTCGCCCAAAGCTCGCAAGATTCCCAACTTAACCCAGTTATTTACCAACATGGTGATAAAGTAAGTTGCATTTCCCTTTGTTTCAACACCTCGTTTGTCCATTTTCCCCCTTCCACAATTTTGATAAAAACATCCACCGACTGTACCAATTACCACAATCTTCAAACACACACAATGCTCTTTCACACTCCTCCACCGTCCTGGGAATTTCTGGGATTTCACTCCTGTGCTGTTGAATCGTGTTGCCAGGAGCCTCCTCGTTCGATATACACAAGCCCATTGTTGTGACCCAATTCTGAAGGGGTCATAACCAATAAATTCACTCCCCCTGGTGTCTTCCATGTTGTGTTTCGTACTGGTGGGTAATATTCGTAATAAATATTGAATAATACAACACACAAATCACTACCCGTCACCTGAAGATTACTCGTGCATTTCGAACACATCTGTAGTCAGGCGCCACGATTTTTATGTCTATTTTGAAGGGATTGGGAGATAAACCTAATTTGTCCGTCCGGCCTGTGTGTTGGGATTGAACCAATTTTATCGAATTGAGCATGAATTGTCCCTTAAATTCGAATCTTGAGCACAATCGCGTACAGTAGTCATCTGGCATGTGTACGAAATCATGGATGCACAATCATGTTGACCATCAGACTTGGCGTTTGAAACACATTTTAAATGGTTTTTACCGAGTATTTTGGCGAACCTGATCTTCAGCAACATCAGTAACACCACCTGCATGTTGATTAGCGCATATAAATTGTTAATGTTGATTGATATGTGCACAATCATGTTGACACCATCAGACTTGGCGTTTGAAACACATTTTAAATGGTTTTTACAGAGTATTTTGGCGAACCTAATCTTCAGCGACATCAGTAACACCACCTGCATGTTGATAGGCGCATATAAATTGTTAATGTTGATTGATATGTGCACAATCATGTTGACACCATCAGACTTGGCGTTTGAAACACATTTTAAATGGTTTTTACCGAGTATTTTGGCGAACCTAATCATCATCAGCATCAGTAACACCACCTGCATGTTGATAGGCGCATATAAATTGTTAATGTTGATTGATATGTGCACAATCATGTTGACACCATCAGACTTGGCGTTTGAAACACATTTTAAATGGTTTTTACAGAGTATTTTGGCGAACCTAATCTTCAGCGACATCAGTAACACCACCTGCATGTTGATAGGCGCATATAAATTGTTAATTTGATTGATATGTGCACAATCATGTTGACACCATCAGACTTGGCGTTTGAAACACATTTTAAATGGTTTTTACCGAGTATTTTGGCGAACCTAATCATCATCAGCATCAGTAACACCACCTGCATGTTGATAGGCGCATATAAATTGTTAATGTTGATTGATATGTGCACAATCATGTTGACACCATCAGACTTGGCGTTTGAAACACATTTTAAATGGTTTTTACCGAGTATTTTGGCGAACCTAATTTTCATCAACATCAGTAACACCACCTGCATGTTGATAGGCGCATATAAATTGTTAATGTTGATTGATATGTGCACAATCATGTTGACACCATCAGACTTGGCGTTTGAAACACATTTTAAATGGTTTTTACCGAGTATTTTGGCGAACCTAATCATCATCAGCATCAGTAACACCACCTGCATGTTGATAGGCGCATATAAATTGTTAATGTTGATTGATATGTGCACAATCATGTTGACACCATCAGACTTGGCGTTTGAAACACATTTTAAATGGTTTTTACCGAATATTTTGGGGAACCTAATTTTCATCAACATCAGTAACACCACCTGCATGTTGATAGGCGCATATAAATTGTTAATGTTGATTGATATGTGCACAATCATGTTGACACCATCAGACTTGGCGTTTGAAACACATTTTAAATGGTTTTTACCGAGTATTTTGGCGAACCTAATCATCATCAGCATCAGTAACACCACCTGCATGTTGATAGGCGCATATAAATTGTTAATGTTGATTGATATGTGCACAATCATGTTGACACCATCAGACTTGGCGTTTGAAACACATTTTAAATGGTTTTTACAGAGTATTTTGGCGAACCTAATCTTCAGCGACATCAGTAACACCACCTGCATGTTGATAGGCGCATATAAATTGTTAATTTGATTGATATGTGCACAATCATGTTGACACCATCAGACTTGGCGTTTGAAACACATTTTAAATGGTTTTTACCGAGTATTTTGGCGAACCTAATCATCATCAGCATCAGTAACACCACCTGCATGTTGATAGGCGCATATAAATTGTTAATGTTGATTGATATGTGCACAATCATGTTGACACCATCAGACTTGGCGTTTGAAACACATTTTAAATGGTTTTTACCGAGTATTTTGGCGAACCTAATTTTCATCAACATCAGTAACACCACCTGCATGTTGATAGGCGCATATAAATTGTTAATGTTGATTGATATGTGCACAATCATGTTGACACCATCAGACTTGGCGTTTGAAACACATTTTAAATGGTTTTTACCGAGTATTTTGGCGAACCTAATCTTCATCAACATCAGTAACACCACCTGCATGTTGATAGGCGCATATAAATTGTTAATGTTGATTGATATGTGCACAATCATGTTGACACTATCAGACTTGGCGTTTGAAACACATTATAAATAGTTTTTACCAACTGTTTTGGCGAACCTAATCTTCATCAACATCAGTAACACCACCTGCATGTTGATAGGCGCATATAAATTGTTAATGTTGATTGATATGTGCACAATCATGTTGACACCATCAGACTTGGCGTTTGAAACACATTTTAAATGGTTTTTACCGAGTATTTTGGCGAACCTAATCTTCATCAGCATCAGTAACACCACCTGCATGTTGATAGGCGCATATAAATTGTTAATGTTGATTGATATGTGCACAATCATGTTGACACCATCAGACTTGGCGTTTGAAACACATTTTAAATGGTTTTTACCGAGTATTTTGGCGAACCTAATTTTCATCAACATCAGTAACACCACCTGCATGTTGATAGGCGCATATAAATTGTTAATGTTGATTGATATGTGCACAATCATGTTGACACCATCAGACTTGGCGTTTGAAACACATTTTAAATGGTTTTTACCGAGTATTTTGGCGAACCTAATCATCATCAGCATCAGTAACACCACCTGCATGTTGATAGGCGCATATAAATTGTTAATGTTGATTGATATGTGCACAATCATGTTGACACCATCAGACTTGGCGTTTGAAACACATTTTAAATGGTTTTTACCGAGTATTTTGGCGAACCTAATTTTCATCAACATCAGTAACACCACCTGCATGTTGATAGGCGCATATAAATTGTTAATGTTGATTGATATGTGCACAATCATGTTGACACCATCAGACTTGGCGTTTGAAACACATTTTAAATGGTTTTTACCGAGTATTTTGGCGAACCTAATCTTCATCAACATCAGTAACACCACCTGCATGTTGATAGGCGCATATAAATTGTTAATGTTGATTGATATGTGCACAATCATGTTGACACTATCAGACTTGGCGTTTGAAACACATTATAAATAGTTTTTACCAACTGTTTTGGCGAACCTAATCTTCATCAACATCAGTAACACCACCTGCATGTTGATAGGCGCATATAAATTGTTAATGTTGATTGATATGTGCACAATCATGTTGACACCATCAGACTTGGCGTTTGAAACACATTTTAAATGGTTTTTACCGAGTATTTTGGCGAACCTAATCTTCATCAGCATCAGTAACACCACCTGCATGTTGATAGGCGCATATAAATTGTTAATGTTGATTGATATGTGCACAATCATGTTGACACCATCAGACTTGGCGTTTGAAACACATTTTAAATGGTTTTTACCGAGTATTTTGGCGAACCTAATTTTCATCAACATCAGTAACACCACCTGCATGTTGATAGGCGCATATAAATGGTTAATGTTGATTGATATGTGCACAATCATGTTGACACTATCAGACTTGGCGTTTGAAACACATTATAAATAGTTTTTACCAACTGTTTTGGCGAACCTAATCTTCATCAGCATCAGTAACACCACCTGCATGTTGATTAGCGCATATAAATTGTTAATGTTGATTGATATGTGCACAATCATGTTGACACCATCAGACTTGGCGTTTGAAACACATTTTAAATGGTTTTTACCGAGTATTTTGGCGAACCTGATCTTCAGCAACATCAGTAACACCACCTGCATGTTGATTAGCGCATATAAATTGTTAATGTTGATTGATATGTGCACAATCATGTTGACACAATCAGACTTGGCGTTTGAAACACATTTTAAATAGTTTTTACCAAGTTTTTTGGCGCACCAAATTTTCATCAACATCAGTAACACCACCTGCATGTTGATTAGCGCATATAAATTGTTAATGTTGATTGATATGTGCACAATCATGTTGACACCATCAGACTTGGCGTTTGAAACACATTTTAAATGGTTTTTACCGAGTATTTTGGCGAACCTGATCTTCAGCAACATCAGTAACACCACCTGCATGTTGATTAGCGCATATAAATTGTTAATGTTGATTGATATGTGCACAATCATGTTGACACCATCAGACTTGGCGTTTGAAACACATTTTAAATGGTTTTTACCGAGTATTTTGGCGAACCTGATCTTCAGCAACATCAGTAACACCACCTGCATGTTGATTAGCGCATATAAATTGTTAATGTTGATTGATATGTGCACAATCATGTTGACACCATCAGACTTGGCGTTTGAAACACATTTTAAATAGTTTTTACCAAGTATTTTGGCGAACCAAATTTTCATCAACATCAGTAACACCACCTGCATGTTGATTAGCGCATATAAATTGTTAATGTTGATTGATATGTGCACAATCATGTTGACACCATCAGACTTGGCGTTTGAAACACATTTTAAATGGTTTTTACCGAGTATTTTGGCGAACCTGATCTTCAGCAACATCAGTAACACCACCTGCATGTTGATTAGCGCATATAAATTGTTAATGTTGATTGATATGTGCACAATCATGTTGACACCATCAGACTTGGCGTTTGAAACACATTTTAAATAGTTTTTACCAAGTATTTTGGCGAACCAAATTTTCATCAACATCAGTAACACCACCTGCATGTTGATTAGCGCATATAAATTGTTGATGTTGATTGATATGTGCACAATCATGTTGACACCATCAGACTTGGCGTTTGAAACACATTTTAAATGGTTTTTACCGAGTATTTTGGCGAACCTAATTTTCATCAACATCAGTAACACCACCTGCATGTTGATTAGCGCATATAAATTGTTAATGTTGATTGATATGTGCACAATCATGTTGACACCATCAGACTTGGCGTTTGAAACACATTTTAAATAGTTTTTACCGACTGTTTTGGAGAACCTAATCTTCATCAGCATCAATAACACCACCTGCGTGTTGATTAGCGTGTATAAATTGTTAATTTTTTTCCCAAAGCGTCTCACTTTCTTGATCCCAGTGCAAGTTGATGCACAGGCTGATGTACAAAGGCTTATTTATCATGTATAATTAGGCCCACAACTCTTAACCAGCTCCAACTGTTTTTAAATGAGACGAATAAACAACAAGAATAGAAATTTTGACTAGCTAAAATTTTAAAATTAATATTTTAATAAAAGTAGGGGTGCGCTGAACGCGAAGTTTTATGCTCTACAACGTTTTTAGTTATGTGAATTATTTTGAATAACCGTTTTTTAGTTTAATCAAAATGGAAATAAAGAATGACATTTTAGTTATAGGTCTGATTTTAATTTGGAATAACATAACATGTTGTGTGGCTTGCGTTTGGAATAATATAACTTTCATTAGTTACATGATTTTTAGTTTTATGACTGACTTTAACTTGGAAAAACCTGTTTAAAAAAAAAAAATCAAAATGGAAAAAAATGAAAAAGGAATTACTGAAAGGTTGTGTTCCCACCAGTACAAGGAAAATACGCTGTTGAACCGGTTGCAAATATAACAATATAACTTTGTTGTTGTTTGTTACTGACGATGGTTTGATCACCGAAACCGGGTATAACAGTTTGTTATTTTTCTCGCATTGGTGGAAATAACCTTTCAATAACTCAGTTTTTATTCTTTGAAACGGGTTCCCACGTTTTCATGGCGCGTGATTTGGTTCGTAAAATGGAAAAATTTGCCCAGGGTCTGACTTCCGATTCTGACCAAACAAACCATTGCACCAAATTCAACGTTTAAGGAGCTCATTCGGCATAGCATTTAATGTCCTTTAATTTTGGCACGAGTGAAATGTGTTCGATCATCCTTTAGATGTTATAAGCCAAAAACTGAAAAAAGTGCCAGAATTTCGCGGTTTTTTGGCACCGTAAAACTTGTTGAATCACCTCAGAAACCTTCGCAAAATTGTGTTTTATTTAGGACGCCCAACGTAAAATAACACAATTTCCAGGTTTTTACGAGTTAATGGAAGGCACGGCCCTTTCTTGGTCCAAATTGACTGGACTGTAATCATGTTATTATTCTGTAGGATTAGGCATTGTGTACAATTGAAGTATAAATTTGCCAGGTATTTTTATCATTTATGATTTGTAAATGTTGAATTTTGATTTTTAACATTTAAATATAATACCTACCAAAATTAATTTTAAAAATGCGGTACTATTATTGAAATGATCTTGAAGGAATAAAAAGTAATTTCTTTCTGCTACCCAACATTGGAATTTTTTATGACTAAAAATGTACCTATATTTTTGTCATAAAAAATTCTATAAAGTGTTTATATTTATTTATTTATTTATTTTTATTCACTCTCGGCCTTTTTACGCTGTGCTCTTCGTGTCAAGACACGTGAGGTCCGAGCGGGGTTTGAAATGGACGAACGCATTTGTATCGCATAACGTGATTTCTCCATCCAGAGATAAGACATTTGGGTCAATATTTGGTTCACCGGACGCAGACGTTTGGATCAATATTTGGTTCACTGGACGGTTAAAATGACAATATTTACCAGGCGAATCGCTCGTGTGTGCCGACGCGGAAGCTGAGAGGCGACCAGTTGGAAATTAACTGATAAAGAGCAGATTATTTACATTCAGTTTGAAAATAATTTAAAATGAATTATTAAAAATAATTTTTTGGACAGCGCAACTCGTTCGCAGTGGTTAAAGAAAGTATGTTTGAATAAACAAGTCTTTGTTATGGCGGCAGGATATTTAGTTCGGCATTATTCGAGTTCCTTCAACTCAAACGTCCGCAATCGGCTGTGAAAATATAAATTAGAAATAAAATATAAATTACTAAATATAAATCGGCTGTGAAAATATAAATATAAATATGAAATAGAAATAGAAGTATAACCACCTGAAACCATTTGTGGTCATGTAATTTTTGGATGCATTGCTGTAGGTAGCTGGTTTTCTTTTGACCTAACAGCTTTTTTTTGTAAATTCATTAGTTATTTGTTTTTTTCCCCTCCAATTTTTGCGGTTTTAAATTAATGCTCGCGGCCATGGCAAGAGAGCGGACACTGTTTGTAAATCGATATATCGATATTTGTATTTCGAGATATTTCGGTGTGCTGTGTGTTACCATTATCAATATTTATTATTATTATTACAGGCTTTTGCCGCTGTCAAAGCTTGTAGTTGCTTTTTCGCCTACTTCCCCATGTCCAATTGAGCTGACATTTTGCTTTGTCGTCTGTCTTCGATGACCATATATGAATCAGTCCGTTTAAAAAACGCTGCAAATTATTACACAACGGTTTATTATATTATCTACTACCTGTACAGATGCTCCTTCTGCGTAGATCACTGTTTTCTGTGGACAACACCGACCCTCGCGCTCACAACATCCCACAGGAAAGCCCAAAATCGAGTACTGGAGCCGGCCCGGGAAATGCAGTTTCACAAAAATGCGCAGCATTCAATAATTAAATCATTAATTTGTTATTATTTGTTGTTATACGATCAGGTGATCCCTAGCGATGATATTTGGGCCGGATTTATACCGTTGATTCACGATCGTGTTGACGAAACTTTTTGGTGCACACGAACGGCTGGACGTACAATGTTTTTGAGGTTTGAGTTTTTTGGTGAACGTGAGCTTGTGAGGTATCGTTTTCAATTTTTTTTAGGGCGAGAAGACCGAATATGCAGTTGGTTGTGACCCAAAGAGTGAAGAATTGAAGTTGTAACGAAGGTTAAGCTCCCAAGATTCGTTTTTAGCGAATTTTCAAAGAAAATGAAGCTATTGCAATGGCTTCGAAATTTAAATAATATAAATTTTTGGAAATTTTCTTCATAGAAATCCGTTTCAGACCATTCTAAAACGATTCCTGAAATTTAACACTTTTTTATATGTATATATATATATATTTATATATATATTTATTTATTTATATATGTGTCACTCCAGACGATAACTCTCGATAGAATTGAGATAAACAGCTCAAATTTGCACAAAAAATCTATCTTGGCAATCGAAAGGCTAAGTTCGAAGATGGGCGAAATTGGCCTACTCTAAGGAGGGTTTTAGCGCATTTAAAGTGCGCAAAAATTACCCAAAAATCCCCAAAATGTTATTTTCCAACAAGTGACCCCTCATTTTAAAGGTTTTTGCACGCTGAACACGATGGTGGAATCGGATTTTAGATATCTTGATCCGTTCTCAAATTAGAGCATTTAAAGTGCGCAAAAATTACCCAAAAATCCCCAAAATGTTATTTTCTAACAAGTGACCCCTCATTTTAAAGGTTTTTGCACGCTGAACACGATGGTGAAATCGGATTTTAGATATCTAAATCCGTTCTTAAATTAGAGCATTTAAAGTGCGCAAAAATTACCCAAAACTAGGATAATCTTTAAACTCTTACCCCCCCCCCCCCCCCCCTTAGAGTGGTCAGATATGGAAATCACATGAGAGGTGCTTAGGTATACTGCACCATTGGTCCTGTTTACATCGTCAACCATAACGTGGAATGGAAAGTTGCGATGTATCCGTACAGGCAACTTTCGATTCCAATAATTCTCAAGCAGTTTCAGGTCCACTCAATGTTGAATACTAGAATAGAACAATATTTCAACGTAGCACCCACATGTTTTTCCAAGTGATCCTTCCAGAAACCACATCCTTCCTTCATAGTTTATTTCAAGATTGAGCCTGCATGAAAAACAACCTGCACTTGAAGCACTCATGATTTTCTATAACAACTCCTTTACCTACTGCACTCTCTTGAGTAGGTAAGTCAAAAGTCCTAACTACCCTATCCTACCTAATATGAACCCACAGCGATCAAATAAATAAGCACTTAGTACAATTACGTAATAAACAAACGGTAGAATCAGGATGGACAAAACGTACAAATTAAAATAAATACGAAGAGAATATACATAGAAAACCAAATTTTAGACCGAAGTTTTCCTTTATTCAAAACCATAGCCATTAATTCGAATATTTCTTTGAAAATTCGCTCATTAAGTCATGCTGCATGACTGGTTTTTTCATGTGTCAAAAACCTGGGAAATTGTCTGAAATCACCATAAATTTGTATAATAACGCTAAAAGTAGTGTCAACAGGCGAATCAAGACGATTAAATTGCGCTATCAATGATCAAAAATAATTTTTTTTGTCAAAAATATGACCCTAATTCGTGTTTTTGGGGGACCAAAATTGGTGCAAACCATCGAAAATGGCTATTTCAACTATTGCACATGAATGAAACAATAAACGAACAGCCAAAATTTCTGTAGGTGTGTCCAGTAGAATAATAAATCCATGGGATTTTGCAGCGCTCTGGTTCATTTTTTTGTGAGCTCGAGGAAATGCTGATGGTCGGTATAACTTGGAATTTAACGTAGTTTTCAAAAATGGGATCAAAAATATGAAACAAGTACAGGAGAAAATCAAGTTTTTATGTGAAATAACGGTTGTATGACGTTAAAACTTCAAAAAATCGATTTCTCTACTAATCGTAAATTATTACGATGTTTTGAACCCCCGTTTTTCGATATTCTTCTCCGTTTGGTGGGAAGTTCCGCTCGTTTTGGTTTTTGGTTTATTATGGACCACCCGGAGCATTGTACGTCCAGCCGTTTGTGTGCGCCAAAAAGCTTCGTCAACACGATCGTGTATCAAACGGTTTAAATCCGGCCCGGATATCATCACTAGGGAGCACCTGATTATAATCAAGGATGGCTGTATGAAGTCGAGTTGGTTGTTCTGCGATATTATTTCATTTGATAAGTGATGGACTATTGGATTTTGTTGGTAGGTACTTGTGAAACTTGAACTAACTTTGAAGTATTATTGATGGGAAAATTATTGCACAATGGCAAATTATTACACAACGGTTCATCTACCAAGAAGGGGCTGGATTTTGTTGATCGGTACTTCTGCAACTTGAACAAACGTTGAAGTATTATTGATGGGTAAATTATTACACAATGGCAAATTATTACACAACGGCAAATTATTACACAACGGTTCATCTACCAAGAAGGGGCTGGATTTTGTTGATCGGTACTTTTGCAACTTGAACAAACGTTGAATTATTGATGGGCAAATTATTACCCAACGGTTCATTATACTTAACCACGAGGGTAGGTACTGACCACAGAAAACAGCGATCTACGCAGAAGGGTATTCTGTACAAAATAATAAACAGTTGTGCAGGGATTTGCAGCTCTTTTTTTTTTTTTTTTTTTTTTTTAACTCCAATTTTTGTACAGTGGAGATCTGGATTTGTTCGGATAAGTTTGCGTTGCATGGCGTATCACCATTTTATGTAAGTCACCTAAATGGGGTCCCCTGGTGTGGTGGTGTTTGACGTTTCCCACTTACGTATTACATACATCGCTATCTTATCAAGAGTTACCACCCATTTTCGGCGTAAATGCAGCTTGTGAAACTGTTTAAAATCGATAGCCCGTACCTGTCTTCATCGGCTTTTTAGTGAAAAAAAAAAGAAAGAAATCGAAATGCAAATAGAACGTCGGAAAAGATAAAAACTTCGAATGAAACTTTCGAGCCTCTCGCTGCTGTTTCCACCCAAAAACGATCCTCTCGCCGAAGGGCTTATCTCGGGTTTTACTTTGGTTTATCGCCGCCGGCTCGAGTCACGCTAGCGTTAGCCCCGGCCCAAGGGCTCCTGTAACACATCGAAGGGAGCAATATTTCTTCGGGAACTAGGGCGCACGCCAGTAAGGACAGCGGAAGGCCACGGATTTTCGGGAGAATCCATCAAGCCCCACCTCAGGGCGGAATCATGAATATTGAAATGTGCCCAGAGCAATGTATTCAGAGTCCCACGTCAATCCAGTTACCAACTTCATCCCTTCATTCAATTCGGTCTTAATTTGTATTCAGTCGAATGTGCTTACATGTTCTGGTAGTGTAAGTGGGCCCTTCGACTGGACAATTCGTATTTTTAGGTGCCCTAACAAACGTTTTCAAAGGAGGAATGTACGGTGCACATAGAGAAGATATTGAAATTCGTCACCTCCGTTGACATTTATAGCAAGACAGCGACAGTAATAAATGGGCAGTCTTCGTGGGTTACAAATTCTCATTTTTTTTGCCAAACGAACTATCTCTTTGAGAAGTTACTGAATAACCCTGTCATGGACACTGTAAAAATATCTTTTGCCAAAAGAGATAGTTGGACGGAAAACATAAATATCTTTAGTGAATGATATTTATGTGCTCCTGCGGATGATCTCAAGGTTATTTAACAGTGGGCAATTGTCGTGGGTTACAAATTTCAATTTTTTGACCAAATTCTATTCCGTATTGGAAATTAACACTTATTGAACACATATTGAGGTGTTTGTGTCGGAAAGTCTAAGCTGAAAATGAGCGTGAAAATTGAATTTCTGAGTTCCCGCTTGAAATGACGTATCAGGTAAATCGCCGAGTAGTTCAACTCAAATCCGACATAGAGCGCTAGTGCACCACTTTAAACGATGTACAGAACCACAGTGCATGGATGGAACCGCAAATTTATAAATAAATGAGAAAAAACGTCCTCAAAATCAATCCGGAGGGTCGTTCACGAAAAGTCACAGCAGAGGTTATTAAAGGTTGCCACGAAGGTTTGCCGTTTCTAATGTTGGCTTGTTGGTAGCATTGAGAACCTTCCCCTCTGGGTTTTCGCTCCGCCTCCTTGGGCCAGCAGCCAATCAGATGCCAGTAGACCTTATACGTCATTTCTTGCCGCATTTTAGCGAATTTTCGAAGAAAAGGAAGCTATTGTTCTCGGTCCAAAATTTTTAAAACTCGAATTTCCGAAAGATTTTTATACCAAAATCCGTTTCAGACTATCCTGAATTCCCTGCCGAAAGACACCAAAATTTTTATTTATATATATATATATATATATATATATATATATATATATGTGTGTGTCATTCCAGACGATAACTCTCGAAAGAATTGAGATAAAAAGTTCAAATTTGCACAAAAAATCTGTCTTGGCAATCGACAGGCTAAGTTCGAAGATGGGCAGAATCGGGTCACCCTAAGGGGGAGTTTTGGGGAGTTTTAGGGGGGGAAAATTACCCATAAATTCCCAAAATGAAAAAGTCTGACAAGTGACACCTCATTTTAAAGGTTTTTGTACGCTGAACACGATGGTGAAATCAGAATTGCGATATCTCATTCCATTCTCAAACTGGAGCACTTTGAAGATGAAGGAACGTGGTTATTTCTTGAGATGTCTTCCTGGTTCGTCTGCTCTAATCTGATAACGGAATGGGACATCGCAATTCTGACTTCACCATCGTGTTCAGCGTTGGAAAATCTACAAACCGAGGTGTTACTCGGCAAAAAATGGAACAAAAAATTTGTTACGTACCCAATACCTACTCTTCTGGTATTCAAAACATTTTTGATTTCCCCCTCCCCCTCCTTCCACCCCAAATTTTACTTTGCGTAAAACTACTCTTGTTTTAATTTTGTATCAAGTTGGGAAAACATTGGCCGAAAATTAATTTTCAGAAAATTTTAGGCGGAGGAGGAAGATGCCGAAAACTTCGAAAATTCGCTCTTATAGCCATGCTGCATGACTGTGGTTTTTTACTTTTAATACCGTTTATTTTTGAAAACGGCCTTCAAACCTCCGTTTTTCTTTCAGTACGAATTAGAGCCAGCTCTGAATGTAAACTATTTGATACAGCACTCAGTTTCATGTGGTGGTTTGTTATTTTCAATAATCAACCTTTGGAATCAAGCATTAAAAAAATTTCACCCCATCAAAATTTGATGGTTTCCGTTCCAAGGTATGTAGAATCCGAAAGTGGAATTTAAAAAAAATTCTATCCGTACGCCGTTCTTCGCACTTTCCTTTGTTACCATGAACGAAAATTAATGAAATTTGGTTTGTAGATCCCATTTGGGGTCTAGTTGGTCCACGAAGCTCGGTGTCATCTGTAAGGGTTGAAAAATAGGGGTTAAAATTTTCAAAACGCCTTAGCTCGAAAACTTTCATTAGAAAGGTACGGTTTTGTTAATTTTTTTAAGTTAACCTCGAACTAAAGAATTTTTTGAGACCTTCCGGAGCATTGTACGTTCAGCCGTTCGTTTGCACCGAAAAGTCAACATGATCGTGAATCAAACTGTATAAATTCGCCCAGATATCATCACTAGGGAGTACCTGATTATAATCACCGATGGTTCTATGAATTCGGGTTGGTTGTTCTGTGATATTATTTCGTTTGAAGAACGATGGATCTTTTGGATTTTGTTTATATAGGTACTTTTGTAACTTGATAATAAACCGTTGTGTAACAATTTGCAGCGTTTTGTCGTTCGGTGCTTTCCGTGCGTACCTAGAGATGATTGTTGTGATATTGGAAGATTGATGTGAAGTTAATAATATTGGACGTAGAGAAAGGTGTTGGTGAAGCTCAAGGAAAAGGATATGTCGTAGTCGTAGTTCATTGTTGTAGCCGTGCATCAATACATAACAAGAGTCAAAAATTACTTGATTAAACTAAACGTCGGTAATACTACGGCCCTGGGTGTTGAATACTTGTGCAGGCTGTGCTGCGCCCGGTGTGCCCATAGGGCGACTCGAGCGAAACAATCACACAACCATGCACTCAAAAATACATTCATTCCAGATTTTAACAATAACTGTAACATAGATAATCTAGAAACAACAAATAGTAACACTCTTAAAAATGATCACAGTCAGGGTCTTGTACATTTAAATATTTAAGTATTTAAATATGTTGTAGTACTGTCCTTTTTGATCAAATTCAAGTGCCTAATCAATATTGATGGTTCTCTGTGACCTGATTCTAACTAGTTAGAACAAACTCGCCTCAATGGGGAGTTGGGAAATCGAATAAAATCGTTGGGAGCTATCAGTAAAAACTTCTGTATCAAAGTGAAACTTTCCCGAGTTTCAACTAAAACCCACATTTCTGGGACTGGTCATCCAAGACAAAAGAGCTGGGAAAGAGATCGATGGAACTTTAATACTTGGCTAAGCAAACTGGGGCAAGCGCCCAAAAAAAGGGGACAATGGCTTTGCTCATTCCAAGTTGAAAGTTGAACCATTAATACTCCGTTGCACAAATGGAAAGGAAATATAATATCAAGCTGGTTGTAGGGGGAAAAAGAGGCACAATCCTCGACGGTAAAATGATTTATTCACTCGTGATACCGGTGATTTTTCATTGGGCTCTTAAATACGACTGTGGGTTTAATTGAGCAGTAAAACTCGGGCACACGAGCGGTATAGTTTTTGTCGCCGACGTTACTGTTCGGTGGTAGCTGGAAGGTTCGGACGTGGAAACTTGGCAGAAGGCTGGACCGGTCATGAAACGTGTTTTGGCTGTGGAACGTTATTTTGTATATTTTGGTCCATAAAGGAGTGATCGAGTGCTGCATGATGTTATGTGTCTTCCATATGGTGGAATGAATCTTGTGGGGGGGGGGGGGGGGGGAGGGGGGCTAAGAAAGTCTGGTTACAATTCCGGACGGCAACGGATCCGACAGTGGAAAATATCTGGAGATTTTGATACAGTATTCATGATACTGCGTTGCAATAATCCATTTTGCGTTGGCCAATAGCTTTGCAGAACGACTTGCCATACCGGATTGCCGTCCGGAATTGCATCTCCATGTGAACCTAGCTTTAAGCTAGGTTCCGGTACGGCAATGCGTTCGCCATAATTTTGGCCGCAGAGGCGTTCACGTGGCAGTGGAATCATAATTGGAAATTTAACCTGCAAAATCAACCAGAATGTCGAATTCCAATATGGCTAGGTTCACATGAAGATGCAATTTCGGATGGCATTCCGCCGGCACTGCAACCCGTTCGCCATAATTTTTGCCACAGAGGCATTCACATGGCAGTGGAATCATAACCGAAAATCTAACCTGCAAAATCAACCAGGAATGAATTCCAATATGGCCGAACAACCAAACAGGAGAGTTATGCGCAGTAACCTCTGTGCAGATACAGCAACGGATCCAACAGCGGAAAATATCTGGAGATTTTGATATAGTTTCCATGACATTGCGTTGCAATAATCCATTTTGCGTTGGCCAATAAAATTGCAGAACGACTTGCCATACTGGATTGCCGTCTGGACGCCGTTTTAATATTTGAACCTAGCTTCAAGCTAGGTTCACATGGAGACGCAATTCCGGACATCAGTCCAGTACGCCAATGCGTCACCATAATTTTTGCCACAGAGGCGTTCACATGGCAGCAGAATCATAACCAAAAATCTAACCAGCAAAAATCAATCAGGAATGTCGAATTCCAATATGGCCGAACAACCAAGCAGGAGAGGTGTGCGCAGTAACCTCTGTGCAGATATGGCTACGGATCCGACAGTGGAAAAATCTGGAGATTTTGATATAGTATCCATGACATTGCGGTGCAATAATCCATTTTGCGTTGGCCAATAGCATTGCAGAACGACTTGCCGCACCGGATTGCTGTCCAGAATTGCGTATCCATGTGAACCAAGCTTTAGGCGACGATACCTCTTCCTAACGAGTGCGCATGCGCCAGGACTTGAACGATTTTCCTCTCCACTCCTGGTTAGCTTCTAACAATATTACCCGTAGATAGCAATAATCATCGTGCTCCGCTTATCGTTATCAACTGTTCCTTTTCGTTCTCCCTAAGTTCTGAATTAGATACCATTTACACTGTTTCTACTACATTAGATACTACTATATACTAGATGCCCTCTTTCCTTTTAGTTTATTATTCTGTGAATAATACACCTATGTATTTGCTCTGCAAAAAAATTTTATAACCCCCTTTCAAAAAATTTTCTTTTACGTTTCAAGGTGCGTTGATTCCAAAAATGCAATGTCCGTCCGCCGTACGACTTATCATCCATATCTACCTTAATTTCGGTCGAAAAAGATCGTTCTTTCGCACACTGGCTCAAATTGGGCCCTAGTTGTGTCCCTATATGCCCAAGCAAGGGTGTTATGGGCGAAAAATGGGTGTAAAAATAGGGTTTTTTGGTGTTTTAGTAACATGAGCTTGTGAGGTATCGATTTCCATGTTTTTTAGGACGAGGAGACCGAATACGAAGTCGGTTCTGACCAGCAAGCGAAGAACTGAGGCTCTAACAAAGTTTCAGCCATAATTTTATCTTAAATTTTGATCTAAAATCGTTCTTCCGCTCACTGTTTCGGTCCCCATTTGGGAACACATTAGTTGTAATCCGAAGCTTGGCATCCCGATCGGGGTACACCCAGGGGTGTTATGGTGGGGGGGTGGGGGATGGGTGTAAAAATTGGGGTTTTTGAGGGGTTTTTTCTTTAAGTTTTAGTGAGCATGAGTTTAGTGAATGTAAATTTGACGCACATCCACTACAAGAGGCGTCGAGGGAGGATGTGCCCGGTTTGGTTATAGGCGTACTACCACCATGCCCGGAATCTTTTCGGGAGCCTGCCTGGTTTGGTTATGGGTGGACCACCACCATTCCCAGGATCTTTTAGGTGTAAGGAGAGCTATATGAGGAGTGAGGAGAGAGAGAGATAAGTCAGCAACTTAAGGAGAGCGTAGAATGGTTGGAAAGGCGAAGGAGGCGAGTATATATAGCCCATAGGGCTACCTCCCTCCATCCTCCAGCTAGTGGATGATGGTGGGGATCCCCCACTGGGTACCTCGGTTCTCCTGCGTCTTCCGTCCCCACTTCTCTGTTTATTTGGCGAGAAGGGATGTCCGATACTTCAAAAGTATCGATATATATATCGTATCGATAAATCTAAAAGTATCAAAAAGTATCGATTCGATACTTTCGAAAAGTATCGATATTTTGAAGTATCGATACTTTTTGATACTTTTTCAAAAATGGGTGGAAATGTCCTTTTTGTTCTCTCCTCATCAGCGTGACAGTGAATCCACGTTTTTACTTCATCTACATTGGTATAATAAAAAATACCATCGTCAGCCTATCGAAGAATTATTTCAGGATAATATTATAAAATGAACAATACAATAAATCACTTCTTTCTTATTTGAAACTTTTTTTGTTTGGGCGCTTGTTTTTCAAAATTATTGACAAGACAAGGCGTGACATTATTTCGTTAATTCGGAACAATCACATCAGAAAACAAGAAAGAACAAAGAAAATCCAACCAAAAAACTATTGAGTTAGGTTGGTTGGTTGCTTGGTTGGGTGAACATTTTGTTGGCCCTTCCTACTAAATGGAGGGCAGCTGATTCTCGCTGAGAGCTGGAGGTGGTGGTACATCAACTTTCTTTGATTTGTTGAAGTGATTGGTCTCCCAGTAATGTAGTTAGAGGTACTGTCAACAGTACCCACACGTCGTAGGTGTTGAAACTGATGAAATGTGAGGGATAAAAAAAATATCGGCTCCGATACTGGGAAAAAAGTATCGATACTATGATATATATCAGGGAAAAAAAAGTATCGATATTGTTTGTTCAGGAATGAAAAACACGATGGAACTTCACTTGAACTGGTTTACTGAATGAACGAGAAAAACGATCGTCTTGGATAACAATTTTCGCATTAAAAAATACTTCTTACAACTTTCTCTCTTTTTGAGGTTGAACGCCATCTTCCCTCCCCCGGTCGGCGCTCAGGTTTGCAAAACCGAAGAACTACATTTGAACATACATTATTTTCATCTCTGGCCCGTCGGACCAGAATCGCACCAACTACGGCCGACGTGATATTTGATGCAATTTATTAACATAATCATAATTACATTCGTTCGTTCTAAGATCTAAAAAACCTCATGATCTGATCGACCCCGCTAACCGCAGCTAGCGCTCGAGCGGACACTGGCCGCACTACTTCGGGCGTTTAAGTACCTACGTCCGAACATCCTCCCCCCCCAATGACGGCCGTCATTCGGACTGCTCCTTGGGCAAGGGACAAAGCTTGACCAATGGACGTGTCAGCTCTCCATTGGTGGACCTAACTTTGGCTACCCGAACAATACCATCAGACCCAGCATGAAGATCGGTAATCACGCCCATGGGCCAAGAGAGCGGTGGACGATTGTCGTCCATGATCAACACTACATCTCCTAAAACAGGGGGTCGGTCAGGAGTATTCCATTTGGCCCGTGCCTGCAGATCAAGCAGGTACTCCTTACTCCACTTCTTCCAAAAACCCTGTACGGTCTGGTTCACAAACCTCCATTTGGGAATGAGACGTGAGCTCGAGTCCAGACAGCCTTCAGATTCCGGGAGAGCAGTAAGTGGTCTTTGAATCAAGAAGTGACCTGGCGTAAGAACGAAAATATCATCCGGCGAGGCAGATTGGAACACAAGAGGCCGACTGTTAAGGATGGCCTCGACCTTAGCCACTATGGTGCTGAACGTTTGGAAATTGACCGTATGATCGCGCAAATTTACCCTAATAAGTCGCTTTGCTGACTTGACCGCAGCTTCCCATAGCCCCCCAAAATGAGGAGCCCTTGGTGGTATGAATTTCCAGCTCACCCCCCTAGCAGCCAAACGTTCGGCAAGCGTGATCGATACGCCTGTCTCCAGCGCAATCCTAATGTTCCTAAGGAGGTTGGCTGCCCCCAAAAAATTGCGACCGTTATCTGACCAAATGACGGAGGGTACCCCTCTTCGAGCGATAAACCTTTCCAGACACTGCAGAAAACTGTCTGTGCTCAGATCCATAACCACTTCTAAGTGCACCGCCTTGGTGGCAAAACAAACAAACACGGCCAAGTACATTTCTATTTTTCGTGCCCCACGGAGACCACTTACGGAGACCGAAAATGGACCGGCGTAATCAATGCCGACCTGATCGAACGTGAACGTTCCCTGAACCCGCCCTGATGGGAGCTGACCCATTTCTGGTTGAAAGGCTATGGGCTTGATCGAAAAGCAGCGGGTGCACTTTGCGAGAGTTCTAGCGACCGCATTCCGACCATCTATAATCCAGAACTTCGTACGCAGGTGAGCTAGGGTCGCCCTCGGACCGACATGCAAACAGCTCTCATGAGCCTGACGAATGATAAGTTGGGTGAGCGGATCCTTGGCTGGTAAAAGTGCTGGATGCCTAGTCTCGAATGCGCTACTGCTATGCTCCAAACGGCCCCCCACTCTAATGATGCCCTCTCGTGATCGAAATATAGCGAGTTGTCTCATGAGCTTGGTACGGGGAGTGGAACGGTCTAAGGCGGAATAAATGTCCTGAAAGTGTCGACTTTGTGCGCGTCGTACTAAAACTAGATCAGCTGCCCGCAGCTCTTCAGTTGCCAATGGTTCGATCGGCGTTCTCTGAACTGTTGCACAGCTAACTCTTCGAACGCGGGAGTTTCGTCCGAAACGTAAGATCCAGGCAACCACTCTTCTAAGCCGACCGAATGAGCTGAATTTTTTCTCCAACTCGTCGGTTGTCTCCAGAGCGGTGGCATGCGACCTCACCGTCCTGATCTCCTCAGCCACACTCGTTTGACTGAGGTTGGGCCTAATTCTGCAAATAGGCCACAAGGACCGGTCTGAGCGCAACCAATGAGGACCATTCCACCAAAGCTCATTCTTGATCAGTTTGTTGGGCAGGGCTCCCCTAGATGCTATATCAGCGGGGTTGTCCTGCGTCTGAACGTGGAACCAAAGCTCCTGGGGCAAACAAGAGAGAGTTTTGGCTACACGGTTTCCCACAAATACTTTCCATAACGGCGCTGGGTCGGCTGTGATCCAGGACAGAACGATTGTGCTATCAGAGCACGCAACCAATTGAGCATGAGCGAATTGTGGCCGAATCTTGTTCATGGTCTTTCCGAGCAATTCGGCAGCGAGCAGTTCTAGCCTAGGTATTGAAACCTGCTTTATGGGGGCTATTCGAGCTCTAGCGGTGACTAGCCGGGTCACAAATGAACCTCCTTGTGCGCAAACATGATAAACCACAGCTGCATATGCCTTTTCAGAGGCGTCCGCAAATCCTACTAGCCACTGAATGGGACTAGAAACCTGAACGTGACGGGGAATCTTCAGCTCTGAGAGCGTATCGATGGATCTAGCAATGTTCGACCAATCAGTAACCAAGGAGAGGGGAAGTGGATCGTCCCAGTCAAAACGTGCATGGCACACCTCACGCTGGATCATTCGAGCGAAGACCGAAACCGGCATGACCCAGCCCGCGGGGTCATAAATTCTACCGACCTCACTAGCCAGCTCCCTCTTGGTTCGAACTACAGGTGTGGTTGGTACCTTGAAGAAGAACGTATCAGTACGGGGGTCCCAGGCCACTCCTAGCATTCTAAGGGGTGTGCCTTCTGTGGGATCCAAGTCCACTGTTTCGCCCGATATCAGGCAATGATCTTGGGGAATACCCTGAAGCAGATCGGGGTGATTAGCGGCCCACTTTCGCATCTCAAAACCTGCAGAGCCTACCAGAGCAATAAGTTCGTCCCTAACCTCACGTGCTTCTTTGATCGAGGCACCTCCTCCATGAACATCATCCACATAGGTTTGCTCGAGTAGAACTATAGAGGCCCTGGGGTAGTCTTTGGCCTGAGTCTCTGCCAAATGTTTCAAGGTCCGGTTCGCCAGGAACGGAGCCGGAGCTGTACCATAAGTGACTGTACAGAGCGCAAAATCCTGAACAGGGTCATCCGGGGAATCTCTCCAGACAATACGGAGAAGATCTTGATCCTCTCTCGGGTGTAAAATTTGGCGGAACATTTGTTTAAGATCGCCAATGAACACATAGGGGAACGAGCGGAATCGGAGGAGAATATAAAAAATATCCGGTTGTAACTTCGGACCCACATGTAAAATTTCGTTCAGTGATCGACCATTTGCTGTTCGCTGGGACGCATTAAAAACGACACGGATCTTATCTGCTGGGTCCCCCAGGCGACGAACTGCATGATGAGGCATATAATAATGAGCTAGGCCCGGCACCGGGGGATCGACAGGTCTCATGTGACCCTGAGCGGCATACTCATTCATGAACCTTTTATACGGTGGAACGAGATCAGGATTTCGCCTAAATTTGCTTTCCAATCTGTAAAGTTGCCGTAGGGCTATTGATCGAGAATGACCTAGCGAATTCCGATCCTGGGCAAGTAGCAATGGAACGGTGTACCTACCTGAACCGTCCCTGCGCACCTGATCTAAGAAAATGTTCTCAGCCTCCCGCTCGGCAGGTGTCCAAGGCTCCACCTCCTCGACTGACTCGATCTCGAACATTCGCTTAAGAAGTACGTCGGTTTCGTGAACGGAACTCTGAACCTGTATGTGTGCAGAACTCAGGGATCCAAAACTCAACTTATTAGGTACTACCCCCCTTGAAACCAAACTGAACAATGGTGGACTAACTGATGAGAACTCCACAGGGGGCACTACCGAGAATAAATTACGTACCGGATCTAACAGGGCACCCTTGGAATGAAAAAGTGGCATTCCTGAACGAGGAGGAGGGGAGCGACGTTCCTTAGGTGGGGCAGGGGCCTCCCTTGAATGTTCTCCCTTTCGTACACTGCCTCCACCCAAGGTTAGTTGAAGTGCTCTAATAATGTCCTGAATGGCCCACTTACGATATTCAGCTGACCGAACGTCCTTCCATGCCGGCTGTGTTGTACTCACTAGAGCAGGATTGGAACGAGCGCTAATTTCGGACTTTAAGGGAAAAACTTGACAAGGGGCTTCGGTAGGAATGAACCACTGAAGGTGATTCTTATCCCCGAACTTCACTATCTGCCCCTTCTGTGATTCGATTCGACCTAGCACTAACCAGCCTACTTCAGAACGTAACAACCATGGTGAGTTACCCACCGGAGGTACGCGTTCCTCTTCTATGAGCTGTATGAATAGATCGGCGCTCAGTAAAAGGTCCACTTCACCCCTAGTATAAAAAGTCGGATCAGCCAATTCAGACCCTAACTCCCAGATATGGGGCCACCGATCGATAGAGAAACTGCTTGACGGGATAGGAGCAGTCACCTCGTCCAAGACGAAAGCGGTGACTGAAATGTGCCTACCTGAACGTGTGAACAGTCCGAATGAAGTAACTCCCGGAACAGCGTGCGAATTTCCCCCTACTCCCACTATGCGTCGTTCTGAGGGGAAAACCTTCAATTTGAGCGCTCGACAAAATTTAGAGGTGATTATATTCACCTCCGACCCAGTGTCCAGCAGCGCGCGCCCCACAAGGCCCCTAGCTTTTTCCCCTTTTGACACGTGCACCAGTGCGGTGGGTATTAAACCTCCTGATCGTGGACGCCTAATACATGATCTAGATAATGAACCTAGCGCAGGAAGAGAACTTCCCGCCACTAGCTGGGCACCTGAACTAACTTGGTCCCGGAAAATAATTTCCCTACTACTGAACGTATGAGACTCCGGAAGGTGTCCCGCTACGTTCGACGGGTGAGGCTCGTCGTGTGCGCCTGACCTAACACCTACTGGGGAAGGCTGCACCAAATAAGAGGGACTTCTATGAACTAACTTAGAACTAACCAGCTGAGTAGTGCAATGGGAAGCTCCACTCCTGCGTATAACACCGCAAGGTTTCAACGGAGTGGGGCCCCCTTCCTCAGTGGTCCTAGGTACGAACATGCGCCTACCTAGAGCGGCAGCCGAGCTACTGCCTGGGAACTTAGGATCGAACATCCTACCTGTGGGACCGGATTGGTTATCAGGGCTGATGCAAAGGGCCTTATAAGAACGAACGAATGTATTTTCATTATTTGAACAAAATTTCGATACAGCATCCACCCCCCTGGAGGGACCAGACCGGTCACACCGGACAGAACGGGTCCGCGGATCGGCCCGATCCCGTCCAGTGGGGCAACCTCACTCATCATCGGTGACCGACCTAGCCGAACGGGGCGGAGAATCAGCCGCCTCCGAGCCCACAGCCCCCTCCGAGGCCCACCTACGCACTCTGACCTCGGGGAGGGCCGGGGTGCCCATGACCGGCGGCTCCTGTGCCGAGGTAGACGTATTGCGTCCCTGGCACTTTCCCCCCTTCAAACTATCGTGTTGGGGTTTAGGGCCCTGAGCACCCCCCGGGGTTACCTCCCTTTCCGAGCGATGAAGCCAGGCGTGGTGTTTCCGTCCGCAGCCGCACAGTCGTCGGGAAGGGCAGTCCTGAAGGCTTGCGTGACGATGGGAGAAGCAGTTCTCACAGAGCTTGTGAGCGCGAACGAAAGCCCACTTCTCGTCCACAGGAACATTGTAGAACTTTGAGCAGCGGTACAAAAAATGGTGATCCTTACAGAAGTGGCACCTGAGCCGAAGGGTATTCTCCTGTGCGCCCAAAGAACGAGGGGTAGGGGAAGATCGCCGGGCCTGCCCCTGAACCGTATCAACTCGATCGGATGAACTCGGAAGGGTCGAAGGAGTCATCTGCACGATCTTGAGTTCCTTGTCGAGAAAGTCGAGCAATTTGTGATGGGTCGGGACTACATCCTGGCTCTCCATCTCCTCGCGATTGAACTTATCGCCCAACGCTGCGTCAATCCGAGAGAAAAGAGCCTCGAAAAGCAAGAACGACGCGAGACTATCCGTCTCCACCTCCTCCATTGAGCGAATCCAGGCCCTAGCTGTACTCAAGAACGCTTCCAGCTGCTGTGCGTCGACCTTCTTGATCACAGGTATTGATTTTCGGTTCGCAAATGAACGTCGAGCCAGGCGATACCGACCGGAATTACTCGCAATTAAGGCCGTATAGAGCGCCTGATAGTCCGAGCCGTCCGAACGATAGCTAGTGAGAGCCGAGCGAGCTGGACCGCTTAGTTTTTCGACGAGCGCCCGATATTTGATCTCGTTCGGCAAGTGCGGTACATGATGAACCGCCCGATCGTACAGACCGCGAAAGGCGGCGAATTTAGTGATGTCACCATCATAAGAAGGGACAGTAGGCAACATAACGTTCATGTACCTAACTGCCTCGAACGTAGACTTGTTCTGATCGCCGGCACCATCCGATTCGCACTCCGACAGCCGCACGGTCACTGAAGGTAGTCCTATATCCAGGGCCACCTGTAGATCGGCTACTTGGGACAAGAGCGATTCGCTTATGACCCCTTCAAAGTCCGCGGATTCAATCCGCGATAACAAGTCGTCGGCGGTTCTCGTCAACTCACTCGCACGTGATCGGGCCTCCTCCGACCACTGAGACACCTTCAGCAGCGAATGTCCTTTAATCGCCCATGAACGGAGCGATCTGTAAAGCGTCTTTTGCTCGGGCCTGAACTTCTTGAACTCATCCTCCGAAACTTCAATTCCTCGAGCGAAGCCGAACGCACCGTCACTCATCGTCGAACGAACGTAACCTCGAACGCAGAAAACGGAATACTGGAGTATCTCAGCTATCCCGCACAAATTCCCGGGTTTCGGCACCAAAAATGTTTGTTCAGGAATGAAAAACACGATGGAACTTCACTTGAACTGGTTTACTGAATGAACGAGAAAAACGATCGTCTTGGATAACAATTTTCGCATTAAAAAATACTTCTTACAACTTTCTCTCTTTTTGAGGTTGAACGCCATCTTCCCTCCCCCGGTCGGCGCTCAGGTTTGCAAAACCGAAGAACTACATTTGAACATACATTATTTTCATCTCTGGCCCGTCGGACCAGAATCGCACCAACTACGGCCGACGTGATATTTGATGCAATTTATTAACATAATCATAATTACATTCGTTCGTTCTAAGATCTAAAAAACCTCATGATCTGATCGACCCCGCTAACCGCAGCTAGCGCTCGAGCGGACACTGGCCGCACTACTTCGGGCGTTTAAGTACCTACGTCCGAACAGATATGTATCGATACTTTTGGGACATCCCTAGGCGAGATCTTAATTTACAAGGAGTGGTTCTGGGAGGATACCACGACAATGAGCTTTTCGTTTTCCATGTTTTTTAGAGCGACAAGACCGAATATGAAGTTGATTTTGACCAAAGAGTGAAGAATTGAGGTTGTAACGAAGGTTCAGTTCTCAAAATTAATTTGTTATCAGTCAAAAACCTGGGAATTTGTCTGAAGTCACCATCAATTTGTATAGTAACACTGGAAGTAGTATCAACTGGTGAATCAATACAATTAAATGACACTATCTTTGGCAACTATCAGCACTACTAGAGCTATTATAGCAGTCTACTTACTGGAAGTTGAGGCTTTTCAGGTTTCGGCGAGCGGTTGCTACGCTTCGGAGCGCTGATGGTTTGTTAAAATCGGTTCGGGATTTGACCAACGACCTGTCCACCGTTCATTTGGCTTCGGTAAAAATCGAACAGCAACAAAGCCCTGTCACCGGACTCCGTTTCCGTACTTTCCTTTTCTTATTACCGAGACGATAATTGGACGAGGGAAGACAATTGTGCAACAATCTACGACGTTTTCTCGACTTCTGTCACACATGATGAAGAGATGCGGGAGACAAGGACAAGGTTTTGCGTGACGCGAGAATTGAAAATTATGCAACGGACGGTTCCTGGGAAGGAAAATGTGAATTGAAAAGATAACGGGAGAAATAGTTTGGCCGTGCCAAGGCCTTTTCGAATTGAATTGTGCAACTTAACGAAAATGGGACTTAATGCGCGAGTTCACGATCGGTTGAAAGTCACCAAGTAATGCGGTGTGAGTTGGTTTTAAACTATTTTTAAATTAATTTGTTTGTAGGGAAACGTCTTATATCGCTGGTTTCTCTTACTGCCTTTCTACTTGAAAACTCGTAGGGCTTCCTACAAGCTGATTAGTTGAAGTCGGTCACGGAACTGCATAGTTTTGCGCAGTTTGTGTGGTTAAGATGTTATTTTTTTACAAATCCGTCTCGAGAAGTTTGGGCAAACTTCGAAATGAAGGCTGCAAGCCTCGTGAATAAAACGATTCTTGTACGACATTTTAAACCTGCCGCCAGAAAATGTTCGAAAAACTGCGGCGAGTCCCTTGAAAATAACGGAAAACGTGGAAATTCTAATAAAAAATTCCGTTATTCGTTATCCGTTATTTGCGCAATGGACGCGCCGTAGAAAAAATCTGTTAAAAAAAAAACAAAAAAAAAACCCTAAATCAAAAATGATGTGTGAAGTTAAAAAGTGAAGTAAGGAATAATTTTTATGATGAACAGACTTAATTTATTCTATCAAATAATACATTTTTTAATTTTGTATCAATCAAATACATTTTTCAGTTAAATCAAATAAAAAATAAAATTTTTAATTTGACAATTCTGCGCCAAATTTCAACTACAATGTATAAAACCAAGGGGATACAATATGAAGGCTGTGTGGGGTTTTTAAAATTTGGCGTACAATCCAAAAATGTTATTGTATTGGCTTTGGGTAAATTATGTTTGTTCAGCATAAAAATTATTCTTTTTAGTTTTATGCACCTATTTCTGATGTCCGTTTTTTTGTTTTGTTATTTTGTTACAATTTTTTTTGTATTTAGTGTGGTTAGTAGATTTGTTTTTAAAATATCAATTTCGAAAAGGTGTTTTTATGATTTATTTTATACTTAGTGCGTTTTCTAACTTTTTTTAAAAATTATTACCTAAGTAGGTACTCTTTTCTGTGCCAACTGATTTGGAAATATATATGAGTAACTGATCTATGATAAAATCACTATATGGAAGTATGTATGAGTAACTGATCTATGATAACATCTGGAAGTATATATGAGTAACTGATCTATGAAAACATCACTATGTGCAGCGAGTGAAAGGTCTCTATATATACACAACCATAAGGAACGTCCAGTGTATTGTATGCTCTACCGGATGTTTTAATTAAAAACCTAGTAAGTATGGGACCACCGGAGGACGATCCTCTTTCGTTTGGAAAAAGGTTAATTGCGAATCGGTCCAGTAGTTTCGGAATCATCGCTGGACAAACATTTAAAAAACAGAACATGGAAACAGTTCGAATTGAGAACCTCCTGCTTTTTCTGAAGTCGATTAAAATTATAGTGAAATGCCCTCACAGGTCAAACACTATTTTATTTCCGCAAAGCTTAAATTATTTTCCGTAGGGTTATTCGTCCGTAATATAAGGGGTGGTGCATAATATTGGCCAGTCGAAAAAGTGCTCAAACCATCCTCTCCTCCCCTTTCAATGATATTTCCCCCCATGTTGACTCCGTTTCCTCCAAATTAGCCCTTAATTCGAAATATTTACAAAACTAAATTATCAACAAACAAAAATTTTATTGATGAAAAATACACAGAAAATTTTTCAAAATATACAGAAAAAAATCCTGAGAAACAATTTACTCATTAAGAAGTACCTAAATGCAAATACAAAAAAAATCTTTACAAATGACACAGGACTCTGTTTTTAAACAAAAAAATCTGTTCCTTATTTGTTGTACTATAACTCGTGTTCAAAAATGTCCCCTCCAGCAGCAGCGCAGTGCCCCAGGCGCTCATAGAACGAGCTAAATGCTTTTTGGCGCAACACGACTTTTTGACTGTTGCGGTCAATTGTGCACCCATCTGTGTATTTTTACTCGATTACTATAATTGTTATCAGCTAGCGTCGTTACGATGTTATAATTATTATCCTGTTTAAGTAGTTTTTAGGATGAATAACTGTGTAGAAAATAATGTATGCTTTGCGGGCATATAACCTTCATTGACCGCCCTCACTGGAACAACTGCAAGCCTTTGAACGGTGGTTTGGTCGTTTTGACATCGTAAAACGAGTAAATCGTGATATAAGACCTGAAGTTTTGACGTATTTCTACCCACTTTATACGAATTTTATGGATGGACCACCACCATCCCGAGATCTTTTAGGGTGAATTTGCTTGGTTCGGTTATGGGCCGACCACCACCATCCCGAGATCTTTTAGGTAAGGAGAGTGACGAGGTAAGGAGGAGAGAGAGTAGTCAGCACTAGAGGAGAGCGTAGAATGGTTGGAAAGGCGAAGGAGGCGAGTATATATATAGGCTTGGGAGCCATCTCCCTCCATCCTCCAGCTAGTGGAGGATGGTGGGGATCTCCAGGCTGGCCCTCGGCTCTCCTGCGTCTTCCGTTCCCACTTCTATGTTTATTTGGCGAGATCTTATTTCTACGTGCAGAAGTTGTGGTTCTGGGAGGATACCACGACACAACTAAATGGTGCTTCGAACAAAAGAAGTATTCTTCAGATGGACGGGGTTCACTGAGGGATTTCAAACTCATAAAACGCCCTCTTGTTCCCATTTTTGAGGTGAGGGGACGGAATCTTCCGTTCAATTTGGATCTTATACCAAAAAACGCTGCAAATCCGTGCACAACTGTTTATTATTTTGTACAGAATACCCTTCTGTTACAGATCACAGCTCTCTGTATAGATAACCCCGTACTCGTTACTAGGTACCTACCTAAATCACTAGTTAAATGTTGCTAAAATAATTCTGCCGATGACAAACAGTACCTAAAATGGCCAAATGAAACGCAAATAATGAAGTTCTGAAGGGAAATTTTTCATGGGGAATGAAAAAAGTTCCAAAGTACCTACCAACAAACTCCAGACCCTTCTACGTAGATGTTATAATGAACCTATATTCACGCCCGCTCATGTACATATTTTTGACGCACGGTTTCCGCGTTATCACTGTTGGGTGATAGCTACCCATCGTAGGTGAGAAGTCTGCCCTTTTACGAGTGTCATTAGGCATGCTCGATCATTCGATGTATTGATTGTCGGCATTTCGACCGGTAGGAACATAACTTCCCTATGTAATTTTGTAATTCAAATATTTAATCATTGTTACTGTGTTTGTTGTTAATTATTTATGCATGTAAATTTATCTAATAATATAATTTAAATTGTGTGAAGGTGCTATCTCGCGGGTTCGGTGTTTTGTGTGTGCCTGTGCCAAATTGATCATCGGGCATCATGTTGGTGACGTCACGGCTGAAAGGAACCTTTTTGCAGCAACCCAGGCTCGCCATTACTCTTTTTATCTTCCATGCTGCTAAACCCTCTTGCGAATTTTATTCATCAACGGCCGTTCAACCCTCCAAGTTGCGTATTCGCGTCAACGTATCGTTGGCTTTAATCTCGTGCAGCAGATCCAGCTGTGCAAATCTCGGATCGATCACGCATCCTCGCTGGTAGAAGCAAGTGAATTTGGTTCTACCATCCATCGCTACCTGGTGTGCAGGTGGCCTCAACGCGTCTTCCCCTATTCGCACTTGGGAAAGGACGGACCCTTCTGCCCCGTCATCGAAGGGTATCAACGCAGAGGTACTATCTCGCCAAGCGACTGTAAGTCTGATATCTCATTTTCGTCATTAACTGAACCCAAGAGTATTTCTTCCCCACCCCCTACGATTGGACAGCGGTACTTATTCCAGCGCCTGGGACCTCTAACACTAATACAGGACTCCTTTCGTGAAATTTATTGAACTATTGATGTAAAATTATCCCTACCTACTAAATTGTCGAACCTCTGTCGCAGTACCTATTTTGCGCTAGTGGCCACTACTAGGTAGGTTGATTATGGGTAAACTGGTACAAATGTTCTAATTATATTATTATTTGCTCCTTATTGATATTGTATCTGCCTACTTGTTGCTAAAATTCATCTCTCACCTGCCCGTTCCCCTCTAACGTTAAAGGAGGGTGGTCCTTCAGATATTACCCCTGCTTACTATCTTTCGCTCTAGACTCCAGGTAATTGGTACAAATATCCTCGTCACTCAATTCTATATTTTTTCTTGCTAAGGATATTAATAGTGATCTAGCCTGGGTCAACAGATTGGTCCTTCGAGCCGGATATGAGCAAGCGACCTTGGAATCAAAAACTTAATGCCATTAAGTAGGTACTTCCCTAAATTTTGAATAATCGTTATAATTTGTGTTGTGTCGGCCTAGAATACAGTTGGGCATTCCATTTCATAAACTTGTATGTTCTCTCCATTGACCATCCACTATTTATTACCTATCTAAACTCGTTATTACTTTGCTTTAATTCCATTACCATTCACACTTAAACATGCCTCTCGATGATTCTACTACTGTTGTCACAGTTCGAGGCTTTGCCAAGTTGAGACGCGGTTTTGAATCAAAAGGGAATGAGATCAAAGGTATCAGGAGAAAGGGATCTGTGGTTCAGACGACCAACACTGAACACATAGTATTTGCTGGTATGATGCGTACCATTGACAGCATTTGGGCGAAATTCGAGAGTGCTTGGGAGTTGGCAGTAGAGTATTCAATTACACACGATATGGATCCTCCTTTCCCATCCACCGCTGATGCAACTTATTTCAGTGAAATTCAGACCAACTATTATGAGGCACATGGGTATTATGAAGAGATTCTGAAGCGCTCTACCACACAAGCAACCTCTCCTGCTTCAATTACATTTAACGCCTCTCGGGTCTCTGGTTGTCCTGCCTCCGGGAGGACGATTTTACCCAAAATCAATATAAAACATTTTCGTGGAGAGTTCGCCACATGGCCGGCCTTTAAACAGTTATTTGTTGCCTTGATCAAGGATGAACCTTCTCTCACAGACGCGGAGCGGTTTCATTTTCTGCTTTCCTACTTGGAAGGACCTGCATTGGATACCATCAAGGCTATTCCTGTTACTGACGCGAATTTCAATCAGGCATGGGATACGATACTGCAGGTCTATGACAATAAAAGGAAATTGGCGTGCTCCTATATTGAGAAGCTGCTCACATTCAAGTCTAGTGGAGTTAAACCTACTGCGGAATCGCTTCAATCTTATCTTTCAAATGTATCCGAAAGTATTGTATCACTTAAAGCTTTAAATATTCCACACTTTGAAGACTATCTGCTCTGCGAGTTAGGGCTACGTAGCCTAGATCCCGTCACACGTAAGGAATTTGAAATTTCGATTATCGGAACAGAGTATCCTGCCTTTACCACATTAAAGGATTTTGTACAGGGTAGGTTTCAGGTACTCAGGTTGACATCAGAACCTGTAGAAAAACCCGAGCAGCCGCCGACTCAGTCATCTAAAGGTCCTAAGAAGCCTAATTCGTTTGCCCCAAAGCAACAATCCAATCAAGCGCTTCTCGCTCACACATCACAACCCATACCAGTCAAATCCCCTAGCCATGACACTTCCTCTATAGTGTGTCCTATCTGTAGAGAGCATCACATCCTCCTCCAGTGTCCTACCTTCAAATCATCCACGCCTTCCCAGCGGCTTGACTCTTTGAAACAGTGGTCAGGTTGCCGAAATTGCCTCCATCCATTCCACAAGACCAAGGAATGCAAGTCCAAATGGTCCTGTAGATTCTGCAAGCAGAGGCATCACAGTGATCTTCATCTTGGATCTAAAGATACTACATCTCAATCTACGCATCAATCCCAGAGTCCCACGATAACAAATACCTCACCCCCACCACCCCCTGGGTTCTCCGGAACCAGTACTTCATCGGCAAGTGGCGTACTTCTGGGGACTGTCAGAGCATCCCTTCTTGACAATCATGGTCAAGCGCACACGTTCCGGGGTATTCTCGACCCGGGTAGCCAGTTTTCTTTCATCACAGAAAATTGTGCGCGCAAGCTTGGCAAAACATCACGACCTTTTCAAGGTAATATCTCTGGAGTCAATGGATCGCCACTTCGTAAAATCACTGGCCGTCTCAATGTCTCGTTTAAACCTCAGTTTACCCCAGTGCTTAGCACCGAGGCGATAGTGGTGCCATCCATTACCCCACCTCTACCACAATCTGATCTCGACTCATCGATGTGGCAGGACTATGTGACTTACAACCTCAGCGATCCAGACTTTACTGTATCTGCACCTATCTCTTTCCTCATTGGTGCAGATCTCTACGCTGATGTAGTTACCGGTGCTCCAATCATCATTCACGCAAATGGACCCCGTTTGATAGACACAGTATTTGGATTTACTGTCATGGGCCGTTTCATTTGTGATACTGAACAAAATCTCTCAGTATCACTGTTATCGCTTACCGACCCCTTGTTCCCATTCGAAAGGTTCTGGGAAATAGAGGAACCCTCGCCACCTACTACCTCTTTATCTATTGAGGATCAACATTGCGAGGATCACTTTGTCCGCACGCACTCACGTACCAGTGGGGGGAGATATGTTGTTTCTCTTCCGTTTACCTCGCAATCACCTAACATCCAACCTAATGTGCAGGTTGTGCTCAATCGATTTTATGCATTAGAGGCAAAGTTGGCTAAGAACGAGCAGCTACGCCTTGATTATCAGGCGTTCATGTTGGAATATCTCAACTTAAACCACATGTCTGTCGCATCTTCTCCGCCATCCTATCTAATACCGCATCACCCTATCTACAAGGTGGATGGAGAGGGTAAAGGAAAATTACGTGTAGTTTTTGATGCAAGCTTTCGCACATCTACAGGGTCTCTCAACGATAATCTGTGTACAGGCCCGAAGTTACAAGCCGACATTGGCACGATCATCTTGAATTTCCGTAGGTACCCTTTCGTCTTCACATGTGACATCGTGAAAATGTTCCGCCAAATCCTGTTGAACCCCGATGAGCGACACTATCAGCAAATAGCTTGGCGGTTCAATCCTAATGATGCAGTCACTTTCTACTCTCTGAATACCGTGACCTACGGACTTCGAAGTTCTCCATATCATGCTCAACGAGTCCTGAAACAATTGGTTGTCGATGAGGGTGATAGATTTCCCAATGCGGCCAACGTGATTTCCAACTGCATTTATGTGGACGATATTGCGACAGGTTGTGACACGCCAGCTGACCTTCTCATGCTCAAACAAGAGGTCATTGACCTGCTCGCTGCAGGTGGATTTGAGTTGGGAAAGTGGAGCTCAAACTACCCTCCACTTCTTGATGGGCTAATGGCGCAACAACCCACTGAGTTATGCAATGACGAAATGGATCATACCGTTAAGATTTTGGGTATGATTTGGGACCCGCACTCAGATCTTTTCAAGTATAGTGTGCGGAATCCAGGTACCGGAACCACCAAGCGAGATATTTTATCCGTTATAGCTCGTCTCTACGATCCACTTGGGTACCTTGCTCCTGTGGTGTTCTTCGCTAAGTGCATCCTTCAGGAAACTTGGAAGAGTGGAATTGGTTGGGATGAGGATGTTCCTCAACAGTTAAAGGTTCCCTGGGATAATTATCTGCAGGATTTCAGTAATCTCTCAGACATCTCTATACCACGAATTTTGGTGAAGACTGACTCTGTATACCGTCTTGTCGGCTTTTCTGATGCCTCGGAAAAGGGTTATTGCGCCATGGCATACCTCCATGGGACACAGGGTAACATCGCATCCATGTCCTTGCTCAAAGCAAAGACGCGTCTAGCCCCACTCAAATCACTTACCGTACCGAGACTGGAGTTGTGTGGAGCATTGCTTCTTTCACAGTTGATCCAGTCACTTTCGCCACTCATTGCTAATCTCAACATCTCTTCTGTCATATGTTTTACCGATTCTACTATTGTATTAGCCTGGCTGAGGACACCAGCTCATCAGCTTCAGACCTTTGTTGCCAATCGCACACAACAAATCTTGAGCGTAACTTCCGAAAACATGTGGTATCACATCGATGGAGTTCAGAACCCAGCCGATGTTGGCTCAAGAGGGGTACTACCATCGTCATTGATTCACCATGACCTTTGGTGGTCGGGACCCAAATGGTGCTCATTACCCTTCGAGCAGTGGCCAATCACGCAGACCGTCAGCCACGTTGGTCTTCCAGAGCTGAAGCCGGCGAAAACCCTCGTGCTTGCAACTGTTCAGAATGCTAACTACATAATAACTTGCTCTGAGCGGTACTCGTCGTTCCTTCGTCTCATCCGAGTTCTAGGATACGTACGCCGCTTCATCTCCAATTCTCGCATTCCCAAAAGGAACAGAAGGAAACGCAAGATCGGCCCACTTTCATCCAGTGAGTTCCATCGGGCTCATGTGAATTTTGTGAAGCTCCTTCAGCACCATCACTTTCCTGACGCTTACAAGAATCTCGAGCACAACGCCTTACCCCTGGAGTTGCGTCGACTATCAATTTTCTTCGATCATGAGGGAGTAATGCGAGTGGGAGGAAGGTTATCAAATGCGCCTTTAACTGCAGACCAACGGCATCCTATTCTTTTACCTAGTCACTCTCCTTTCACGCAACTTGTGATAGATCATCTTCACAAGGCAAACCATCACCCTGGGCCTACTGCATTAGTTGCCTTCATCAGACACCAGTATTGGATACCACGCGCGAGAAATCTTGTTAGATTACATAAAATGAAATGCGTAACTTGTACTAGGTTTAGCAAAGCCTTTGTACAGCCATTTATGGGTGACTTACCTTTGTCAAGAGTTAAAGGAGTACGCCCTTTCTTGCACTGTGGTGTAGACTTTGCAGGTCCGTTCGTCTGCCGGGAATCATCGCGTCGCAATGCAAAGACCCATAAATCATATCTCGCCATATTTCTTTGCATGTCGTCCCGTGCGGTTCATCTGGAATTGTGTACCTCGCTTTCAGTTGAAGCATTTCTTGATGTCTTTGACAGATTTATTGCAAGACGAGGCATACCAGCCCAAATGCTGTCTGACTGTGGGACCAACTTCGTTGGAGCCGCAGGATACCTACGGGAAGCAAGAGAATGGATCAACGACCCTGCACACCAATCGTCGATAGTCGACCACACCTCTCACTTGGCTGTGGAATGGTGTTTCAATCCACCTGGTTCACCCCATTTTGGAGGGAGCTGGGAGTCTGCTGTTAAGGCTGCCAAGACGCTTCTGCGGAAAACTCTTGGTGATCGACCGTTTACTGAAAGTGAACTCAATACACTGTTTGTGAAGGTGGAAGGAATTATGAATTCTCGCCCAATCACCCCCCTTTCAGACAGCCCTGATGACGCTGAAGTCCTCACACCAGGACATTTCACCATAGGACAGGCCGTCAATGCGCTACCTGAACCTGACCTTTTGGATATCCCCACCAACAGGTTGGACCGGTGGCAACTGATACGCGAAAGAGTGCAACACTTTTGGCTCAGGTGGAAGGATGAGTATCTTTGCTCTCTCCAAGCCCGCAACAAGTGGACCAAACGAACTCCGAACCTCAGGGTCGGTGACCTAGTCTTCATGAAGGGTGCCCAAACATCCCCTGCCCACTGGCCTATGGCGCGCATTGTAGAGGTCCACCCTGGGAAGGATGATACCGTTCGAGTGGTGACACTGCGCACTACAAAGGGCATTTTCAAGCGTTCTTCAGTCAATTTAATTCCTCTGCCTGTTAATCCTTGTCCCACACAATAGATTCTGGATGGTCAACCTAGGTCAAAAATAGGGGGGAGTATATTCACGCCCGCTCATGTACATATTTTTGACGCACGGTTTCCGCGTTATCACTGTTGGGTGATAGCTACCCATCGTAGGTGAGAAGTCTGCCCTTTTACGAGTGTCATTAGGCATGCTCGATCATTCGATGTATTGATTGTCGGCATTTCGACCGGTAGGAACATAACTTCCCTATGTAATTTTGTAATTCAAATATTTAATCATTGTTACTGTGTTTGTTGTTAATTATTTATGCATGTAAATTTATCTAATAATATAATTTAAATTGTGTGAAGGTGCTATCTCGCGGGTTCGGTGTTTTGTGTGTGCCTGTGCCAAATTGATCATCGGGCATCATGTTGGTGACGTCACGGCTGAAAGGAACCTTTTTGCAGCAACCCAGGCTCGCCATTACTCTTTTTATCTTCCATGCTGCTAAACCCTCTTGCGAATTTTATTCATCAACGGCCGTTCAACCCTCCAAGTTGCGTATTCGCGTCAACGTATCGTTGGCTTTAATCTCGTGCAGCAGATCCAGCTGTGCAAATCTCGGATCGATCACGCATCCTCGCTGGTAGAAGCAAGTGAATTTGGTTCTACCATCCATCGCTACCTGGTGTGCAGGTGGCCTCAACGCGTCTTCCCCTATTCGCACTTGGGAAAGGACGGACCCTTCTGCCCCGTCATCGAAGGGTATCAACGCAGAGGTACTATCTCGCCAAGCGACTGTAAGTCTGATATCTCATTTTCGTCATTAACTGAACCCAAGAGTATTTCTTCCCCACCCCCTACGATTGGACAGCGGTACTTATTCCAGCGCCTGGGACCTCTAACACTAATACAGGACTCCTTTCGTGAAATTTATTGAACTATTGATGTAAAATTATCCCTACCTACTAAATTGTCGAACCTCTGTCGCAGTACCTATTTTGCGCTAGTGGCCACTACTAGGTAGGTTGATTATGGGTAAACTGGTACAAATGTTCTAATTATATTATTATTTGCTCCTTATTGATATTGTATCTGCCTACTTGTTGCTAAAATTCATCTCTCACCTGCCCGTTCCCCTCTAACGTTAAAGGAGGGTGGTCCTTCAGATATTACCCCTGCTTACTATCTTTCGCTCTAGACTCCAGGTAATTGGTACAAATATCCTCGTCACTCAATTCTATATTTTTTCTTGCTAAGGATATTAATAGTGATCTAGCCTGGGTCAACAACCGTTGTGTAATAATTTGTCATTGTGTAATAATTTACCCGTCAATAATACTTAGACGTTTGTTCATGTTTCACTGCCTATCAACAAACTCCAAAAGAGCCATCATTTTTCAGATGAAATAATATCGCAGAACAACCAACTCGACTTCATACTCCGTGATTATAATCATGTGCTCCCTAGCAATGATGATCTCGGGCCAATTCCCGATTGTTAGCGCGTCCCTAGTGATGATATTTGGGCTGAATGTGTACAATTTCATTCACCGTACTGTTAAAATACCTGTCGGTGGACGTACAGTGCTCCGGGTGGTCTTAAAAACTCCCAAATTCGAGAATATTTAAAACAGTAAAAAAATCGAGATAACGACATCCTGGAGATTTCAACCCCAATTTTTCACCTCTTAGGGATGACTGACATTAACGCCGAGCTTCGAGGATCAACTAGACGCCGAACGGAACCTATAAACCGAATTTCGTCAATCTTGGCTCATGGCAGTACGGTGTGCGGCGGACGGACAGAATTTTTTTATTGCATTTTTGGATTCTACATACCTTGAAACGGAAAATATCAAATTTTTAGTGGGGTTAAAAGAAAAAAAATTTTTCATACTCGATTCCAAAGGTTTATTATTGAAAATAATAAACCAACAGATCAGAGAAAATCAAGTGAGACCCTCTGAAGACGTCATATCTTGATAATTTTAAATACGAGGGCATCAGTGAAGTTGCTATGCAAATTAGGGTGATAAAAATATATCGGACTTCGCGTTTTTGCGGGTGGGCAAGTGGGCGTATTTTGTAGTTGACTTAATTTTGGAGAAAAAAAACGATCGAAAGTTCAATTTTATGCGCATTCTAATGAGTTGAGTACCGTAGACGGTAATTATCCGCGTTTCGGGCGGTAATTAAATGGTATTCGTCTTTAACGAGCCTGTGCTAATTACGGGGTTAGACCGAGTTTGTAATGATAGGGATCGTCAATGTCAACAAGATCAAGAGGCCTTTCACCTTCTGCCGTGTCATTGCTATTGAGTTCGCTATCAGATGCTGAGAAGAAAATTGAATGTTGATAACCCCTTATCAGGTACTCACGTATGAAGCATCGGGGAGGTATTGGGACATCCAGGAGTTATCGTGCTCCTTGACCTTACTTCATCAAGGTGCCGTAGACCTTACTGTTCACTACGGTGATGGCAATCAATTTAATAAACAATTTTGATCGGATTTCCTTCAAAACGTCCTGCGCTGGTTGTGTCGTTCTCATCTTTTCGTTTTGGACGATCCATCGAATGAGCAGTTTCGATTGTCCCCAAGAAATGGGCCAATTTCGTAGGTTACAAATCTCAATTTTTTGCCAAAATCCTGTCCAGCAACGGAAATGAACATTTATTTGTCTCATAATGAGTTGTTTATGCCGGAAAATCTAGGCAGGAAACTAGTGTAAAATTTGAATTTTTTGAATTTCTGAGTTCCCGCTAGAAATTACGTATCAGGCGAATCACCGAGCAGTTCAACGCAAATCCCGCATAGAGCGCTAGTGCATCACTTTAAACAATGTACAGAACCGCAGTGGATGAATGGATGGAACCCCGAATTCTTAAATAAATTAGAACAACAGGTCCTCATCATCAGACCAATGAGAGGTTCACGAAAAGTCACAGCACAGGTTCTTAAAGGTTGCCTCAAAAGGTTTGCTATTTCTAATTGGGTTGTTGGCAGCATTGGGAACCATCGCTCCGCCTCCTTTGGCCAATAGCCAATCAGATGTCAGTAAATCTGAGACGTCATTTCTTGCCGCGTTTTTAACTTATAACCACTTTCATTTTAAAAAATATTGCTTATTTTTGAAAACTACCATTTTTTCCAAGAGCTCTAAATATTTTTTTCCCCGAAAAAAATTACTTAACAAAAAATTACTTACGAAAATTTTGTCTGTTTACTGTTTGAGGCGCAGTAGAGAGCATTTTTTGCAATGCGATAGTAGGAAGTTTTCGTAATTCCCCATTCTCAAACAGTTAACTGACAAACTGGCAGATATTTTTATGAGAAGAAACAGCTGAACAAGCAACTTCTAGATCTAGGAATATTTTACATTAACTCGCAATATTTGAATATTGCTAGGAATATTTTATATTAACTCGCAACATTCGAATAAATCAAACATCGAAAGAGCAGGAACACCAGCAGCCCCCCATTAAGGCACTGTACCTTGAAAACAATCGTTTTTCCTCCAAATCCTTTCAGAAATTGGAACACGTTTTTCCAGGTCACAAAGAATCTTTTCTTCTTGCAGTCGACTCAGTTTTGGTTCTTGTATGTCAACAAAAACTTGAAGAAATTAGGATCTTCATGATATATCTACATGCTGTCCATTGACGGTTTAAATAAAAGTAGGTAACCGCGAATTTTGTTGAAACATTGTAAATAATGACCCTCATTCTTCGTAATGGGCATTATTCCTGTAGTTACTGTTACATTCGAGACCTTCAGTTTATTATAATTCGTACTTCGTTATACTTCATTATCTTTATCTATGTGATTGGTATTTCTGTACCTTTTTGTTAAATAAATAAATTAAACTGCAGTGCTGGTATTTCTGTACCTTTTTGTTAAATAAATAAATTAAACTGCAGTGCTGGTATTTCTGTACCGTTTTGTTAAATAAATAAATTAAACTGCAGTTTGGATATCGGCTGTCAGTGCTGGTATTTCTGTACCGTTTTGTTAAATAAATAAATTAAACTGCAGTGCTGGTATTTCTGTACCGTTTTGTTAAATAAATAAATTAAACTGCAGTTTGGATATCGGCTGTCAGTGCTGGTATTTCTGTACCGTTTCGTTGAATAAATAAATCAAACCGCAGTTTGGATTATCGGCTGTCAGTGCTGGTATTTCTGTACCGTTTTGTTAAATAAATAAATTAAACTGCAGTGCTGGTATTTCTGTACCGTTTTGTTAAATAAATAAATTAAACTGCAGTTTGGATATCGGCTGTCAGTGCTGGTATTTCTGTACCGTTTCGTTAAATAAATAAATCAAACTGCAGTTTGGATATGGGCTGTCAGTGCTGGTATTTCTGTACCGTTTTGTTAAATAAATAAATTAAACTGCAGTTTGGATATCGGCTGTCAGTGCTGGTATTTCTGTACCGTTTTGTTAAATAAATAAATTAAACTACAGTTTGGATATCGGCTGTCAGTGCTGGTATTTCTGTACCGTTTTGTTAGATAAATAAATTAAACTGCAGTTTGGATATCGGCTGTCAGTGCTGGTATTTCTGTGCCATTTTGTTAAATAAATAAATTAAACTGCAGTTTGGATATCGACTGTCAGTGCTGGTATTTCTGTACCGGTTTGTTAAATAAATAAATTAAACTGCAGTTTGGATATCGGCTGTCAGTGCTGGTATTTCTGTACCGTTTTGTTAAATAAATAGATTAAACTGCAGTTTGGATATCGGCTGTCAGTGCTGGTATTTCTGTACCGTTTTGTTAAAAAATAAATTAAACTGCAGTTTGGATACCGGCTGTCAGTGCTGGTATTTCTGTACCGTTTTGTTAAATAAATAAATTAAACTGCAGTTTGGATATCGGCTGTCAGTGCTGGTATTTCTGTACCGTTTTGTGAAATAAATAAATTAAACTGCAGTTTGGATATGGGCTGCCAGTGCTGGTATTTCTGTACCGTTTTGTTTAAAAATAAATTGAACTGCAGTTCGGATATCGGCTGTCAGTGCTGGTATTTCTGTACCGTTTTGTTAAATAAATAAATTAAACTGCAGTTTGGATATCGGCTGTCAGTGCTGGTATTTCTGTACCGTTTTGTTAAAAAATAAATTAAACTGCAGTTTGGATATCGGCTGTCAGTGCTGGTATTTCTGTACCGTTTTGTTAAATAAATAAATAAATTAAACTACAGTTTGGATATCGGCTGTCAGTGCTGGTATTTCTGTACCGTTTTGTTAAATAAATAAATTAAACAGCAGTTTGGATATCGGCTGTCAGTGCCCCCCGGTACAAAGAACAGTTCAGGCCAGGTACCATGGTTTTATAAAATCGATTGGGTTATGAAATTGGTTACCCTGTTAAACTATCAATAAAATACTGAGAAAGTTGATTTTTTGTATTTTCAAGACTGAATACAATAGTTCTTAGTCCAGAACATAATATACAAGTTATATAGGTACTTCTCATTGGCGCAGTCAGTGATTATTTTTACGGTTTGCCTGCAGTCCGATTTTAGCCACTTTCGGTTATTTTGCATCTGTAGAAACGTTCGTCACTGTAGAATCTGCGTTCAAAAACGCCGGTCGCATGTTGTATCATGAAAGGGGCTTCGTCTCCACGTACGACAGCCGGGTTTGCTTAGACTGAAATAACGGATTGCCGCGAGAAAGGCTTGTGAAGAGAGATGTCGGCACTGCAAAGGTCAGACACTCGAGATTGCGGAGGACCGTTGCGTAAAACGAAAGTCGTACCCCCCACACACACACACAGACCAAAACCACTGCTTCCTCGATATCAAGACCCCGCGTGCCGGACGAGGCAAAATGATAAACGGCGTTATTTTTTGTCGCAACCTTTCGTCTTGATAAGAGAACTGGGGCACCAGTTCCTTCTGCACAATGGGTGAAACAAACAGAAGGAAATCTTGGCGGAAGGATACAACGTCGCTCAAGGCTGGGTCGCATGAAAGTTTTTGTTGCAGAAAATCTTGATTACATACGTCATTTGTCGGACCAAGGTTAACCGTAAGGACGTGGCTCAGTCGGTTCGTTGAAGGCCCCGGATGGATTTCCACAATTTGAACCTAAAAAATGGAATAATTCTCCTGATATGCAGGGGCTTACTTGAAAATAGGTCGTACGTACTACTGCCTAGGTACTGCATTGAAGACCACAATGTAATATTATTGGCGTGAAATGTGTATGGGTCCATAACCTAGAAGGCATAGGAAGAACAGAGCATTAAGCGTAGCATTTCCAAAGCAAGAACTAGAGGTGGGTATTCGGGCAGTTCCTGACTGAACTACTCTTGAAGAACTAACTCCGCCAAGTGAACTGCTCCTTGACATAGTTCACTTCACTGAACGTTCGTTCATTAGGACCACAAAGTAAAAGAATCAAGGGCCCAGTGTTTAGAGATGGATATTGGATGTAGGAAGGGCAACTGAAGAACTATCGTTCTGTGCGTTATGAACTGAAGAACTATAACTCACTCACAAGGCAACTCATTGGTTCTTTAGTTCATAGGAACGGTGGGCACTACATGAGGAGTTGATAGTATCCTGAACAATAGGTCCTTTAGTTCATTAGATGGGAAGTCAGTTAGATGGGGTGAAATAACACTTCTTGAGGAGTTTATAGTATCCACAGAGCGATATTTCCTTATTCATTTGGGATTACTTAGATGGGAGTTAGTTGAGATGAGGTGGATACTACATAAGGATTTTATAGTATCACGGAACGACAGTTCAAAGGAATAAGGAATTAAGTTGACAGTATCGTTCAGGAACTAAGTTTTTATCGTATATCTTGGTTATAGTTCAGTCTTTGTGTCTTACCTAAAAATGGGCCATACTTACTACTGCCTAGGTGCTACATTGAAAACCACAATGTAATATTATTGGCATGAAATGTGTATGGGTCCATAACCTAGAAGGCTAGCAAGAACAGAGCATTAAGCGTAGCATTTCCAAAGCAAGAACTAGAGGTGGGTATTTGGGTAGTTCCTGACTGAACTACTCTTGAAGAACTAACTCCGCCAAGTGAACTGCTCCTTGACATAGTTCACTTCACTGAACGTTCGTTCATTAGGACCACAAAGTAAAAGAATCAAGGGCCCAGTGTTTAGAGATAAATATTGGATGTAGGAAGGGGCAACTGAAGAACTATCGTTCCGTGAGTTATGAACTGAAGAACTAGTAACTCACTCACAAGGCAACTCATTGGTTCTATTAGATGGGAAGTCAGTTAGATGGGGTGAAATAATACTTCTTGAGGAGTTTATAGTGTCCACAGAGCGATATTTCCTTAGTTCATTAGGGATACTTAGATGGGAGTTAGTTGAGATGGAGTGGATACTACATAAGGAGTTTATAGTATCACGGTACATTTCAACCCCTTGTCTGACACGCACAATTTATTTGGTTCATACATTATTTCGGTACAACGCTTTAAAAAAAAAACGCTGCAAAGTCCTTGACACATGGGTTTATTATTCTATTGGGCTTACCTACAGAAATTCTGGAAATAAATTTATTGTTTCTTGCACGTGAAATTACTGAAACAGCCCGTGGCTTCAGCCAATTTTGGCCCCCATAAACACGTATCGGGCTCCTATTTTCAACAAATTATCTTTGATATTGATAGTGCCATTTAGTTTTCTTGATTCACCTGTTGCAACTACTTCTAGTGTTATTATACAAGTTTATGGTAATTTCAGACAATTTCCCAGGTTTCTGACTCATAAAAAAGGATTTTGGAAGCTGAACCTTCGTTACAACCTTAATTCTTCACTCTTTGGTAAAAATCAACTTCATATTCGGTCTCCTCGTCCTAAAAAAACATGGAAAAAGATACAAGCTCTTGTTACTAGAACACAAAAAAAAAAAACTATTTTCCCCCCATTTTCACCCATAACTCCCTTGGATATATTCCGATCGGGCTGCAAATTTTCGGGACACAACTAGGGCCCAAATGGAGCATGTGTGCGAAATAATGAATTTTTTAGCCCGAAATTGAAGGAGATATGCATGATACGGCGGACGGACATTGCATTTTTGGAATCTACGCACCTTGAAACGTGAAAGAAAAAATTTTGAGGGGGTGTTACAAATATTTTTTGCTGAGCGAATACATAGGTGTGTTATTCACAGAATAATAAACCAAAAAATCCACGTATCGGGCACGGCGCATATACAACAATCCAATTCTTTCACATTGTGAAGGAAACGGCGCTGTGACGCATTCGGAAGTAATAGCGAATATTCACACTTATGTGCTCTGTGTATTCAATAGCGCGGTATCCCACGTATCAGACGATCGTAAAAAATAAAAAAATAAAAAAATCAGGTAGACAGTGCGTCACAGTTTCCTCTCAACGCCCTGTGAATACTAAAAGACCCCCGTCGGGCGAGCGGTCTTTTCTACGTGTTTCGAATCCTGGGCAACCAGAACTCCTCTCAGGGCCTGTGGGTCTGCTGCTCAAACGAGGCCTCCCCTTCGGTGATTTTCAGTAAATCTCGAAGGAAGCCCTTCGCCCTCCTCCGCCCTTTTCTTGTAAAAAAAAAAGTTCACAAAGCGTTGTTTAACTGCTGAAAACTCCTTCCGTCGTAGCGATCACGAGCGCTTCCCCACTTATTTTTCGGCCAAGTCAGTGATTCATTGTCATTAGCAGGGTCGGGAGTTGCAGAAATTTACATATTCTTTCCCGCCCTCCGAGTTTAAAACAATGAAATGCAGACCCCACATTTAACGGTTACGTTGGCGTTTTTCATTGTAGAATGGCGGATTTGACAAATATTCCTTTTTGAGTGCGTTCTTAGTTGCCAAGTACTGTAGTGGTTGTATTTTTTCCAGTGATCCTACAAACCTTAAATCTAATTCTAGCATTGCTTCCCCTTGACACCCTAAACGACGCACGGAACAACTCCATAAACATCCAGTCCAGCCTGACTGTACACCTATTATCGTATTGCTGTGTACATACTGTGCGAAACTCAGGCTCAAAGGGCTGAGTTAGTTTCTGTTTTGGTTAGAACGCGTAATGAGCAATTTTCTGGATTACAAATCCCCGTTTTTTGGGCCAAATTCTGTTCAGTAACGGAAATTAACACTCATTTACCACATAATGAGGAGTTTATGACGGAAAGTCTAGGCAGAAAACGAGTGTGAAATTTGAATTTCTGATTTCCCGCTTGAAATCACGTGTAGGGTAAACCGCCGAGTAGTTAAACTCCGATCCCACTTAGAGGGCTAGTGCGTCGTACAGAACCACAGTGGACGGATGGAACCGCAAATTTATAAATAAATTTTAAAAAATACGTCCTCAAAATCAAATCGATGGGATGTTCATCACAGCAAAGGTTCTTGAAGGTTGCCAAGCAGGTTTGCCATTTCTAATGTTGGACTGTTGGCAGCATTGACAACCTTCGCCTTCAAAACTCCGCTCCGCCTCCTTGGGCCAACAGCCAATCAGATGTCAATAGACCTGATACATCATTTCTTGCCCTCATTTAAAAAATGTCGCTTATTTTTGAAAACGAGCTTCGAACTACCGTTTTTCCAAGACTCCTGAATATTTTTTGGCCAAGTCAGTGATTCATTGTCATTATCACGGTCGGGAGTTGCAGAAATTTACATATTCTTTCCCGCCCTCCGAGTTGAAAACAATGAAATGCAGACCCCACATTTAACGGTTACGTTGGCGTTTTTCATTGCAGAATGGCGGATTTGACAAATATTCCTTCTTGAGTGCGTTTTTAGTTGCCATGTACTGTAGTGGTTGTATTTTTTCAGTGATCCTACAAACCTTAAATCTAATTCTAACATTGCGGCACTCGACACTCTTAAACGAGGTATGGAATAACTCAATAAACATCCAGTCCAGCCTAACTGTACACCTATTATCTTATAGCGGTGTATACTGTACGATACTCGGGCTCTAACGGCTGAATTAGTTTCAGTTATCGTAATAGGCAATTTTCTGGGTGACAAATCCCCGTTTTTTGGGCCAAATTCGGTTCAGTAACGGAAATTGACACTTATTTACCACATAATGAGGAGTTCATGACCGAACGTCTAGGCAGAAAACGAGTGTGAAATTTGAATTTCTGATTTCCCGCTAAAAATTACGTGTAGGGTAAACCAGTGAGTAGTTCCACTCCGATCCTACGTACAGCGCTAGTGCATCACTTTAAACGATGTACAGAACCACAATGGATGGATGAAACCACAAATTTATAAATACATTAAAAAATATACGTCCTCAAAATCAAATCGATGGGATGTTCATCACAGCAAAGGTTCTTGAAGGTTGCCAAGAAGGTTTGCCATTTCTAATGTTGGATTGTTGGTACCATTGAGAACCTTCACCTTCACAACTTCGCTCTGCCTCCTTGGGCCAAAAGCCAATCAGATGTCAATAGACCTGATACGTCATTTCTTGCCCTCATTTAAAAAATATCGCTTATTTTTTTAAACGATCTTCAAACTACCGTTTTTCCAAGACTCCTGAATATTTTTTGGCCAAGTCAGTGATTCATTGTCATTATCACGGTCGGGAGTTGCAGAAATTTACATATTCTTTCCTGCCCTCTGAGTTGAAAACAATGAAATGCAGACTCCACATTTACGGTTACGTTAACGTTTTTCTTTGTAGAATGGCGGATTTGACAAATATTCCTTCTTAAGTGCGTTTTTAGTTGCCATGTACTGTAGTGGTTGTATTTTTTCAGTGATCCTACAGACCTTAAATCTAATTCTAACATTGTGGCACTCGACACTCTTAAACGAGGTATGGAATAACTCAATAAACATCCAGTCCAGCCTGACTGTACACCTATTATCGTATTGTGGTGTACATCATACTGTGCGATACTCAGGCTCTAGCGGCTGAATTTTTCAGTTTTTGTAATGGGCAATTTTCAGGGTGACAAATCCCCGTTTTTTGGGCCAAATTCTGTTCAGTAACGGAAATTAACACTTATTTACCACATAATGAGGTGTTTATGACGGAAAGTCTAGGCAGAAAACGAGTTTGAAATTGAGTTTGAGTTCCCGCTGGAAATTACGTATCAGGTAAACCGCAGAGTAGTTCAACTCTGATACCACCTAGAGCGCTAGTGCATCAGTTTAAACGGTGTACAGAACCACAGTGGATGAATGGAACCGCAAATTTATAAATAAATTTAAAAAAATACGTCCTCAAAATCAAATCGATGGGATGTTCATCACAGCAAAGGTTCTTGAAGGTTGCCAAGCAGGTTTGCCATTTCTAATGTTGGACTGTTGGCAGCATTGACAACCTTCGCCTTCAAAACTCCGCTCCGCCTCCTTGGGCCAACAGCCAATCAGATGTCAATAGACCTGATACATCATTTCTTGCCCTCATTTAAAAAATGTCGCTTATTTTTGAAAATGATCTTCAAACTCCCGTTTTTCCAAGACTCCTGAATATTTTTTGGCCAAGTCAGTGATTCATTGTCATTATCACGGTCGGGAGTTGCAGAAATTTACATATTCTTTCCTGCCCTCTGAGTTGAAAACAATGAAATGCAGACTCCACATTTACGGTTACGTTAACGTTTTTCTTTGTAGAATGGCGGATTTGACAAATATTCCTTTTTGAGTGCGTTTTTAGTTGCCATTTACTGTAGTGGTTGTATTTTTTTCAGTGATCCTACAAACCTTAAATCTAATATTCTAACATTGCGGCACGAGACACTCTAAACGAGGTATGGAATAACTCAATAAACATCCAGTCCAGCCTAACTACACCTATTATCGTATTGTGGTGTACATACTGTGTGATACTCAGGCTCTACCGGCTGAATTAGTTCCAGTTTTCGTAATGGGTAATTTTCAGGGTGACAAATCCCCGTTTTTTGGGCCAAATTCTGTTCAGTAACGGAAATTAACACTTATTTACCACATAATGAGGTGTTTATGACGGAAAGTCTAGGCAGAAAACGAGTTTGAAATTGAGTTTGAGTTCCCGCTAGAAATTACGTATCAGGTAAACCGCAGAGTAGTTCAACTCTGATACCACTTAGAGCGCTAGTGCATCATTTTAAACGGTGTACAGAACCACAATGGATGGATGGAACCGCAAATTTATAAATAATTTAAAAAAAATACGTCCTCAAAATCAAATCGATGGGACGTTCATCACAGCAAAGGTTCTTGAAGGTTGCCAGGAAGGTTTGCCATTTCTAATGTTGGATTGTTGGCAGCATTGAGAACCTTCATCTTCAAAACTTCGCTCCGCCTCCTTGGGCCAACAGCCAATCAGATGTCAATAGACCTGATACGTCATTTCTTGCCGCATTTTTACTTTTAGTCGCTCTCATTCAAAAAATATCGCTCATTTTTGAAAACGATCTTCAAACTACCGTTTTTCCAAGACTCCTGAATATTTTTTGGCCAAGTCAGTGATTCATTGTCATTATCACGGTCGGGAGTTGCAGAAATTTACATATTCTTTCCCGCCCTCCGAGTTGAAAACAATGAAATGCAGACCCCACATTTAACGGTTACGTTGGCGTTTTTCATTGCAGAATGGCGGATTTGACAAATATTCCTTCTTAAGTGCGTTTTTAGTTGCCATGTACTGTAGTGGTTGTATTTTTTCAGTGATCCTACAAACCTTAAATCTAATTCTAACATTGTGGCACTCGACACTCTAAACAAGGTATGGAATAACTCAATAAACATCCAGTCCAGTCCAACCTGACTGTACCCCTATTATCGTATTGTGGTGTACATCATACTGTGTGATACTCAGGCTCTACCGACTGAATTAGTTCCAGTTTTCGTAATGGGCAATTTTCAGGGTGACAAATCCCCGTTTTTTGGGCCAAATTCTGTTCAGTAACGGAAATGAACAATGATTTACCACATAATGAGGTGTTTATGACGGAAAGTCTAGGCAGAAAACGAGTTTGAAATTGAGTTTGAGTTCCCGCTGGAAATTACGTTTCAGGTAAACCGCCGAGTAGTTCAACTCTGATACCACTTAGAGCGCTAGTGCATCAGTTTAAACGGTGTACAGAACCACAATGGATGGATGGAACCGCAGATTTATAAATAATTCTAAAAAATACGTCCTCAAAATCAAATCGATGGGATGTTCATCACAGCAAAGGTACTTGAAGGTTGCCAAGAAGGTTTGCCATTTCTAATGTTGGACTGTTGGCAGCATTGAGAACCTTCGCCTTCAAAACTTCGCTCCGCCTCCTTGGGCCAACAGCCAATCAGATGTCAATAGACCTGATACGTCATTTCTTGCCCTCATTTAAAAAATATCGCTTATTTTTGAAAACGAGCTTCGAACTACCATTTTTCCAAGACTCTTGAATATTTTTTTTTTCCAACAGTAAGTTTTTGACGAAAATTCCCCATTGTCAGAAAGATGCAGATTTCTTTTAAATATGAATCTGTTGAGTTTTCTGACGGCAACATTTTCAGTTCATCTGTTCGGCTAAAAACTACGGTGAGCTTTGGGACGTACAGGACGGAAGAGTGGGAGGTTCTGAGAGGAAATTGCTTTTATTTGCACGGCTCCAATTTGAGACGACGATACTTACGTAGGGAGGGTTAAATATGACAAGTCAAATCTAAAGGTATCGCTCCGTGGCATGGAAACTAAGGCGTGTGGCCATAATTTAATATGGCTTCAACTGATCTCAGTATTGCTTGGCTCCTTGTTATCTTCAAAAATGAAGTTTGTTAATTGTATTTTATAATTTATTTTATTTTGTATAGTTTATTGTATTTTATTGTACTGTTATAGTAGTACATAGAACAATATTGTACTATATTGAATTTTTTAAAGGAGAAGTAAGGCGAACTTAATCCATGTCGCCTTGAAAACACGATGTCACCTTACGTCGGCATACCTATCACGATATTTTGTTGAGAAACTTCGAAAATTCTCTCAGCTTAATTCCATAACCTTTAAAAAGAATTTTCCTCGGGGTTTATTGTGGGAGAAAATCAGCGTAAAAATGCGAGGAACTTGGAATATTTTTCGGTCAGGAACGTGGATTTCAACGCATTTTTTTCTAAACTTCGTTGAAACTGAATTTTCTGCTAATGAAGCGCCGCAGTGGTGTGTGTCAGATGGAACGAGGGCGGTAGATGTTGTTCGCTTTAGAACCCGAATGTATCAGGTATGGATTTTCCGGGTTATCTTCCCGTTTAGCCCACTGCTCTCCACGAGGTGGGAGATGAGGAATTCATCATATTATTAATAATATAAATGGTATTCTAGAAGAACGCGCACCACGCAGGCAACATACCAGTGAGAAACCTCCAGTTTTCTGGAATGACTTGATTATCATGCTGTTGGCCCTGGTACATAGTTTGTCCGCCAGATTTTCCTATTCCCAACTTCTCGTCTGTAATAGTCATGTATTGTATTTACACCGCACCGTATTTTATACAGCACCTCGAAGGAGCTGCGAGAATAGCAAGGCCGACGATTCGCGAATTTAAGGTCAAAAGTTCCTGTCATTCAGCATGGCTACAAGAGCGAATTTTCAATGAAATATTCGTGGTATTGTGTAAAAAGGTGATATATAGCGAGAAACCACACAACTTTTCATAAAATTATATAATTTTTTCGTGATTTTAGCAGTTTTTACCGAATTTTGACCCCTGTAAAGTCTTTGATTTTTTGAGAAAAATATTTTGGCCATCGAGATAGTCCCTCTTTCTGTACTGAATCACCATCCCACACAACGTCAGGTGAATTAATATTGATTTTAGCCCTTAATACGCATTTTTGACACACCAAAAAAAATCCAAATTATTCCCCTATTCTGTATGAAGAAATTCCAGTCATGCAGCATGGCTGTAAGAGCGAATTTTCAAAGAAATATTCGTGCTACTTTGTAAAAAGATGATACAGCAAGAAACAATACAACTTCTCGTTAAATTGCAGAATCTTCCGTGATTTTAGCCATTTTTACTGATTTTTGACTCTTCGAAAGTCAAATTTGATCCATTCCCCCCCCCCCCCCCCCCATCTTTCTTTCGAGAAACATATTTTTGTCATCGAGAGATCAGAGACCTTTCTGTCCTGAATCACCATCCCACACATGAGGTGAATAATTGATTTCAGCCTTTTGTACCAATTTTTGACCCCCCAAAAATCCAAATTTGACCCCTATTCTGTATGAAAAACAACAGGTTTTTCTGTCTTAGCTCCTACTACCAACCACTTTGAGTGATTGTTATATCAGTGGTGCGCGATTTTAGCCGTTTTTATCGATTTTTGGTCCTCTAAAAAACTCAAATTTGACCCCTTTAGAATTTTTGAAAATTCTGCTGTTCGAATTCTTATCATTCGAAACATATTTTTATCATCGAGAGTTCACCTTTTTGTCGTGAATCACCATCCCGTACGTCAGGTGAGATATTTATTTTAGCCCTTAGTACCAATTTTTGACCCCCCAAAAATCCACATTTGACCCCTATTCTGTATGAAAAACAACAGGTTTTTCTGTCTTAGCTCACACTTCCAACCACTTTGAGTGATTGTTATAAATATCAATGGTGCGCGGTTTTAGCCGTTTTTATCGATTTTCGGTCCTCTAAAAACTCAAATTTGACCCCTTTAGAATTTTTGAAAATTCTGCTCTTTGAATTCTTATCATTCGAAACATATTTTTATCGCCGAGAGTTCACCTTTCTGTCGTGAATCACCATCCCGTACGTCAGGTGAAATATCGATTTTAGCCCTTAGTACCAATTTTTGACCACCCAAACATCCAAATTTGACCCCTATTATGTATGAAAAACAACTGATATTTCTGTCTTAGCTCACTTCCAACCACTTTCAGTGATTGTTATATCAGTGGTGCGCGATTTAAGCCGTTTTTATTTATGTTCGGCCCCCTAAAAACTCAAATTTGACCCCTTTTAGAATTTTTGAAAATTGCTCCTCTTCGAAATCAGCGTTTCGTTTGGCAATGCGTACGTTTTCGGCGAAATTCGGAATTTTTATCATGTACTCAAGGACAGATACCGTGATACATAAAATTTCATAAATACATATAAATTTTTGTTAAAATCCAGGGATGAATTCAGGGTGCTCTGAAACGGATTTGCCTATAAACAAATGTCAAAAATTCATGTTGTGAAAATGTTGGACCCATTGAAAATCCGCTAAAACTGAAATGTTGCGGGGGGGAAAAAAGGTTACAGAATTAGAGTTTTCCTCCTCGTCACGGTGTCAGCCAAGCTTGTCGACTGGAGGTCCGGACGGTCATTAGACCTTAATATCAAGTTGTTTTTTCTGAAGCTCCCAGTCAGTCGGGTCGACCTCCTACTCCGGAGATAAAATTAGATCCGGCGTCCCGAGCGCCTCCTCAGTCGTCCCCCGCGCTTCCTTCTGGGATGATGTTCTCGTTATGACATTCGTCTTCTCCAGAGAAAACCCCGGGAATATGAAGTACCCAATGCAGTATCCTCGCTTGGTTCTTCGTATTATAACAAAAATGCAGTCGTTCCCCAGTAAGGTGCCCCACCGAGCTGCTCGTGAGCCTCTCTTTGGTAAATTATACCAACATTGGAGGGGAGGGAGCAGTGACAGAGTTGTGTACGAAACATTTTTGCGCAATAAAGCAGACAAAAATATTGAACACCGTTTTTTGCCCAAAACTCCGAGTATCTCGGGGCCTTCTTTCTACATTTTTTGCGCAAAAACTCAGTTGCCTGGAGGACACCTTCACGGATGGGCGTGGTTTTGTATTCTGCATTGGTGGCCTATGCCTCCCGTCGAAGCAGAAATTCGTGTTTCTTTCCTTTTCCCTTTTTCGAGGCAGTTTTCTCCAAGGAAAGAAACAAAGGGAAGAGAGACACGAAAAATGTTTATCACAGCGAGAGAGAGATTATGGGCGTGTTCCGGTCACACGGATTACCGGCCTGTTCCGGTTGCGTACAAAAGCATAATACCCGATTTTTGCGCAATAAAGCAGACAAAAATATTGAACACCGTTTTTTGCGCAAAACTCCGAGTATCTCGGGGACCTGCTTTCTACATTTTTTGAGCAAAAACTCAGTTGCCTGGAGGACACCTTCACGGATGGGCGTGGTTTTGTATTCTACATTGGTGGCCTATGCCTCCCGTCGAAGCAGAAATTTGTGTTTCTTTCCTTTTCCCTTTTTCGAGGCAGTTTTCTCCAAGGAAAGAAAAAAAGGGAAGAGAGACACGAAAAATGTTTATCACAGCGAGAGAGAGAGAGAGAGAGAGAGATTACGGGCGTGTTCCGGTCACACGGATTACCGGCCTGTTCCGGTTGCGTACAAAAGCATATTACCCGATTTTTGCGCAATAAAGCAGACAAAAATATTGAACGCCGTTTCTTGCGCAAAACTCCGAGTATGTCGGGGCCTGCTTTTTACATTTTTGCACAAAAATTCAGTAGCCTGGAGGACACCTTCTGTTCATGGATGGGCGTGGTTTTGTAGTCTGCATTGGTGGCCTATGCCTTCCGTCGAAGCAGGAATTCGTGTTTCTTTCCCATTTTCGAGGCAGTTTACCCCAAGGAAAGAAACAATGGGAAGAGAGACACGAAAAATGTTCATCACAGCAAGAGAGAGAGAGAGATTACGGGCGTGTTCCGGCCACACGGATTACGGGCCTGTTCCGGTTGCGTACAAAAGCATATTAACAGATTTTTGCGCGATAAAGCAGACAAAAATATTGAACACCGTTTTTTGCTAAAAAAATCCGAGTATCTCGGGGCCTACTTTGTACATATTTTGCGCAAAAATTCATTTCCCTGGAGGACACCTTCTATTATTCATGGATGGGCGTGGTTTTGTAGTCTGCATTGGTGGCCTATGCCTCCCGTCGAAGCAGGAATTCGTGTTTCATTCCCTTTCCGTTTCCCTTTTTCGAGGCAGTTTTCTCCATGGAAAGAAATAAAGGGAAGAGAGACACGAAAAATGTTTATCACATCGAGAGAGAGAGATTACGGGCGTGTTCCGGTCACACGGATTACGGGCCTGTTCCGGTTGCTTACAAAAAAAGTTTACCCGATTTGTGCGCAGTAAAGCAGACAAAAATATTGAACTCCATTTTTTGCTCAAAAATCCGAGTATCTCGGGGCCTACTTTCTAAATTTTTTGCTCAAAAATTCATTTCCCTGGAGGACACCTTCACGGATGGGCGTGGTTTTGTATTCTGCATTGGTGGCCTATGCCTCCCGTCGAAGCAGAAATTCGTGTTTCTTTCCCTTTCCTTTTCTCTGTTTCGAGGCAGTTTTCTCCAAGGAAAGAAACAAAGGGAAGAGAGAGACGAAAAATGTTTATCACAGCGAGAGAGAGATTACGGGCGTGTTCCGGTCAAACGGATTACGGGCCTGGTCAGTTCCGGTTGCGTACAAAAAAAGTTTACCCGATTTTTGCGCAATAAAGCAGACAAAAATATTTAACGCCGTTTCTTGCGCAAAAATCCCGAGTACCTCTGGGCCTGCTTTCTACATTTTTGCACAAAAATTCATTTGCCTGGAGGACACCTTCTGTTCATGGATGGGCGTGGTTTTGTATTCTGCATTGGTGGCCTATGCCTCCCGTCGAAGCAGAAATTCGTGTTTCTTTCCTTTTCCTTTTTCGAGGCAGTTTACTCCAAGGAAAGAAACAAAGGGAAGAGAGAGACGAAAAATGTTTATCACAGCGAGAGAGAGATTACGGGCGTGTTCCGGTCCAACGGATTACGGGCCTGGTCCGTACCGGTTGCGTACAAAAAAAGTTTACCCGATTTTTGCGCAATAAAGCAGACAAAAATATTTAACGCCGTTTCTTGCGCAAAAATCCCGAGTACCTCTGGGCCTGCTTTCTACATTTTTGCACAAAAATTCATTTGCCTGGAGGACACCTTCTGTTCATGGATGGGCGTGGTTTTGTATTCTGCATTGGTGGCCTATGCCTCCCGTCGAAGCAGAAATTCGTGTTTCTTTCCTTTTCCTTTTTCGAGGCAGTTTACTCCAAGGAAAGAAACAAAGGGAAGAGAGACACTAAAAATGTTTATCACAGTGAGAGAGAGATTACGGGCGTGTTCCGGTCACACGGATTACGGGCCTGTTCCGGTTGCGTACAAAAGCATATTATCAGATTTTTGCGCAATAAAGCAGACAAAAATATTGAACACCGTTTCTTGCGCAAAACTCCGAGTATGTCGGGGCCAGCTTTCTACATTTTTGCACAAAAATTCATTTGCCTGGAGGACACCTTCTATTCATGGATTTGTGAGGCCTTTTTTTTTTGGTACAACGTTTTTAATGGACTGTTTATTTGTACAAAAATTGTCCTCAGACGGTCAAAAATATTGCGCAGAAAGCAGTTTAACAAAAAATAGAAATAATAATAATAATAATAAAAAATATAATTGACAGTTTTGAGGGGTCTTCCAGGCTATTTTCCAAAAAAAGCAGTATTGTTCATTTGATGATTACCCTTGTGTTAGTGTATGGTTGTATTGTGTCTTTCAGTCTCGAGTAAGCTGCTGTTTGCGCATCAGTTGCGTTCTCGTTATTATGACAGTTACTGTGATGAGAGTTTGAGCAAATTTGTTGTTTTAGTGGTTGAAACATGTCAAAATCCGCTAGTTGAGATATCAATAGATGCGAGTGTAACCACGTAAGCAGTACAAACCCCAACCCAAATTGAAACACACCGTTTTTTCCCATTCACATTATTTATTTTATTTATTATCTCGTTTATTTGTATTATCTTGCGACACATTCACATTATTTCATTTCGGGGGCCGCTAATCACAAAGATAAAAAAATAGAGATTTCTCACCAGTATCTTTATCAACTAATAAGAGACCAATAGATCATATCATCGTTATCGGAGAAGGAAAACAAAAACTAGTGATTATCAAAGTAAGCGAAACATAAGGGAATAGAGGAGATGGATAAATTGAGTTTTAAATACTATAATTAATTACGCAACAAATGAGGAATATTTTTTTAAATTTTGATTTAGCTTTTATTATTGTGGGGGGGGGGGGGGTGCATTTAAAGTTGTTTCTGTGCGAGGTGTTTAATGGATTGTTTTTAAACCTAACGAAGAGAAATCATAGAACTCCACTCAACCATAGGAAAACCATTCAAGTACAGGACGCCTCTAAAGAAGGTAATCTTGAAGGTTTGTGGGAGGTCTGCTCCCATAACTGTTACTGGGGTAACTGTTCTCGGTTCCAAGAGGAGGGGAGACAACCTAAAGGCGAGAGAATTGATAAACGCATACAAATATATCTGTGTCAGACCTTGACCGAAGCGTTTTGAGGTTGGTGAGGGAATTATAACAGAAGTGCAAAATTACCTACCGCATACTCCGTGCCCAGTCGCATTAAAGGGCCATAAACAGTCATAGGAGTTTAGTTAATTACATCCTTGTTAAGTACAGACCCACCGATTCGCTTAATTGGGAGAATGTCCAATAGTCGTCTTAATAATCATAGTTCATAACAAGTTATAATAAACTTGAATGCATCCCCATCGATATGATCTGATGTAAGAAGTAGCTGGATAACTTTTATAGATTCCCATGATTTGGTTTTCCCTGTAGTTATTTTAATTACCACTTTTAATGATGAAATATTAACAAATCGACCTAATATAGTTACCCTCGCTGACTCACTGACTCTGGAGTGCTGATGGTGGAGGTGCCCATGGAGAGGGGGTAGAGAGGGGATTTTCAACGGGCGCCTTAGGCGCCTTACAACCGACTAATGTGTTATTGATTATTTTTACTTCCGCACGACGTTTAAATGCCACTTTCCGTAGATTCGATTGTTATGAATTTGGAATTGTGCGTTACCTTTACATTAAACGCACGATTTTCTTAATATTAATTATCCCAATTCTCAAAAAGAATCTCTAGTTGTCCTAGTGGTGTTAGCTAATCAGTTAATATGCGCGTGCACCAGTTATTATCAATTATCAGTTTTTAAGATTTCCTGATATTTTAGTATGGAGTTTCCTTTGGTCTACAGAATATAACAAACAGAGCTATTGATAACAGACGAGAGGATGGTGTTCCCGAGGGCTCTTTAGTTCGTAAGGATTACGCTCCTGGAGCGTGTTGTCAGTGTTGCCAATCAGTATTGCCGACCGATGCTCCCCGTAAAACACAAAAACACACGTTTTTACCAGCCTGACCGATGTTCCTCGTAAAACAGAAAATATTATGTTTTAAATGCGGTGGCAACACTGTTTCACAGGGAGCATCGGTCGGGATGGTGACAACTCAGGCTGCACGTGCGCCATCCAGATAATCAGACCAGAGGAACTAGAGCCCTCGGGAACGCACTTCTCTCGTTTGATAACTGGTTTGTTCTAACAGTCCTCGACCAGTCCAGAATGGAACTGCGTTCTGAAAATGAGGGGATGGAACTGTCCAGGATTGAGTTCAGAACTGTGTCTGTCCGAACGGTTTCGAACGTATAACCTGAAGCATTGTAACCTTCCACATAAGCTGAAGGTAGAAGCATCGAGTGCGAACGTCTGGAACAAATCCGGAGGTTCGGACAGACAGTCCTGGACCGTTCCAGACCTTTGTGTCCTATCCACGGCCCTTCTTGTTCGTTCGCACAGCGCCAGAACTGGCCCTGGATCGAGACTTGGCCGTTCCGACAGACAGTCCAGGACCATTCGGGACGCGATCTGAATTTTTTGAGGACTGTTGATCCTGCACATGCGCACTCGGTGCGGACACTTATGTGGAAGGAATGTTTCAGGTTATCCGTGGGGAATCATCAGCGCGCGTTTGGACAGACACAGTTCTGAATTCAATCCTGGACGGTTCTGTCTCCTCATTTTCAGAACGCAGTTCCAATCTGGACTTGTACAGGACTGTCTGCCCGAATAAACCTTAGTAAAATAGTCAGTATATTACCAAACTCATTGTCAGCATAAAACCACATATAATGTCGACGCGTGTGGTTGTAGTTTCATTGAAACCTCTGAATTTGTACAGAGATGTAGTACACACATGTTGATTGATGTGGCTTACCTATCCTGGCCCCCTTACACTTATAGTCCCATTAATTATTAATATTAATCTATATCTATAAAAATCTCATGTCACAGTGTTTGTGGTCACACTCCCCCAATACGGCTCGACCGATTTTTATGAAATCTTGTATGTGTATTTGGTAGGTATGAGAATAGGTCGTAAAGTATATTTCATACCGCTAGGCGACCCTCCCATGTTTTAATCGCGATTTTAGTACTTCATACTACTAAATACCGTTGTTCGTATTTCATACAGAACGATATTATCACGTGACCTGGGTCACAGAACGAAAATTATCAGCTGACCTGGGTCACCTGATCCACGTGTTTCATGATTGTAAAAAGGTTGGTAAAATACTAGAACAAATCTATTCGTGTGTATTAGATCGGTGCAGAAGAAGTTATAAACTGCATTTAAGTCCGCTGATCCACGAGTCAAAATTGTCTCGTCCTTGATATTTTCGAGGAAATATTTCTTCTTTCAACTTTTTCTTCAACATTTTTTATTGACTTTATTGTAATAGTAGGTAATAGATAACATCGTTTTTTGCTTTTTCCATTGCAATAAAATCAATAAAAACTGTTTTTCATTATCTCAAAACACTCGAATGAAAATCTCAGATACCTATATATACTACATTTATATAACATTACAGCTGCTTTTTAACCTTGCATCAACGCAGCCCACCGTGAGTACATAGCCGGCAATGGTGCCGGGGACGGTGAACTTGACATCCAGTTATTTATGCACCCCGACCGGGGCAACGCCCGGGTAATCCGCTAGTGAATTAATATCATGTATGGTTGGACTCCTGGTAGGCGTATGTGAGACTTCCGCGCTCATTATTGTTTTAGCAACGAAAAAAATACAGAACACTAATGAAGAGATAACGTAAACAGCTCCCGGATCACAGCCATCTGCTCACCCGCATGAAATTACCCACAAGGACATCAGCCTTGCGAGGAGCTGCGGTACTTCAAAACAAAAGGCCTCTATCGTGCGAATATGGATCATAACTGAAGAAATAACCGCTTAATAAGTTCGTCAAAGCTTAATTAATTATAATAATATTAACTTCTGTTATAATAATTAATTAAGGTAATTTCTGTAAAAACCGACGCCTGAAAATACACCCAGATGTCGAGAAATAAAATCTGATTTTAACCCGTTCCCCTTACCAGTTCCTGGCTGTAAGAAATTTAGTCATTAAAAACTAGAGAGTAGAGAACCTCATCAGAAAAAATATAACTTGAATTACTTGCAGCGGAGTAGTGGAAATCCATAGCAAAAAACTACAGGATAAAAATTTAAATAGTCTATTTCCACGTCAAACTAACAAACTGTAGACCGGTTTCGGTTGTTACACCATCATCAGCACACGATAGTTACCATCATCGTGCGAATATGGATCATAACTGAAGAAATAACCGCTTAATAAGTTCGTCAAAGCTGAATTAATAATAATAATAATTAACTTCTATTATAATAATTAATTAAGGTAATTTCTGTCAATACCGACGCCTGAAAATACACCCAGATGTCGAGAAATAAAATCTGATTTTAACCCGTTCCCCTTACCAGTTCCTGGCTGTAACAAATTTAGTCATTAGAAACTGGAAAACCTCATCAGAAAGATTGCTCTAGTTCAGTTAGACTCAATTTTTTGAAATCCTAAAAACGTAACAACATCCCCGCTAGTCAAAATGACCAGTATATTTTTCTGGTGAATTTTTGGTTTATTATTTTGCCATTTAAAATACTGTTTTAACCAAAATGAGGTCAAACGTCGGTCGCAGATCTTGAACATTTCGATGAGTTTCTGTAATATTATCGCCAGGGATTCGAATTAACCCTTATTAGAGCCTGTTCCAGGACGATGTTATCTATTTCGTTATGTACAAGATGCCTGTTCCAAGACAATGTTATGATGAAGCTGTATCAAACGCTGATGTTGATACACCAGACTCTTACCTGTCGTGAAATTGTAAATTTTTCAGAACAGATTATCTTTGTTTCAGGCCATCATTGTGAGAGAATTCAATATAATTGGACGGTGTGATGTGATTGATACAGAAATTATTCGTCAAACCATTATTTTTTCTCCAACATACTTGTGCACTGCCCTATGGAGGTAATATGTACAGGGTAGGGGGGATCGGGTGAACATATTGCCAATTGACAGGTTGAAAAAAAAATTATTTTTGCAGATTTACGGAAATTTTATTGAACATGAATATTTTTAAAAAATCTTGTATCAGACTGAATGGATTAAAGGATGCGATTAGGCGTGAAACTGCATCAATTTTAATGGAAATGTTGGAATTCCGATGGAAATGTGATGAGGATCTTTGGCGAGCGCCTCTAAGAATGCGTCTCCGTGGGCGGACGCCATCTACCGGACATTCTGTTCCTCAAATAATTTTTTTATTTTCATATTCAACAAAATTTCCATAAATTTGCAACAAATAATGTGGTTTTTTCCAAAAAAATAATTAAATAATTTGCATCAGCTTCAAATGTGATCACCCAATCTCCGCCACCCTTGTACATATTACCTCCGTAGGGCACTGCACAAGGTATGTTGAAGAAAAAGTAATGGCTCGATGAATACTTTCTGTGTCAGTCATATCACACAGTCCAATTATATTGAATTCTCTGACAATCAGGCCTGAAACAATGATAGTCTGTTCTGAAAAATTGGTACTGAACCGTGTCAGCTGGCATTTGAATTTCCTCCGTACCTAGTTTTTTTTCGCAACGTTTAACTTTGACCCACTAGATTTCTCTGGCTATGGATATTCACTATTCTAGTAGAGCATCCATGGTGGCTCCTTCATGTCAGCTCTGTAGACGAAGCATGTTATCGGGTGATAGCGACAGTAATCGAAGTCCTCCAATCGAAATCGAAACCTAGGCTCCTGAAACTGGCAGGCTCTGAGACCTAGTGTTCCCATGGCAACCGAGAAGAGTGGCCTGTCCGCGCATGCTCAGTCGAGTAAAAATTTAGTTCGCCACGCCCACTTTGGGCCCTGTCCCCAGAGTCTGATTTCCTCCCAGAAATTGTTCCTTTTCACAATCGATTCGATTCCTTCGATTCAACTTGCCATCTCCCCACGAGATGCTTACGTCATTCGATTTGTTTTTGTCGTCCCGTGAATCGCACTCGCTTTCTCTATTGAGTCCTTCGTCAGTGTTTCCATTTTTGCGTCAAATTTTGTGCGTTTGCGTTCTGTCTGGTTCCGATGACAGATTTGTATTTGTGGTACCTGCGTGATGTTTCTCCTGTTCATGGTCTTGTGGATTGATCGGCTTCGTAACACCCAGACAAGTGTTTAGCTTCTAGTCAAATAGCTTCTCAATTCAGGTAGGTAGTGGCCGACGGGTCATTGTTTCGCTCTTTCGTCGTATTTTAGTTCAATATATTTTTATACCACACGAATTCGGTGGTCCTATACCACATGAATTTGTACCACATGAATTGTACCACATGAATTTTGTAACACATGAATTCTTGAGTTTTCGTACGACTGTAGAATGTTGATTAAACGTTGTGGAAGAGATAATCCTTTGCTGAACATCACTCAATCAGTAAATAAATGGAAGGGAATGTTGTTGCCTTGAGGTATTTTGTAGAAAAGTCCGTTGGTTTTGTGTTCTGGTTTGGTGCCCCACTATTTTCAGAGCCCACCCACCGCTACTGTTGGTACATAATAAATATTATATATTGTCGTGGTATCCTTCCAGAACCACAACCTTACTATGTGAAATTAAGATCTCGCTGAATTAACCTAGAAGTGGGGACGGAAGACGCAGGAGAGCAGAGGGACAGCCTGGGGATTCCCACCATCCTCCACTAGCTGGAGGATGGAGGGAGACAGCTCCCAAGCCTATAAAATCTCACCTCCTTCACCTTTCTAGCCATTCTACCCTCTCCTCTAGTCGTTGACTACTCTCTCTCTCTCTCTCTCCTAGCTCCTCATCTCTCTCCTAACCTAAAAGATCCCGGGAATGGTGGTGGTCCGCCCATAACCGAACCGGGCACATCCAAAAAGATCCCGGGCATGGAGGTGGTCCACCCATAACCAAACCAGGCAACGCTCCCGAAAAGATTCCGCCCATGGTGGTGGTACGCCCATAACCAAACCGGGCACATCCAAAAAGATCCCGGGCATGGTGGTGGTCCGCCCATAACCAAACCGGACACATCCAAAAAGATCCCGGGAATGGTGGTGGTCCGCCCATAACCAAACCGGGCACATCCAAAAAGATCCCGGGAATGGTGGTGGTCCGCCCATAACCAAACCGGGCACATCCAAAAAGATCCCGGGAATGGTGGTGGTCCACCCATAACCAAACCAGGCAACGCTCATGAAAAGATTCCGCGCATGGTGGTGGTACGCCCATAACCAAACCGGGCACATCCAAAGAGATCCCGGGCATGGTGGTGGTGCGCCCATAACCAAACCGGGCACATCCAAAAAGACCCGGGGCATGGTGGTGGTCCGCCCATAACCAAACCGGGCACATCCAAAAAGATCCCGGGCATGGTGGTGGTCCGCCCATAACCAAACCGGGCACATCCAAAAAGATCCCGGGAATGGTGGTGGTCCGCCCATAACCAAACCGGGCAACGCTCCCGAAAAGATTCCGCGCATGGTGGTGGTACGCCCATAACCAAACCGGGCACATCCAAAGAGACCCCGGGCATGGTGGTGGTGCGCCCATAACCAAACCGGGCACATCCAAAAAGACCCCGGGCATGGTGGTGGTCCGCCCATAACCAAACCGGGCACATCCAAAAAGATCCCGGGCATGGTGGTGGTCCGCCCATAACCAAACCGGGCACATCCAAAAAGATCCCGGGAATGGTGGTGGTCCGCCCATAACCAAACCGGGCACATCCTCCCTCACACCTCTCGTGGTGGATGTGCGTTCATACACATCCATCACATATTGAGTGTTATATATTTGGGGTATGTATTATATATTGAGTGTATATATTATGTATTATATATTAGGGGTATGTATTTATGTTGAGTGTATCGAGACTAATGAGCCTACAGCACGGTACACTTCTGTAGTGCTTGAAGAATGAGTACGTCTTGCAGGTCCTTTGTGACAGATGTTAGTGGGTTTTCATACCGAAAGTGCTTTTCGAGTGTCAGTTTAGGTATCGGATCGCTTGGAAACCCGATACAAGAGCAGTTCAATCTCAAGATCGTTGTTCCGAGAGCTGGAACGTGATGGGGTAGAAGGAAAAAAACGCCGGCGACAAGTCCTGAGTCCTTCGGTCGGGAAAATCGGGGTCACGCATTTCGTCTGTATCGCCAGCTGTCCTGTCCCATCAGAAGGAACAGTCTCGCGAAAGCAGGTTTTACGTCAAGGCTACTCTATTTACCTTTTAGCGTAACCCCCTTTTGAAATGGTATTTAAGGGCGTTCTTTGGACGTTAAAGCGTTCAGAGGACCTTGTCAAACGACGTTTGTCTCGGTACAATTCACTTTTAGTTACGACATTCCCCGCTGTACCGAAACAACAGGCAGAAGGTGGAAATTGAAAACGTTGCATCAGCAATTACATTGTGAAAAATCGCCTACGTTCCTTCTGGAACCCCATTTGATTCCATTGATATTACTCGTATTACGTTTAAAAATGTTTGAAAATACAAAACTTGGCACCTACGTGCTCCTGCCCTGGCTGCCTCGTTGTCGGAGGCTTCACCACAAAATACCGCCTCCTGTGGTTGAATGAGGAGTATCCATGACTTCTGTTTATATTACTTCCCCATTTTGGTTTATTATTCTGCGAATAATACACCTATGTATTCGCTCAGCAAAAAATTTTTATTACATCCCCTCAAAATTTTTTCTTTTCCGTTTCAAGGTGCGTAGATTCCAAAAATATCCAATCCAATATCCGTTCACCGTAAGCCGTATCACGTGTACCGGCCTCATTTTCGGTCTAAAAAATTCGTTCTTTCGCGCACATGCTCCATTTGGGCCCTAGTTGTGCCCCCAAACTTTTCAGCCCGATCGGAATATACCCAGGGGTGTTATGAGTGAAAATGTGTGTAAAAACAGGTACTTTTTGCGTTTTAGCAGCATGTTGGTAACATGAGCTTCTGAGGTATCGTTTTCCATGTTTTTGGGGACGAGAAGACCGAATATGAAGTCATTTTTGACCAGAGTGGAAAATTGAGGTTCTACCCCCAGCTCCCAAAATTGATTTTTTATGAGTGAAAACCCTGGGAAATTGTCTGAAATCACCATCAATTTGTATAATAACACTGGAAAAAGTGTCAACACGTGGATCAAGACGATTAAGTGGCACTACCAATGATCAAAGATAATTTGGGGGAAAAAAAAGGAGCGTACCTAATTCAAGATTTGCAGGCCAAAATTGGTTGAAACCACCACAAATAGCTATTTCAAATATTTTACATGAAATAAACAATAAATAAACAGCCAACATTTCTGTAGGTATGTCCAATAGAATAATAAACCCATGTGACAAGGACTGCAGCGTTTTGAATGAAAGCCATTCCATTATAAGAATTTGGAGACCAACCCATTCTTTCTGATTCTTTTGCTTTCATGTTCCTGTTTAGGAATGGAAGTGTGGTGATACCGTCAAAAGTAGGTGTTCGAGGAGACAATGGAGTCTTGTTCAGAAGTGCTCAAAACAAGTTTCTAGGCGGTTTCCCGCTTGATGTCGCTCCGTACGTCGGCGTTGGTCATAAATTCCCCAAAGTATGGTATATTTCAGATTTTCTTTCAGGATTGTGTTCAGCTCGTTGAACTCTTCAATTTGAGAAGAGAACAAGCTTTCTAGGTGGTGGTATAAGGGAGTTAGGCTAATGACATACTACGCGATAAAACGCAAAAACGCAAAACGCAGCGTTATCCGCAAAGTCGCCAACAGCGTTCTCATACGGGACCTGACATACTCGGCTGGAAAACGCGCGCGTTTATTTTCAACCGCGCGCGGTAGATTTTCTGTCGCGCCCTGTCGGCGGATCGGCGATTTCCGAAAACTCGGAGCGGAGCGATTTGAAGGGGAGAACACGCAGAAGGGCATGGGTAGTGTCAAATTAGTCGCACTTGGGACGCGGTACAAACATCATAGCTGAGAAAATTATAGCTCGTGTTGAGAAACAAAAAGCTCTTTGGGACAAGGGGAGTGATTTATATAAAGACAAATTTGAAAAGGAGAAATCATGGTTAGCTGTCGCAAGAGGAGTGCACCAGGATTGGGAGGGAATGCCATTTTGAAGGTGGTGTCTTCTTTCGTGATGATAGGATGTATGACTTCAAGCAGATGGTCAAATGATGCCGTTGACATTCTGTAGTACGTATAAAATTTATCTTTGTACTGTCTAATGTCTGCATAAAAAGCAGGAAATGGATCGGGGCCATCATGGTATGGGTGCACAGAAAACCTGCGAGTACGACACGGCTGCAATAAGCCTTCAGCTTCTGCAGCGCAAACAACTGCGACATTGATAAAGTTATTAACCCTTCTAGCACTCTCCATGGCTGAGGACGAACTGTGGTGCAAACGCAAAAAGGTGGATTTAAACCAAAACGCGCCCCTCTTTTCCGCCTGCGGTTTGACATAGTATGACATCTCGCTCGGAAATGCGATTTCCGCGCCGCGTTTTCTTGTTGCGGATTCCGCTCCGCGTTTCCGCCTAGTATGTCACTACACTAGGGCTGGTTTTCTAGTTTTTCAATTTAAGCGATCTGCCGCAAAAATGGATCAGAATCGTTGCGGTACTACCGGAGTGTCCGTTGGGTTGTCTAGGTCGTGGCTATTGATTTTGAGGTGGATTGCATTTGAATTTGGCTAATATGTCAGTTGTTTCAAACATTTTCTAGGTTTACTTGCTAAATAACGCGCTAAATTTTTACTGCAGGGTTTGCCATGGTACCCCTCAAATTCTTACGTTTACCGCTCCTTTGTAATACTTAAATGATTTAACCAGATAAACGAAGGGAACGACGACCTGAACGACGACACCAAGGGGAAAGTAGGGGAAGGGTCCCTCCATCGACGGCCATCGCCCCTCAACGGTTGTAACGGTGGTTGAAGGACCGTGGACGGGTGAAAAGGGGCCTTTATAAGCAGCCCTGCTAGCCCAGCTCCTCATTCGACCGACCACTCTCCGACTTGCGACTTCTCTCTCTCACCCTCTGTATCCTGCCCTTCTCCTGCACCTGCTGTGGTGATAACCACTCATTCATCTTCTTCCTCCTGGCTTCTGCTGTGGTGATAACCGCGGGACGCCTTCCTTATCCTCTAGCGCTCGCTGTGGTGGTAACCTCGGGTGCTAGCAAAAGACTCCCAAAGAGCACAGAATACCTGCTGTGGTGATAACCAGGGGGTTTACTTCCTCCTGGCGCTTGCTGTGGTGATAACCGTGGGGCGCCATCCTCTCTATCCCCTAGCACCCGCTGTGGTGGTAACCACGGGTTGCTAGCAAAGACTCCCAAGGAGCACATAATACCTGCTGTGGTGATAACCAGGGGGTTTACTTCCTCCTGGCGCTTGCTGTGGTGATAACCGTGGGGCGCCATCCTCTCTATCCCCTAGCACCCGCTGTGGTGATAACCGCGGGTTGCTAGCAAAGACTCCCAAGGAGCACATAATACCTGCTGTGGTGATAACCACGGGACGCCTTCCTTATCCTCTAGCGCTCGCTGTGGTGGTAACCTCGGGTGCTAGCAAAAGACTCCCAAAGAGCACAGAATACCTGCTGTGGTGATAACCAGGGGGTTTACTTCCTCCTGGCGCTTGCTGTGGTGATAACCGTGGGGCGCCATCCTCTCTATCCCCTAGCACCCGCTGTGGTGATAACCGCGGGTTGCTAGCAAAGACTCCCAAGGAGCACATAATACCTGCTGTGGTGATAACCAGGGGGTTTACTTCCTCCTGGCGCTTGCTGTGGTGATAACCGTGGGGCGCCATCCTCTCTATCCCCTAGCACCCGCTGTGGTGGTAACCACGGGTTGCTAGCAAAGACTCCCAAGGAGCACATAATACCTGCTGTGGTGATAACCAGGGGGTTTACTTCCTCCTGGCGCTTGCTGTGGTGATAACCGCGTGGCTTTGCACGTCCTTCACTCATCCGTCCAATCCAACCTCATCGAGTCTCACCCAAACCAACCTCATCCGAACTCATCCACTTTCTGTCCGACTGTCATAAGCCCACGCACAGGCTTACGACAGGGTTGATTATGCGGGGTTGAATTTACGCTTGTGAATACTTGTCGAGCTATTGAATGTACCACTGGGGTTCCCATGATATTTGTTCAGGTCCACGTAGAGACTAATCTGGGGGATGAGCTTTAGAACTGTTCCAGTTCGAGAACTCGTCGGCTGGAACGCCTAGGAAACGGGCCAAACAACTGCGATGACTTCAGGGCCGAAAAATTGTTGAGTAGGCACCACAGAGACGAAAGATCCGTTTAACGTGAAGGGTGCGAAATGTTACGAAACAGAACTCAGTAGAACTCAGTTCCCGGACCTGACGCATTTGGAACAGTTTATAGTTAAAATCTTTTCAACGCTCGCTGTGGTTGGAACAGTTCTTGTGCGCAGTGGTTTGTGCGCAGAACTCGCATCGGCTGGAACAAAGCTAGTGATTAACCGCCGTTCCTGATCCGCGGCCGTCTGTCATGTTCCAACATCTCCTGAACGTGCATCCTTGTGGAGTTCTGGTCGATCCGAGGGGGTTTATCATTTACCCGAGGGGTGACTTGATATTTCTATTGAATTCGAACAGCTGGCGATTCCGTGACACTATCCGGTACATCAGACTAATCCGACCAATCAATAAACACAGTATTAGTACTGATGATGATTTGTCACTACAGAATAGCTGTTGTGTTAAAGTACCGTCACTCCCCCTTTTTCATTCTGTTCATTGTTCATATTCATTTTCGGTCTAACAAATTCGTTCTTTCGCACATATGCTCCATTTGGGCCCTAGTTGTGTCCCGAAACATTGCAGCCCGATCGGAATACCCAGGGGTGTTATGAGTGAAAATGTGTGTAAAAATAGGTACTTTTTGTGTTTTAGTAGTAACATGTTATTAACAGTTTAGGAGTAACATGTTAGTAACATGAGCTTGTGAGGTATCGTTTTCCATGTTTTTGGGGACGAGAAGACCGAATATGAAGTCGATTTTGACCCAGGAGTGGAAAATCGAGATTGTACCAGATGTTCAGCTCCCAAAATTGATTTTTTATGAGTCAAAAACCTGCAAAATCGTTTGAAATCACGTTCAATTTGTAGAATAACACTAGAAAAAGTGTCAACACGTGGATCAAGACTTTGCAGCTTTTTTTCATTTGATTATATCATTCGATATCAATATCGATATTTTCTTTCGATATCCCATCCCTACTCAAAGCTGTCTTTTCTCGTTTGAAAGTGGCGTGTGGAAATTATTTTCTTAATTTTTAATTCAGAAATTTAAAGAAACGTAAGTTAATTGTGTCTTGATGAAGAGAAGTCTCCGTTTTTTGTTGATGCTGATGCGTTGTGGTAGCCAGGGTATCCAGAAATTCCATGTTTCATCCACCTGAATGTTCCATCACGATCTTTCGATTACGTACAAACGTGAATCACACAGAAGAAAACCTGTTGGCTCGTAAATTTCTTGTTTTTAATGGGATTTTCGTCGATCCTCCTCCCGGAGTTTCCTGGTCTTACGCCCTAAACCTTTCGCATCGAAGCGGCGAAAATCTCGCGTTTTTTTTTGAGACTTCGGCAGGAGACGGACAGTTGCCCGAGTTACGCCAGAGCGTGAAGATCGCGGGTTTCGACGCTGTAACACCCCGTGGAACGCCGGGTTTTCTTTTGAACGGTTCGCTTTACAATGGGCTTCAGACGCCACTGGGGCGCTAAAAATGTCGATAAAAGCGAATTTTTACTCGAGAAGGAAAACGCCATTTTTTTTAAAATTGGTGAAAGTATTCCACGTTAACTACCCGAGTGCTGTGTTATTGGCTGGGCAAAGAAAGTAGGTTACCCAAGCAGTTAAAATATTGACTTAATTGACTCGTAGTGCAATAGATCGATTGAGTTCCCGGTTCGTATTACGGTCGTTTTGCACACTTTGGTCGAATTTCTTGCTTTTGAGCATAATTACGAATTTGATGAAAAGTCGAAATGCAAATTAGCCCAGTGACTAGGGGGAAAAAAAATTGAATGGTGCACTTAATAGCTCGAATTATTGCTGGAAATGTTACATTATGCGGATAACATGACGCGGACATTTTACGTGTTTTTTTTTTCTTCTTCTAATTATCATTATATTATATTTTGTACATTTGTATTGGGCTTGCCCGTATAATAATAAATAAATAAATAAACTTCCTAATCAATGATATGAAAAATTCCGACCAAAAAAAACCCCTAAATTTCCAAATCTACTATATAATACATTTTGGTCGTATCTCTGGCTGCTCCTGAGATGTGCCGCCTTTAAACTGAATGTGACCGGGAAAAAAGCTGCGGAAAATGAGTATTACCTTCAAATATACATAATATTCCAACTTCCGATAGTCGGAATAACTAAAGTTGTTGACTGCAGAACGGCAAATACTGCGTTGAGAGCACCCCTATTTTTATTTTTAATCAATCAAAATTGAAAAAATTAAATTTTTCAATAAATAGGAGTACTCCGAACGCAGAATTTGATGCTCTGCAGTCAACAAGTTTAGTTATTCTGACCATCAGAAGTTGGAATATTACGTACGCATTTGAAGGTGATACTCATTTTCCGACACTTTTTCGATCGTATTCAGTGCGGTCCATTTTGTTGGAAATTTGATTTTCGTCCATTTGGGTATATATAAATTTAAATTTGCCATAAAATTTACCGTTCTCGAGGATTTTGTGAAGGGTGGGTGGGCCTAAAATCCAAGTTCTGGGAAACCCTCCTCCCTCCCCTCCCCGCTCATCGTGATTTTCATCATATTGATTAGGAAGATCTAATGTGACATTTCCCGCACTAATTAGAGCAATACCGTTTAATGTTTTTGGTTTATAATTTTCAATAAGGGGTTAATTTTTAATAAGGGGTTAAAAATAGGGTTTGCAATTTTCAGAACGCCGTATCTCGAAAACTTTCGATAGAAGGGTATAGTTTTTTTTTACGTTATTAAATTTGCCTTGAGGTAAACAATTTTTTGAGACCACCCGGAGCATTGCACGTCCAGCCGTTCGTGTGCACCAAAAAGCTTCGTCAACACGATCGTGAATCAAACGGTATAAATCCGGCCCGGATATCATCACTAGGGAGCACCTGATTATAATCAAGTCGAGTTGGTTGTTCTCCGATATTACCTATTTCATTTGATAAGTGATGGACTATTGGATTTTGTTGGTAGGTACTTGTGAAACTTGAACAAACGTTGAAGTATTGTTGATGGGTAAATTATTACACAACGGCAAATTATTACACAACGGCAAATTATTACACAACGGTAAATTATTACATAACGGTAAATTATTTCACAATGGTAAATTATTACACAACGGCAAATTATTACACAACGGTAAATTATTACACAACTGTTCATCTACCAAGAAGGGGCTGGATTTTGTTGATCGGTATTTTTGCAACTTTAACAAACGTTGAAGTATTGTTGATGGATAAATTATTACACAACGGTAAATTATTACACAACGGCAAATTATTCCACAACGGCAAATTATTACACAACGGTGAATTATTACACAACGGCAAATTATTACACAACGGTAAATTATTACACAACGGTAAATTATTACACAACGGTTCATCTACCAAGAAGGGGCTGGATTTTGTTGATCGGTACTTTTGCAACTTGAATCGCCGTTGAAGTATTATTGATGGGCAAGTTATTACACAACGGTTCATTATAGGTATTGCCCACAGAAAACGGTGATCTACGGAGAAGGGGCTTCTATTTCACTCCACATCAACCATTTTCTTTCACAACTTCATTATTTGCGTTTCTTTTACCCGTTTTAGTTACTGTTTGTCATCGACAGAATTATTTTAGCAAAATTTAACTCTTGATTTAGGTAGGCACGTAGTAACGAGTACGGGGTTATCTACACAGAGAGCTGTGATCTGTAACTCTGTACAAAGTAATAAACCGTTGTGCAGGGATTTGTAGCCTTTTTAGAGCCATTTTCGGCCTTGTCACCGAGCTAAAACTTGTAGTAGGCCCCCTGCAATAATAATTAAATCATCTTGCAACGCTGTTCCGTTCTTCTTGCCCTAACCTAATATTAGACGTCTGCATTTCGTTTGTACCGTATTCCTCTCCAAATGTTTGCCCGCTTTGTTCTCATTGTCTTCCCCCAAGGACTGGAGGAAGTTCCAGAACAAAAAGCTTCGCCGTCTTCCATTTTGTACTTGGCCGAGGACGGCCGAGAAGGTTCCCGACTCTTGTCGTACCCTTTACGGTGAGACTTCAACTTTCAACCCGCTCCACCGGGGCTTAACTGTTTCGACAGAAAAATCCCTCTTGGAAGCTTTTTTTCATTTTTAAGGTCGATGAACGGTAAGTGACAAGAAGAGAAAACTCCTTGTTCCAAATGGAGCTCTGTCGACCGCTAATGAGCCGATGGTCTTTGAGTCTATCGGTAAAAAAATGATTACGGAGACGAAAAATTATCTTTTGAGGATGTGACGAAAATTTAAACAGCCGTTGTCTTTTTTTTTAAGGTCCGTTGTTCAACCAGCGCCCTCCTATCTTGTGGTTAACGACATCAACCGCGGTTTCCGGTTTGTTTGGTTCCTAATATAAATGTGCGCTGCAGAGAACAAAGCGTGGCTAATTTGGTATTGTGATACTGCAATTATCTGTCGGGTTCCTTGTCTTTAACAATAGGTAGACGTTGACCAACTCTGAAAAGCCGGATCGTGTTTTTCCCTGTTTCGTATCCGAGTTTGTTGACTGGTTTCGGTATGAATTTCATCTCGTTCGATTCGAATCGAATTGTGTAGTCATAGCGCGAGTGATTACGAAACGAACAGGCGGTGATGTGAATTTGCTGTTGGCGCCGTGACGGCGCCAGGCGGCGCCGAAAAATGAACCCGTGAGACCCCCAAATCTCTACGGCTCCTCGCATTTATTTATTTACACAATACTATACAATCACAAAGTGCATAGGTATTTGAAACTTGAAACTTTCTTTGTTGCGGTTGAGGTTTATTTCAATTCAATTCTTTATTCAAAAACATATTTAGTACATAATGAAGAATATAAGTACAGAATCATGTGAAAACCAAGTTCATGAATGGTCCCCTAAGGTCTTGACGACCCGTCCAGGGACTGGTTGTAACTGAACTAGCTTTATTATTTTGGATTGATCGTGTACTTTTAGCTGGAAACAATATATTTACAGACAATATTCAACTTGAGTGAGCAAAAAAAATTAATGTATATGTAGTGAATGCATAGGTAAGGTACATTCACTACGGGAGGCGTTAGGGTAGGTTATGCCCGGTTTGGTTATAGCTGGGAGGCTACCACCATGCCCGGGATGTTTTAGGAGGAGGAGAGCGAGAGGAGGATCGAGGTTAAAGAGTAGCCAGCTACTAGAGGAGAGCGTAGAATGAGCTGGAAGGCAAAGGAGGCGAGTATTTATAGCCCCTGGGGCTTATCCCTCCATCCTCCATACTGGTGGAGGATGGTGGGGTTCCCCACCAGGTTCCCCGGGTCTCCTGCGTCTGCCTTCCCATTTCTAGGTTTATTGCGAGATCTTAATTTACACAAGTAATGGTTCTGGAAGGATACCATGACAGTGACTGGTCTCGGTATGAATTTCATCTCGTTCGATTCGAATCGAATTGTGTAGTCATAGCGCGAGTGATTACGAAACGAACAGGCGGACATGTGAATTTGCTGTTGGCGCCGTGTCGGCGCCAGGCGGGGCCGAAAAATGAACCCGTGAGACCCCCATATCTCTACGGCTCCTCGCATTTATTTATTTACACAATACTATACAATCACAAAGTGCATAGGTATTTGAAACTTGAAACTTTCATTTTTGCCGTTGAGGTTTATTTGGCGGGTAAATTTTTACAACAGGGTTCTTTGAGGGGGGTTGAATCTACAGTTTGATTCAAATTTTGTAATTTTCTTTTAATTTTTAATACTCGACGTTTCGTTTCTTACAATGAAAGTTTCAAGTGTCAAATGCCTATGCACAACAAAACATCAGGTATTAAGAATTAGAGTAGGATCAGAGAGTATTAAGAATTAAAAGAAAATGATAAAATTGGAATCGAATTTTAGATGCAAACTCCCTCAAAGAACCCTGTTGTAAAAATTTACCCGCCAACAGAACCTCCCCGACCGCAAAAACTATTGGTATCTGTCGCTCTTGGGCCTGTTCCTATCACTCTTTCAACGCATTTTGGCGGGGGTTTTTGCATAGGCATTTGAAACTTGAAACTTTCATTGTTGCGGTTGAGGTTTATTTCAATTCATTTCTTTATTCAAAGACATATTTAGTACATAATGAAGAATATAAGTACAGAAGCATGAGAAAACCAAATTCATGAATGGTCCCCTAAGGTCTTGACGACCCGTCCAGGGACTGGTTGTCACTGAACTAGCTTATTAGTTTGGATATAGCGTGTACTTTTAGCTGGAAACAATATATTTACAGTCAATATTCAACTTGAGTGAAAAAAAAAATTAATGTATATGTATTGAATGCATAGGTAACGTACATTCACTACGGGAGGCGTTAGGGTAGGTTATGCCCGGTTTGGTTATAGTGCAAGGTCTACCACCATACCCGGGATCTTTTAGCAGGCGTTGCCTGGTTTTGTTATAGCACAGAGTCTACCACCATGCCCAGGATAATTTGGGAAGCCTTTGCCTGGATTGGTTATAGCGCGAGTCTACCACCATGCCCAGGATCTTTTATGAGGCGTTGCCTGGATTGGTTATAGTGCAGAGTCTACCACCATGCCCAGGATCTTTTATGAGGCGTTGCCTGGTTTGGTTATAGCGCGAGTCTACCACCATGCCCAGGATCTTTTAGGGAGCTGTGCCTGGTTTGGTTATAGCACAGAGTCTACCACCATGCCCAGGATCTTTTAGGAGGCGTTGCCTGGTTTGGTTATAGCGCAGAGTCTACCACCATACCCAGGATCTTTTATGAGGCGTTGCCTGTTTTTGTTATAGCACAGAGTCTACCACCATGCCCAGGATAATTTGGGAAGCGTTTGCCTGGATTGGTTATAGCGCGAGTCTACCACCATGCCCAGGATCTTTTATGAGGCGTTGCCTGGTTTGGTTATAGCGCGAGTCTACCACCATGCCAAGGATCTTTTAGGAGGCGTTGCCTGGTTTGGTTATAGCGTAGAGTCTACCACCATACCCAGGATCTTTTATGAGGCGTTGCCTGGTTTGGTTATAGCGCGAGTCTACCACCATGCCCAGGATCTTTTATGAGGTGTTGCCTGGTTTGGTTATAGCGCAGAGTCTACCACCATGCCCAGGATCTTTTATGAGGCGTTGCCTGGTTTGGTTATAGCGCGAGTCTACCACCATGCCCAGGATCTTTTATGAGGCATTGCCTGGTTTGGTTATAGTGCAGAGTCTACCACCATGCCCAGGATCTTTTATGAGGCGTTGCCTGGATTGGTTATAGCGCGAGTCTACCACCATGCCCAGGATCTTTTATGAGGCGTTGCCTGGTTTGGTTATAGCGCAGAGTCTACCACCATGCCCAGGATCTTTTATGAGGCGTTGCCTGGTTTGGTTATAGTGCAGAGTCTACCACCATGCCCAGGATCTTTTATGAGGCGTTGCCTGGATTGGTTATAGCGCGAGTCTACCACCATGCCCAGGATCTTTTAGGAGGCGTTGCCTGGTTTTGTTATCACCATGCCCAGGATCTTTTATGAGGCGTTGCCTGGATTGGTTATAGCGCGAGTCTACCACCATGCCCAGGATCTTTTATGAGGCGTTGCCTGGTTTGGTTATAGCGCAGAGTCTACCACCATGCCCAGGATCTTTTATGAGGCGTTGCCAGGTTTGGTTATAGTGCAGAGTCTACCACCATGCCCAGGATCTTTTATGAGGCGTTGCCTGGATTGGTTATAGCGCGAGTCTACCACCATGCCCAGGATCTTTTATGAGGCGTTGCCTGGTTTGGTTATAGCGCAGAGTCTACCACCATGCCCAGGATCTTTTATGAGGCGTTGCCTGGTTTGGTTATAGCGCGAGTCTACCACCATGCCCAGGATCTTTTATGAGGCGTTGCCTGGTTTGGTTATAGCGCGAGTCTACCACCATGCCCAGGATCTTTTATGAGGCGTTGCCTGGTTTGGTTATAGTGCAGAGTCTACCACCATGCCCAGGATCTTTTGGGAGGCTTTGCCCGGTTTGGTTATAGCTGGGAGGCTACCACCATGCCCGGGATCTTTTAGGTTGAGGAGAGAGATGACGAGTGAGATGAGTGAGTAGTCAGCGACTAGAGGAGAACGTAGAATGGTTGGAAAGGCGAAGGAGTCGAGATTGTATAGCCCCTGGGGCTATCCCTCCATCCTCCATACTGGTGGAGGATGGTGGGGTTCCCCACCAGGTTCCCCGGGTCTCCTGCGTCTGCCTTCCCATTTCTAGGTTTATTGCGAGATCTTAATTTACACAAGTAATGGTTCTGGAAGGATACCATGACAGTGACTGGTCTCGGTATGAATTTCATCTCGTTCGATTCGAATCGAATGGTGTAGTCATAGCGCGAGTGATTACGAAACGAACAGGCGGAGATGTGAATTTGCTGTTGGCACCGTGACGGCGCCAGGCGGGGCCGAAAAATGAACCCGTGAGACCCCCAAATCTCTACGGCTCCTCGCATTTATTTATTTACATAATAATTATTATACATTCACAAAGTGCATAGGTATTTGAAACTTGAAACTTTCTTTGTTGCCGTTGAGGTTTATTTCCATTCAATTCTTTATTCAAAAACATATTTAGTACATAATTAAGAATATAAGTACAGAAACAGTTCATGAATGGTCCCCTAAGGATTTGACGCTAAAAACGCTTGAAAAACAAACTGACAAACAATTTACTGGTCCAAATACCAGTAAATACGTTCATATGACTTTTGACGTAGGCAGAGACGAGCAAATTCAAGAGTTTATCGACATTGATGAGATCATGATCTCATCAGTGTCAATAAACTCTTTTTTATTGACGTCTCACGCGTTTTATTATTCAGTAGAACGCGGTATAAAACCTCAGCGTCATACGTTCTCCAAAATTACAGTTGTAATTTTATGTTGAAATTTTATGGTAACCCTCAACAACCACTTGTTTTCTGTAGCTGTATTTGTTCGTAAGTATGATTAACGTTCTCGACCACTCAGTATTAATATTGTTGGTAGGATTCTTGAGAGTTGGTCACTTAATAAAATATCCACTATGCCGACGTTTCGATTTATTTATAAATCCTCTTCAGGGCTGTAATGATAGGAACTATTTACTCAGAAAACATTGACTCAAACAAGTGTAGCTTAGTGTAGGCTTATATGCTAAAATGCTAAAAATTACCTTAGTTCAGGGGTTCCCAACCGGTGGTACGCGTACCACTGGTGGTTCGCGGGAACGTTTCAGGTGGTACGCGTGGGTGATATGGATTTTCTGAACTCTTGTACATAAAAAATAAACATAGAAGCAGAATAAGTGTTGAAGATGACTTAAGAGTGAAGATAAGTTCCATTACTCCTAATGTTGATATTTTAATCAAGGCAAACAACAAGTTTCGCACTAAAGACTATAAAAGTTGTATGATGATTGATGTTTTGCTGAGTTTGTACTAATTTTATATTTGTATGTTTTTAGACCCAAATAGGGTAATTACCATTTTAATCTTTTTATTTCTCCTTTATTATAAGCATGTTATTATAAATAAACAAATATCTAACCATTAAATATGAAGTTTTTTCGGGAATTTAATTCAAAAAGCCTTTGAACACTTTTAGAAGAGTAGATATTACACGTTTATTGAAATATTTAGGTCTGGTGGTACGCCAAAATTTCTCAAAAAGTCAAGTGGTACGCAGGTGCAAAAAGGTTGGCAACCCCTGCCTTAGTTGATCAGTCTTGGCAGTAGCAGGACTGCCTGGGTGTTCCTGCTACTGCCAAGACTTATCAACTAAGGTAATTTTTAGCATTTACTTATAAGCCCATCCTACACTTGTTTGAGTCGATGTTTTCTGAGTAAATAGTTCCTATCATTACAGCCCTGAAGAGGATTTATAAATAAATCGAAACGTCGTCATAGTGGATATTTTATTAAGTGACCAACCCTCAAGAATCCTACCAACAATATTTGTTCGTAAGTTCCCCTCGTTATCTTACCCGATTTCTTCTCACGGATTTTGTTACCCGATACGAGTTTTTCCCGTTCGTCATTTCGTTTATAAATCGTCCTACGTAAATGGCTCGCTATTGTTGCTGCATTAACGACTGACGTTGCAATTGACAAAATGCCTCGTCCTGCCCGTCTCGGTTCGCTCAGTCGGTTGTTTTCGTGGTTTCGGTCGCCGTCAACATGTTGCCTTGGATGAGGCAGTGCGGATGGTAAGAAAGAATATTGCGCTCAGTAGTTCGTTTCGTTATGTGCGTTTGTCCCGCATGCGGTGCACATCCGCTGTTTTTATTGTATCGATAAATACGTTGAAGCTCCATATTGAACGCCAGGCTGCGTAATATGTTAACGGATATCAACAATCCCTACCTTGCAAGATTGTGTTTTTAATTGGTTAACCTCTGAGCAGTGTTTTTCTGGATGTAGCGATGGGTTTTGGACAAAGTATCAACACGTGGATTAAGACGATTAAATGGCACTGCCAATGATCAAAGATAATTTGGAGAAAAAAAACGCCTTTGACGTTTTACTATTGGACATACCTACAGAAATGTTGGCTGTTCGTTTTTGTTTCTTTCAGGTGAAATAATCGAAATAGCTATTTCTGATGGAAACCACCATTTTTGGCCCTTAAAACACAAATTAGGTACGCTCTTTTTTTCCCCCAAATTATTTTTGATCATTGGTAGTGCCATTTAATCGTCTTTATCCACGTGTTGTCACTTCCTCTAGTGCTATTATACAAATTGATGGTGATTTCAGACGATTTCCCAGGTTTTTGACTCATAAAAAAGCAATTTTGGGAGCTGAACATGTGGTAGAACCTCGAGTTTCCACTCTTTGGTCAAAATCGACTTCATATTCGGTCTTCTCGTTCCCCAAAAACATGAAAAACGATACCTCAAAAGCTCATGTTACTAAAACACAAAAAGTACCTATTTTTATACACATTTTCCCTCATAACACCCCTGGGTATATTCCGATCGTGCTGCAAAGTTTCGGGACACAACTAGGGCCCAAATGGAGCATGTGTGCGAAAGAACGACTTTTTCAGACCAAAAATGAAGCCGGTGATACCGCGTACGGCGGACGGACATTGCATTTGTGGAATCTACGCACCTTGAAACGGAAAAGAAAAAATTTTGAGGGGGTGTTATAAAAAATTTTTGCTGAGCGAATACATAGGTGTATTATTCACGGAATAATAAACCAAAAAACGCTGCAAATCCCTGCACAACGGTTTATTATTTTGTACAGAATACCCTTCTGTTACAGATCACAGCTCTTTGTATAGATAACCCCGTACTCGTTACTACGTACCTACCTAAATCACGAGTTAAATGTTGCTAAAATAATTCTGTCGATGACAAACAGTACCTGAAATGGCAAAAAGAACCGCAAATAATGAAGTTGTGAAGAGAAATTGTTGATGTGAAGTGAAAAATGTTGCAAACGTACCTACCAACACACTCCAGCCCCTTCTGCGTAGATGGTGTAATGAACCGTTGTGTAATAATTTACCCATCAAGAACACTTCAACGTTTGTTCAAGTTTCACTACCTACCAACAAACTCCAATAGAGCCTTAATTTTTCAAATGAAATAATATAAACAAGTAAACGTGCCCAGTTAAACGTGCTAAGTAGAAAACTTCGTCCTCGGAAAAATCATGAGGCACCCTGGCCCTCGGTAACGTGTTAACGTGTTATCACGAATCTCCGGGTGGTGGTGGTGGTATGATTCTATTGCTAGCAGTTAGCCATGGAGCACTTCGTTGGTGAATCTCCGGGTGAAATGTAAAAAAAACAACAACAACGTCCTCGGTATTTTGCTACCTTCCCGCCTAGGTTATAATATTTGACGTTTGTTTACATTTGTGAGTTTTTATTTACAAAAATGCCGAAGAAGAGCCAGAAACAAAACCAAGTTGACGAAATTGTTACAAAAACAATAGTTAATCTCATCAACTCCGAATTCACTGACGATGAGGAGGAAATCTGGGAGGAAAGTCTCCAAGAACTTTAAGTTGTTTTCATGTCCAGGTACGGTGTTGATTTCAAACCAGGCTCAGCTGTTAAATCTCGTTCATGGGTCACCGACGTGCTCCCTAACATCGATGAAGGCCGATTTAGACAAATGGTGTAGACGTCAGAAAACTGATAACACAGATAACATGGTTGCTGTCGGCGTTTACCACACCTCGGACTCAAGCTGGGTTCACATGGTCGCGTAAACGCTCAAAAGCGTAAAGCGTAAAGCCTCCTGATTGGCTACCGCCTAGTTGATGGGGGGGGGGGGGGGGGGGGAGCGTCTACGCCGAGTTCACTTTTGGAGGTGACTGTAGCGTATTGGAAATGTAGATATTTTGAGCGTTTACGCGCCGTAAAGCGCAGGGCCCATCCAAAATGGCGGATCCGATACAGCTGATCTCCCACATCTTCAGGTAGACGAAAGACTCGAAAGACAAAACAACGCGGGAAAACAACAGCTGGACAGTTCTCCCGAGGCGCATTGCGCATTGGCGTTACGCCTCCATGTGAACCAACACTCGCGTTTTCAGCTTTTACGCGCCTCCCACCCTCGCCACCTACGTCGATTACGCTTTTGAGCTTTTGAGCGTTTACACCACCATGTGAACCCAGCTTCAGTTAACTTAACGCAAGTGATAACGCACTTTGATAACATCTTTGCGACCGATTTTCTCCACGTTTAACCAGTTTAACACATTTAACTCGTTAACACGTCGACAACGGCTCGACCGTGAATACCCCTAATAGGGGTATTCACGGTTGAGCTTGCCCAGTTAAACGTGCTAAGTAGAAAACTTCGTCCTCGGAAAAATCATGAGGCACTCTGGCCCTCGGTAACGTGTTAACGTGTTATCACGAATCTCCGGGTGGTGGTGGTGGTATGATTCTATGGCTAGCAGTTAGCCATGGAGCACTTCGTTGGTGAATCTCCGGGTGAAATGTAAAAAAAAACAACAACAACGTCCTCGGTATTTTGCTACCTTCCCGCCTAGGTTATAATATTTGACGTTTGTTTACATTTGTGAGTTTTTATTTACAAAAATTCCGAAGAAGAGCCAAAAACAAAACCAAGTTGACGAAATTGTTACAAAAACAATAGTTAATTTCATCAACTCCGAATTCACTGACGATGAGGAGGAAATCTGGGAGGAAAGTCTCCAAGAACTTTAAATTGTTTTCATGTCCAGGTACGGTGTTGATTTCAAACCAGGCTCAGTTGTTAAATCTCGTTCATGGGTCACCGACGTGCTCCCTAACATCGATGAAGGCCGATTTAGACAAATGGTGTAGACGTCATAAAACTGATAACACAGATAACATGGTTGCTGTCGGCGTTTACCACACCTCGGACTCAGTTAACTTAACACAAGTGATAACGCACTTTGATAACATCTTTCCGACCATTTTCTCCACGTTTAACCAGTTTAACACATTTAACTCGTTAACACGTCGACAACGGCTCGACCGTGAATACCCCTAATAGGGGTATTCACGGTTGAGCTTGCCCAGTTAAACGTGCTAAGTAGAAAACTTCGTCCTCGGAAAAATCATGAGGCACCCTGGCCCTCGGTAACGTGTTAACGTGTTATCACGAATCTCCGGGTGGTGGTGGTGGTATGATTCTATTGCTAGCAGTTAGCCATGGAGCACTTCGTTGGTGAATCTCCGGGTGGAATGTAAAAAAACAGCAACAACGTCCTCGGTATTTTGCTACCTTCCCGCCTACGTTATAATATTTGACGTTTGTTTACATTTGTAAGTTTTTATTTACAAAAATGCCGAAGAAGAGCCAGAAACAAAACCAAGTTGACGAAATTGTTACAAAAACAATAGTTAATCTCATCAACTCCGAATTCACTGACGATGAGGAGGAAATCTGGGAGGAAAGTCTCCAAGAACTTTAAGTTGTTTTCATGTCCAGGTACGGTGTTGATTTCAAACCAGGCTCAGCTGTTAAATCTCGTTCATGGGTCACCGACGTGCTCCCTAACATCGATGAAGGCCGATTTAGACAAATGGTGTAGACGTCAGAAAACTGATAACACAGATAACATGGTTGCTGTCGACGTTTACCACACCTCGGACGAAAGCTAGGTTCACATGAGACGCAATTCCGGATGGTAGCCCGGCACGGCTATGCGTTCTGCAATGCTATTGGCCAACGCAAAATGGATTATTTCAACGCAGTGACTTGGATACTATATCAAAATCTCCAGATATTTTCCGCTGTCGGATGCGTTGCCGGATCTGCGCGGAGGTTACTGCGCACACCTCTCTTGTTTGGTTGTTCAGCCATATTGAAATTCGACATTTATGTGGTTGATATTGCGGTTTCGAGTTCGAGCAATTGTTTGTTTTTTGTGATTGCATTTTGTTATGACTCCGCTGCCATGTGAACGCCTCTGCGGCAAAAATTCCGGCAAATGCGTTGCCGTGCCGGATTGCCTTCCGGAATTGCGTCTCCATGTGAACCTAGCTTGAACCTAGCTTCAGTTAACTTAACGCAAATGATAACGCACTTTGATAACATCTTTGCGACCGATTTTCTCCACGTTTAACCAGTTTAACACATTTAACTCGTTAACACGTCGACAACGGCCCGACCGTGAATACCCCTTATGATGATCTCGGGCCAATTCGCGATTGTTAGCGCGTCCCTAGTGATGCTTGCGCCATAGGAATTAAGTTCTCGCAATCCTCATCAGACCATTTTGTTGCCGTGTTTTATGTATAAAATGTACAACACGTTTGGGTTTACACCACAGAAAGGATCATTGATTTGAACGCAGTATCATTATCTGAAACTATGTATTCTGGAATTCCGAATGTCGCAAACATTTGTCGAAGATTTTTTTTTATTACTAAATTAGATGTCATGTTGGGGACTCTTCTAACCTCCAGCCATTTGGAGAAAGCGTCTGCCACTATCAGAAATTGTTTACCCATGAAAGGGACCACCTGTTTTGTACCTTGGCTGCTATTTTTTTCTTAATTTTCATCAACCGTTTGGGCAGTTTGAACCTTTGCGGAACTCCATACTTATTCGCGGATGATACTGCGCTACTTTGTGAGGGTGATTCCTGGGATGAGGTTTTTAAAGCGGCAAACAGTGATATAAACGTGGTGTTTGAATGGATGTGCTCCAACACCCTGAGCTTGAACAGTAAAAAAACCAAGTATGTAGTTTTTTCCAAGTCTATTTCGAAAAAAAATTTAGGGCATCTTTCTATTAACCTGTGTAGTGATTGGGAGTCTGACAGACGAGTCGATCGCTTGATTGAGAATGGTTATATATTTGGTGGCCCCTGGCTCTTTTATATTCCCCTGACATGATCAGAGGGGTGTCGGGGGGGTCCCCACTCTGAGGTACTTCATGTTGATGCATTACATGAGTTGTGGAGGAGCAGCCGATCACAACACTGCTCCCCCCAGAATTTAAGTTAATGATTATTTAAATTGTCTTCGTTTCGCTGTGGCGGGTGCCGGGCGTGGGAGGTGCGTGTGCTGGTTGTGGTGGTTCCGTGTGGGCTGTCCGAGTGGTTGCGATGGTCGTTGTCGTGGGGTGGCGGTGGGGTGAGGTCGATTACTGGCGGGGGCGCCGGTGCGGGCGTGAGATGTCCCGCCGGTGGCGGATGTTTGCCGTGCGGTAGCTGGGCCGCTGGTGTCGGTGGCGTTGCGGCGTTGGCGGTGGTGCCGGCTTGGGCGACGTCGGCCGTGCCGGAGGCGTGGCGAAGGTTGACGTGCCGAGGGTTGGGGTCTGAGTTCCGCGCTCCGTCGTGGCGAGGAGGGCCTTTGTGAGGCTGCGAGCGTTTGTGGTTTTGGTGGCGACGTCGGGCGAGGCTTGCACTCCTGCAGTGTGTTGCTGGGGGCGCCGTACCCCGTGGAGGCAGCAGTCGGTGCAGGTGCCAGCGTAAGGCGGGAGCTGCAGCGCAATCGAACGGCGGGCGCTGGGCGATGTAGTCAACGTCGGATGTCACCAGTGTAGTGATTGGGAGTCTGACAGACGAGTCGATCGCTTGATTGAGAATGGTTATATATTTGGTGGCCCCTGGCTCTTTTATATTCCCCTGACATGATCAGAGGGGGGTCGGGGGTCCCCACTCTGAGGTACTTCATGTTGATGCATTACATGAGTTGTGGAGGAGCAGCCGATCACAACAACCTGCATATCTGCGGAAAAGATTTTTCAAAATGTGAATCTGACAGCATATGTCCATCAATTGAACGCGTGTACTCGGGTAGGTACCTAGGAATAATCATGGATGAAGATCTAAAATGGGAATGCCACATTGAATCAATCATACTAAAACTCCGCAAGTTTATACATATATTTCACCGATTACGGAGATGTATTAACTTAAGGAACTTGATAATAGTTTATAAAACGCTGGTTCAAAGTGTTATCAGCTTTGGAATAGTCGCTTGGGGTGGGGCTTCAGCTTCCGTCCTCCACCCACTCAATGTTATTCAAAAATCGATCTTGAAAGTAATCGCTGGTAAGCACCGCAGATTCCCTACTGCTGAGTTGTTTAATTTTGTGCCTGTTTTCTCAATCCAGCAATTGTACCTAAAATCATCCCTGACCTTTTTTCATAAGCACCCCGAATTATTTACGTATCAGAGAAATAGCCCATACTTAGTTCGCCTCACCTCCAGTGCGGTGATACCGGCTCCCCAGACTCGTCTGTGGTGTACATCCAAACATAAATATATACTTCAGCATGCCATTTCTGCTGAGATCCCTCCCAGTTGATATGACTTTTCCCACCAATTTCTCTCGCTCTGCATACAAGAAAAAGATATTCTCGTGGTTGATTGTTAAAGGGCCTGCTTATTGTATGAGCGTTCTTTCTAGTATTTATACATGATACATATACACTATTCCTTCTACTCTCTATTGATGCTTGTAAGATTTACCTGAATTTGTTACACTATTAATTACTTAAGTTCTCAACTCCCCCAAACCGCACAGGACTAAGTCCTATGGTTTTTGGGGTATATTCCACTGCATAAAATTGTATTTTTTTTTAGTATTTGTCTATATGTTTTAGGAATAAAGCTTTCATTCAAACATTCATTCATTCATTCACCAGCAAAATCAAAGTGTAACCTTTGCCATGGGCTACCTGGTGTTTTCCATCCACTTGTCGGAGCTTTAGTCGGATTTCTTTGAACTTCTTGACGTTTGTCGCAATCTTTCACACAATTTTCGACGTGATGGTCGATTTTCGGCCGCCAAACACACGATCCAGCTAATTGTTTTGATAATGCTAATTGTTTTTAATTCAACTGAGCGACGGGTGACAATATTTGTCGGGTACAAGCGACGAGGGATCGCTCGGGATTTTTCCCAAATCGCTGATCGCTCACATTGTACCCACGTGCATGAAAGGAACATTAAAGTATGTTCTCAGGACGTCGTGAGCTACTCTACCCGTCGCCCGTCGCTCTTATCGTAGCCTCGGCCTAAGAGAAAAGGAGTTTTGATGTACTTTTGGAACTAACATACTCGTACGTGGAGTGCGTCGAAATGGTTTGCAATACGAGACAAGTACCTACGCCTGCCGAGGAGGGACAGTGAGCTTGTAAATCTATGATGAGGTTCTTGACCGCTGGGCGTCACTGACCGAACCTCAAGAACCTCCCCAAACTGTAAACAGTAGAAAGCCAGATGTTTTCAAGGCGTCTGTTACCCGTTTCGACAATATGAGTTTTACGTGGAAGAAGTCGGAATCCGAGGGAAACGTGTGGACGCTTTGGCAACACCGCCCTCGTATTGTCTGGTCCTGAGCTCGCAAGCCGGTGGGCCTGTCGCGTCGAAGGTAAAACGGCACGAAAACAACCGCTTCGCACCTGTCGCCTCGGCAGCATCCCCCACTGCCGTCTGCCTGACACGTGGCCCTCAGAGACCCTGTCGGAGGCTTCCACACGGGCCCTTCCCTGCAGACGTTGGCCTGATGGAGTACAGAAATGTGAGGGCTCGAATACTGAGGTAGGAGGTTTGTTCCAAGCGCGGCGAGTTTCGAGGTGTGTTCGGCGCGGAACCCATTGCCCACGAAAACGCGGTTCCAAGCAGCTTCACTTCGGTAACTCAGTTCCTTCACCATGTTCCCACTGCCACTGGTTTAGAAACTTTCTTCACTCAGTTCAAGAAATTTTTCGAACCCCCCACGGATGGGTTTCCAAACTCGAACTGAAGGAAACCTTCTGTAACCTCCCTTCAATTTCATTTCTGTGCTAACTGTCACGCTAAACGTGCTGGAATCCTACTCAGGTCTCGTTTTCCTTTTTTCTGTTTTCAGCTGTTTCAGAACAGCTGTGTTCTGTTGTTTTTGAAGTTATTCTTTGTGCTGGAAACAAAAATCACTATGACAGTAGGTACACTTTACGAAGCCGGCGTGGCGTGGTGCTGGCGTGTACCAGGTTATTATTTGATGGTTATTCGCGTACTGTGACTGATGCTACTCTAGCACCTGCGGTGTTCCCATCCCCAAGTTCCAGATGTTACAACCGATAAGTTGTTAAACTGAGGAAAATCCACCTCTTTGGTTCGCTATAGAAAACTCAAGTATGGTTCGATAACTCAGTTATGGTGCTTGGAACAACTTGAAGCTTTGTTCCAAGCACGGCGAGTTTCGAGATGTATTTGGCGCACAACCCATTGCACACGAAAACTCTGTTCCAAGCAGCTTCACTTGGGTAACTCAATTCCTTCACCACTTTCCCACTGCCGCTGGTGTAAAAACGTTGTAAAAACGTTCCGCACTCAGTTCAAGAAATTTTTCGAACCCGCCAGGGATGGGTTTCCGAACTCGAACTGAAGGAAACCTTCTGAAACCTCCCTACAATTTCATTTCTCTGCCAACTCTCACTGGAGATGGGAAAAAAACGTGAAATTGTTTCGACGAAACGGTTTCTCAAAATCTGAAACAGCTGTTTCAAAAGAACGGCCCCAGACGAAACGTAGTGTTACGGTCTTGATTCGATTTCGGCTCCCAAGTTTGCCAACAGGCCAATTTTCATGGTCTGTTCCAAAAGGTTCACTATTGAAAATAATAAACAAACAAAAAATTCTGTTGTAGGAAAAAACGGGAAAAAAGACGGGTGATTAACCGTTTCCATTGGTGACAGCTTCGCAGCAGGAAAAACGAAGAAACAGTTTCTTGTTTTTGTTGTTTTGGCCGAGAGCCAAAATTTCTTGAAGCGTTAGGTATTGTTGCTGAAGCTGTTATTTTGAAACAGCTTTCCCGAAAATGTTTCATACAATAAACGAACTGTTTCGTTTCATTTCTCGAAAAGAACAGAAACGCCCATCCCTACCTCTCACACTAAACGTGCTGGAATCCTACTCAGGTCTCGTTTTCGTTTTTTCTGTTTTCAGCTGTTTCAGAACAGCTCTTCTGTGTGCACTATGACAGTAGGTACACTTTACAAAGCCGGCGTGGCGTGGACCAGGTTATTATTTGATGGTTATCCACGTACTGTGACCGATGCTACTCTAGCACCTGCGGTGTTCCCATCCCCAAGTTCCAGATGTTACAACCGATAAATTATTGAACTGAGGAAAATCCACCTCTTTGGTTCGCTATCGAAAACTCAAGTATGGTTCGATAACTCGGAGTTATGGTGCTTGGAACAACTTGAAGCTTTGTTCCAAGCACGGCGAGTTTCGAGATGTATTCGGCGCACAACCCATTGCGCACGAAAACTCTGTTCCAAGCAGCTTCACTTGGGTAACTCAATTCCTTCACCACTTTCCCACTGCCGCTGGTGTAAAAACGTTCCGCACTCAGTTCAAGAAATTTTTCGAACCCCCCACGGATGGGTTTCCGAACTCGAACTGAAGGAAACCTTCTGAAACCTCCCTACAATTTCATTTCTCTGCCAACTCTCACTGGAGATGGGAAAAAAACGTGAAATTGTTTCGACGAAACGGTTTCTCAAAATCTGAAACGGCTGTTTCAAAAGAACGGCCACAGACGAAACGTAGTGTTACGGTCTTGATTCGATTTCGGGTCCCAAATTTGCCAACAGGCCAATTGTCATGGTCTGTTCCAAAAGGTTCACTATTGAAAATAAAAAACAAACAAAAAATTCTGTTGTAGGAAAAAGGGGAAAAAATACGGGTGATTAACCGTTTCCATTGGCGACAGCTTCGCAGCAGGAAAAACGAAGAAACAGTTTCTTGTTTTTGTTGTTTTGGCCGAGAGCCAAAATTTCTTGAAGCGTTATTGTTGCTGAAGCAGTTATTTTGAAACAGCTTTCCCGAAAATGTTTCATACAATAAACGAACTGTTTCGTTTCATTTCTCGAAAAGAACAGAAACGCCCATCCCTAACTCTCACACTAAACGTGCTGGAATCCTGCTCAGGTCTTGTTTCGTTTTTTCTGTTTTCAGCTGTTTCAGTGCAGCTGTTCTGTGTGCACTATGACAGTAGGTACACTTTACAAAGCTGGCGTGGTGTGGTGGTGGCGTGTACCAGGTTATTATTGGATGGTTATCCGCGTACGGTGATGGATGCTGCTCTAGCGCTTGTGGTATTTCCATCCCCACCTTTTTGGTTCGGGTTCAAAAACTCAAGTATGGTTCGATAACTCAGTTATGGTGCTTGGAAGAAACCTTGGAGCTTTGTTCCAAGCGGCGGCGAGTTTCGTAATGTATTTGGCGCAGAACCCTTTGCGGACGAAAACGCGGTTCCAAGGAGCTTCAGTTCGGTAACTCAATTCCCTCACCATGTTCCCACCGCCACGGGTTTAGACTTTCCGCACTCAGTTCAAGAAATTTTTCGAACCCCCCACGGATGGGTTTCCAAACTCGAACTGAAGGAAACCTTCTGTAACCTCCCTTCAATTTCATTTCTGTGCTAACTCTCAAGCTTAACGTGCTGGAATCCTACTCAGGTCTCGTTTTCCTTTTTTCTGTTTTCAGCTGTTTCAGAACAGCTGTGTTCTGTTGTTTTTGAAGTTATTCTTTGTGCTGGAAAAAAAATCACTATGACAGTAGGTGCACTTTTAATGAAGCTGGCTGGCTTGGCGTGGTGCTGGCGTGTACCAGGTTATTATTTGATGGTTATTCGCGTACTGTGACTGATGCTGCTCTAGCACTTGTGGTGTTTCCATCCTCATGTTCCATCCGATGAGTTATTGAACTGAGAAAAATCCCCACCTTTTTGGTTTGGGTTCGAAAACTCAAATACGGTTCGATAATTCAGTTATGGTGCTTGGAACAGCCCTTGAAGCTTTGTTCCAAGCACGGCGAGTTTCGTAATGTATTTGGCGCAGAACCCATTGCGCACGAAAACTCTATTCCAAGCAGCTTCACTTAGGTAACCATGTTCCCACCGCCAAGGGTTTAGACTTTCCGCACTCAGTTCAAGAAATTTTTCAAACCCGCCATGGATGGGTTTCCAAACTCGAACTGAAGGAAACCATCTGTAACCTCCCTACAATTTCATTTCTCTGCTACCTCTCACACTAAACGTGCTGGAATCCTACTCAGGTCTCATTTTCTTTTTTTCTGTTTTCAGCTGTTTTCACAAAGAACAGCTGTTCTGTGTGCACTATGACAGTAGGTACACTTTACAAAGCTGGCGTGGCGTGGTGGTGGCGTGTACCAGGTTATTATGTGGTGGTTATTCGTGTACTGTGATGACTGATGCTACGCTAGCGCTTGTGGTTTCCATTCCCAAGTTCCAGATGTTCCAACCGATGAGTTATTGAACGAAGAAAAATCCCCACCTTTTTGGTTCGGGTTCAAAAACTCAAGTATGGTTCGATAACTCAGTTATGGTGCTTGGAACAGCCCTTGAAGCTTTGTTCCAAGCACGGCGAGTTTCGTAATGTATTTGGCGCAGAACCCATTGCGCACGAAAACTCTATTCCAAGCAGCTTCACTTAGGTAACCATGTTCCCACCGCCACGGGTTTAGACTTTCCGCACTCAGTTCAAGAAATTTTTCAAACCCGCCAGGGATGGGTTTCCAAACTCGAACTGAAGGAAACCTTCTGTAACCTCCCTACAATTTCATTTCTCTGCTAACTCTCACACTAAACGTGCTGGAATCCTACTCAGGTCTCGTTTTCCTTTTTTCTGTTTTCAGCTGTTTTCACAAAGAACAGCTGTTCTGTGTGCACTATGACAGTAGGTACACTTGACAAAGCTGGCGTGGCGTGGTGGTGGCGTGTACCAGGTTATTATGTGGTGGTTATTCGTGTACTATGACCGATGCTACGCTAGCGCTTGTGGTTTCCATTCCCAAGTTCCAGATGTTCCAACCGATGAGTTATTGAACGAAGAAAAATCCCCACCTTTTTGGTTCGGGTTCAAAAACTCAAGTATGGTTCGATAACTCAGTTATGGTGCTTGGAAGAAACCTTGAAGCTTTGTTCCAAGCACGGCTATGGTGCTTGAAGCAAACCTATTCCGAGACGGTGCGAGTTTTGACGCTGCTAGTTGAAAGCAGCGATTAATCGCTTTGTGATTGACTACTCACTGCAGCTGACTCGACTGGCAGCCAGTAAAAACCAGCTTTGTTCCAGCGGACGGATTATGTAATGAGTCCTGTGCACAAATACTGTGTTCCAACCTTATGGAGTGTTGAAACTGTTCACTGTTCCTATCGATAAAGGTTTATCGATAAGGCTACGACTACTCGATTAGCAGCTAGTGAGAACTAGGGGCGACTGCATTTGAGCATGTTCAGTTCTGTAGCAGCGAGTGGTGGTCACGTGACCTACTCGCCGCTTCACTGCGCAGTTCTCGCCTCGTCTGACACCTCACTCGCTAGTGTTGTCCTATTAGGATATTTCTGTAGGCAAGTGCATCCACCACAGTTAGTTCCCTCAAAATCAACGCAGAATCCCCCAGTTTGTCTACTACGAATCCACTCGCGAACCGTTTTTTTCGAGGTCTTTGTATGGGATTTTAGGACGAAACGTTTAGACAGCTCAGCACGAAACTGTAGGTCGTGGTGTGTACGATATTTTGTTCACTACTATTACCTACTCGTACACACCACCAGCTCTGTGTTACAAGCCCTTAGCGGCCACATGAAGTGGCGACAGCCTCGCTGCTAGTAGTAGCAGCGTCAAAACTCGCCCCATGTGCCACCAGTAGGAATGGCAAAATTTTTAAGAAAATCGATATATCGGTTTTCCGATATATCGCAAGCAACATATCGATGGTACAAAAATTTCGGATGAAAAATATCGATATATACGATTTACCGGAATTTCGATACATCGCTAGATATAAGTCAAGACTGAGGTTTAAAAATGAGTGATAGAAATATCGTAAAATGAACAATACATTCAATAACACATAAGTATTTGGTAAAAGTATCAAATTAAGCCTATTACATTTTTCATTTCCTTACTTACGTTAGTTTAGTGCAACATGATATTACAAACTGACTATAGGCCTACGTACGCTACAATAACTGTAAAATAAAACAAAAATGAATGAAAGTTAGTCATAATAAAGTTAGTAAAATATCGGTACCTATACGCCCATCAAATCTCAAGTCAAAACTAAGTGTTGAATCAGTGATCAGAACCACGAAACCCCACTTTTTAGAGTCGAGTGGACGTAGAATGTGCGAGTTTTTGCACATCACTTAAGACATCTACTAGGCCGATATCTCGGTTCAAAAATATCGATATTCCCGATACTATCGAAGGTCAAAAACCGATATCGATTTATCGATATATTGGAACCTAAATATCGATATTTCCGATATATGGATACTTTGTTGCCATCCCTAGACACCAGGTAAAGTTGGATGGTTTTGGTGGGTTGCTGTTCAGGAGTCGAATCAGCTCAATTGCTCAAATTATTCGGATTTTGTAGGATTACCGACCATCGCCTGGAGGTTTCGATGACTGCCGTCGGCCGATCTTTGGGCTACCGGCGATTTAGGTCTCGAAAGAGGTCGGATCCAAGGTCTAACGGCTATCCAGCTCTTCGGGGGTAATTACACAAAGTAGTTGAGGTAATCGTTCGCCGTTTCGATCTAAATCAGGGCAATATTTGCCTCAGATTGATAAAAAAAAATTCTTGAGCCCCGTGCGGCGATATAGGCCCCGAATTTCCAACTACACTATGACGGATAAAAGAACATCATTATGAGGTTTACTTCAGTTACGATGCAATTTTAGGTTGTAATATGATGCTAAGCAGCATCTTTTAGCATTTTAAAGAGGTTTTTCCATGTTTTAAGGATACGTACCCATGCTTCATTAAATTTTTGAATTTTGCGGGAGTAAATATCTTTATGTGGTTTATTCCAGTTACGATGCAATTTTAGCTTGTAACATGATGCTTAGCAGCCTCTTTTAGCATTTAAAGAGGGTCATTCATCCAATTTTTGAATTTTGCGGAAAATAATTATGAATTATTTTGCGAGAAAAAGTATATCTTTATGAATTTTGCACACGACGCTCATTCGTACCCATACTTCATTAAATTTTTGAATTTTGCGGGAGTAAATATCTTTATGTGGTTTATTCCAGTTACGATGCAATTTTAGGTTGTAACATGATGCTTAGCAGCCTCTTTTAGCATTTAAAGAGGGTCATTCATCCAATTTTTGAATTTTGCGGAAAATAATTATGAATTATTTTGCGAGAAAAAGTATATCTTTATGAATTTTGCACACTCGACACTCATTCGTACCCATACTTCATTCAATTTTTGAATTTTGCGGGAGTAAATATCTTTATGTGGTTTATTCCAGTTACGATGCAATTTTAGCTTGTAACATGATGCTTAGCAGCCTCTTTTAGCATTTAAAGAGGGTCATTCATCCAATTTTTGAATTTTGCGGAAAATAATTATGAATTATTTTGCGGGAAAAAGTATATCTTTATGAATTTTGCACACTCGACACTCATTCGTACCCATACTTCATTCAATTTTTGAATTTTGCGGGAGTAAATATCTTTATGTGGTTTATTCCAGTTACGATGCAATTTTAGCTTGTAACATGATGCTTAGCAGCCTCTTTTAGCATTTAAAGAGGGTCATTCATCCAATTTTTGAATTTTGCGGAAAATAATTATGAATTATTTTGCGGGAAAAAGTATATCTTTATGAATTTTGCGGAACCATACCTCATTTATACCCATACTTCATTCAGTTTTTGAATTTTGCGGAAATAAATATCTTTATGAGGTTTATTCCAGTTACGATGCAATTTTAGGTTGTAACATGATGCTAAGTAGCATCATTCAGCATTTAAACGAGGGTTTTCCATGTTTCAAGGATACGTACCCGTACCTACTTCGTCCAATTTTTGAATTTTGCGGAAAATAATTATGAATTATTTTGCGGGAAAAAAGTATATCTTTATGAATTTTGCGGAACCATACCTCATTTGTACCCATACTTCATACAATTTTTGAATTTTGCGGGAATAAATATCTTTATGAGGTTTATTCCAGTTACGATGCAATTTTAGGTTGTAACGTGAAGCTAAGCAGCCTCTTTTAGCATTTAAACGAGGTTTTTCCATATTTTAAGGATACGTACCCATACTTCATTCAATTTTTGAATTTCGCGGAAAATAATTCTTCATGAATTATTTTGCGGAGATAAAGTGTCTTTATGGATTTTGCGGAACCATACCTCATTTATACCCATACTTCATTCAGTTTTTGAATTTTGCGGAAATAAATATCTTTGAGGTTTATTTCAGTTACGATGCAATTTTAGGTTGTAACATGATGCTAAGGAGCATCATTCAGCATTTAAACGAGGGTTTTCCATGTTTCAAGGATACGTACCCATGCTTCATCCAATTTTTGAATTTTGCGGAAAATAATCCGTTAATTCTTTTCCAAAAATATTTAATAAGGGAAAAAAAACTACTTTTCTTAGCCAAAATATCAGCATTTTTCACGGTTTTTCTCCACCACAATCGTACTACCTATTCCACATAATCTTCACGTACAATCAATCAACCTACGATATATACTGGAAATCCTGCGTAAATAGTCACGTTTTTATGTTGGATTTTCATTCGTTACCTATTCTAAGCTCGTCAAATATAAATTCCATCTAAATAATTGTTTTCATCATTAAAGCTATGTCGGCCCTAGGTCGTTAGTTTTAACAATGCCTTACCGTTACGTTACCCACCTGCATTTTATCAGACTGATAGGAATACGTAACCGACGAGGATGTAACTTTTCACTCTTTTTCAAGGGATTTTACAACCTGCGCTTCATTACCTGAGAAGTCAATCAATCGGAAGACTAAGCAGATAACCTGTCGATTTCTCTTGACTCTTTTTTTTTACAACGATTAGATAACGCGGATATCTTTTTTTCAAAGGCCTTCTGGTTTACCTGTGGTACACAGTAGATAATGTCTGGGTAAGAGGAATTTGAATTTTCTATTTATCTTATGATTATGCCAATTTATCAACGACGTTTTAATCATTCACCCTCGATACGGACGAATAGGATCCAAACTTCATTTCCGCGTATTTTTGTGGATGTAAGAGGACTCCTAATTCAGGAACACGAAAATTCGTTCTTTTGGCAGAACTATGTGGTACCTAAGCCATAATTTGTTAATAACGTTGTCCAGCTACCAAGGAGATCCCTCCTATTAACACACTGTCGTGGTATCCTCCCAGAACCACTCCCTGTAAAATTAAGATCTCGCCAATAAACACAGAAGTGGGGACGGAAGACGCAGGAGAACCGAGGAACCTAGTGGGGATCCCCACCATCCTCCACCAGTTGGAGGATGGAGGGAGATAGCCCTAAGGGCTATAAATACTCGCCTCCTTCGCCTTTCCAACCATTCTACGCTCTCCTGTAGTCGATGACTATTCTCTCTCTCCTCACTCCTCATCTCTCTCCTTAAACCTAAAAGATCCTCGGCATGGTGGTAGTCTAGCGCTATAACCAAACCGGGCACGACCTACCCTAACGCCTCTAGTGGTGAATGTACACCACACGTTTGATGATGTTCTGTTTTGTATGTCGTAATAAATTTCCTTTGATTACGTGCAGTAATTATTTTGTTCTTTCGTTTCAGGTGAGTGATGATGATTGATCTTAACGGCACTTGAGGTAACATTTATAAAGATTTCGACGAGTGAAAATAATTGAACTGTCAAATAGCAGAGCTTTGCGAATCAATATCTACTCATAATCTCGTGTATTTCCACTGATTGCCCGGAATGACGGGAAAACTTGCCCACACAACTCAAATCGATGTCAGCTCTCGTGTGAATAACTGTAATACATTGGCGAACACGTTTTTCGTTCATGAAGGGGATACGAAAGGAAGGTGATAGGTACCTGTAGGAGTAGGGATACCAGGCATACTCTTTTTATAGTATATATACTCTTTTTTATCCTCCATACTCTTCTCTTTTTTCTTACAAGAGCCTAATATAATATTTTTTTCAATAGACAGAGAAGAAGACTTGAAAAAAGTAATGATGACCCTTTAATTACCAGTAGCGGTGCGTGGGCTCTGAAAATGGTGGGCCACCAAACCGGAACACAAATCAACAGCTTTTTCTACAAAATACATGTAAATGTTTTCCAACAGTGGAGTCTTCTTATGAGAAATGGGTGGATTTTAATGAACCGCAGCTCTTAGCAAGTCAGAATATAAGCACTGTGTTCACAATAGTTCTGACCAGTACCCGGGATTACCAGAAGCTAAAAGTTCTTATAGCTTCATACTGACTAATACTCAGCAAAGGCCTATCTCTTCCTAAACTTATAATCATCACTCTATCTATCCTCGTAGGAAAACGCCAAAAATTTCGACTGTAAGTTAGCCACCTAATTCATGTGGTACAAAAATACAGAAGCAAATAAACTAAACAAGAACTAAAAACAACTAACTAGACTAAAATACAACGAAGTAATAACCCACCGGCCAGTACCTACTTGGATGGAGATATCTGTGTATATTGACGTCGATCAATCCACAAGACCACAGACAGGACACAACGCACTTTTATCAAAAACCCGAATCTGTCCCGGGAACTCGAATGGGAACATACAAAATTCGAAACGTAAGCAGAAAATTGAAAACTCAACATAGGAACAGAATGGCGGGTGATAACAATTTTTAGGGGAAGACAGATCGAAGGACAAGCATCTCGTATCGAGATGACAAGATGAATTGAAACAATCCAATCGATTGTGAACACAAACGATTTTTGGATGGAAATGTTGGGACGGGGCCGAAGAGAGGGGTGGCTAACCAAATTTTTACTCATATGAGCTTGCGCGGACGGGCCGCTTTTCTCGGTTACCATGGCGACACCAGGTCCCAGGACCTGCCAGTTTCAGAAGCGTAGGTTTCAATTTCGATTGCAAGACATCGATTACTGTAGCTATATTCCGATAAAATGCTCCTTGGAGCTACAGGGGAGCCAACATGACGGAAACACATATTGAATATCCATAGCCAGAGAACTCTGTCGAGTCGCTGTTGAACTTTGTGAAAAATGCTAGGTACAGTATACGGAGGGAAATTCGAATGCCAACTGAACAAATGGTTGGAATTCTTTTTTGGAGTTTTTTGTGTTTCTGGGTGCAGGGGCAGTGGCCTTGTGGACGCAACGCCCCTGTACCTTCTGACAAATCCTTGAGCCAACCTAAACTCGCCTCCTCTTCTTCCTCCACCACCACCATACACTCTATGGCCACGCAAAGGTAAACCAACATCCATAAGATAAGAAGAATGAGATGTTGGAAGTTGCTGTTGCTAATCTTGCTATGAATTATCGAAAGAAAATATCGATATTGATATCAGTTGATCTCAGATGAAAAAATCGATATCGATGTAATATTGGGTGAAAAATATCGATATCCGATATTATCGAAAAAGTTGAAAAACCAAATTGAATAATTTAAAAAAGTAAGGCACACATTATTATATTAAAATTATGTTGACATTTTGTAAGCCAAAGTCAGTAAACGGAGAAACCAAGCAGAAACAGACTTACTGGAGAGACATTGAACAAACTTCTGTTCCTTCTTTCACTGGGAGAAGAATTCTTTTTTTAACTGTCATACAACTTTTTCTTTCTTTTTAAAGTTATTTGTGGACTTTGTTCAAATTGTATTCAATTTGTTTTGAACTCATATACATAATAATAGGTATATAAAAATAAAATAATTTTAGAGTTTCGTTCAAATTGTGGTAGGTTTTAATTTGTTTTGTACCTATATACAATCATGTGAAATTAAAGTAGTTTTGAAGTTTTTCAAATAGCATTCAGTTCGTTTTGTACCTACGTACATGTTGTGAAAATAGAATATCTCCACATTTGGGTTCATTCCTTACGTCTCATAAAATCAAATTTGAAGATTTTTCTCGTTATTAAAAAACCGATAATATCGGAGGTAAATATCGATATTCCGATATTATCGAAGTGAATATCGGATATCGGAAGGAAAATATCGATAATATCGATATCTATATCCCATCCCTACAATGAATTTCATTTGGTTAGCCGACTTTTCTCTTCGTCAACATCCTCGAACCCGAACCTGGGTGATTCTGGTCAAACGATGGGGCCAAAGCCAACAAGAGAGAAATGCAAATTTAATGTCGTGATTTTCAAGACTGGTTTGTCAATATCAGTTTGACTACTTAATATCAGTATTGATGAAACTGTTATTTCCCTGAGTCACTTGTACAGTGGAACTGGAATAAAAAGGGATACCTCATAGGTACTACCGAAGAAAGCAATAAATGACTGCTGAACCTGCCCATCTTTTTTTTATGGGTAATTTGCCTGAAAAAATTAAGTTTTATGTAGAAACTACCCAGTATTAATTAGGGTAGTTATACTCTTTTTTCCGAGGGAGATCTGGTAACCCTATGTAGGAGCACACATATACATCAATCTGTTATGTAGTTTGTGATGGATGAATATGAGCGCACATCCACCACGAGAGGTGTAGGGAGGATGTGCCCGGTTTGGTCATGGGCGGACCACCACCATGCCCGGGATCTTTTTGGAGCGTTTTGTCCGGTTTGGTTATGAGCGAATCACCACCATGCCCGGAGACTTTCCGGGTTCGTTGCCTGGTCTGGTTATGGGCGGACCACCACCATGCCCGGAGACTTTCCGGGTTCGTTGCCTGGTTTGGTTATGGGCGGACCACCACCATGCCCGGAGACTTTCCGGGTTCGTTGCCTGGTTTGGTTATGGGCGGACCACCACCATGCCCGGGATCTTTTTGGAGCGTTTTGTCCGGTTTGGTTATGAGCGAATCACCACCATGCCCGGAGACTTTCCGGGTTCGTTGCCTGGTTTGGTTATGGGCGGACCACCACCATGCCCGGAGACTTTCCGGGTTCGTTGCCTGGTCTGGTTATGGGCGGACCACCACCATGCCCGGAGACTTTCCGGGTTCGTTGCCTGGTTTGGTTATGGGCGGACCACCACCATGCCCGGAGACTTTCCGGGTTCGTTGCCTGGTTTGGTTATGGGCGGACCACCACCATGCCCGGGATCTTTTTGGAGCGTTTTGTCCGGTTTGGTTATGAGCGAATCACCACCATGCCCGGAGACTTTCCGGGTTCGTTGCCTGGTTTGGTTATGGGCGGACCACCACCATGCCCGGAGACTTTCCGGGTTCGTTGCCTGGTTTGGTTATGGGCGGACCACCACCATGCCCGGAGACTTTCCGGGTTCGTTGCCTGGTTCGGTTATGGGCGGACCACCACCATGCCCGGGATCTTTTTGGAGCGTTTTGTCCGGTTTGGTTATGAGCGAATCACCACCATGCCCGGAGACTTTCCGGGTTCGTTGCCTGGTTTGGTTATGGGCGGACCACCACCATGCCCAAGATCTTTTAGGTAAAGGAGAGAGATGAGGAGTGAGGAGAGAGAGAAGTCAGCGACTTGAGGAGAGCGTAGAATGGCTAGAAAGGCGAAGGAGGCGAGTTTTTATAGGCTTGGGAGCTGTCTCCCTCCATCCTCCAGCTAGTGGAGGATGGTGGGGATCCCCAGGCTGTCCCTCGGCTCTCCTGCGTCTTCCGTCCCCACTTCTAAGTTTATTTGGCGAGATCTTAATTTCACATAGCAAGGTTGTGGTTCTGGGAGGATACCACGACGTAGTTCTTAACAAAATAATGTTCGATTCTAACCAGCATGGATACTGGAAACGTACGCGGTCCTTAAAAGCGGTATATCTACCGCATGTAGGCAACGTGTAGCTGAGGGCACAAAACTTGTTGTTGTATTATCAGAAACGTTCAATGTGACATTGACTTCGGATTCATTGACTTGTTTCTGTCGTTAGTTGCCTCCGTAAACCTTCTCAATGTTTGTATTTATTCCGAGTGTGTTACGTAGGTGCCAAGATCGAATATTATATTTATATTTACTCGTATTTAGACCCACGTGTTGATGGCGTGATCCTAGTGTGTACTGATTTCTATAGCGATAAATAAAATCGTAGAAATTCACTGAAACCCCACGAGGAAGGAATACACGTAGAATGAAAGTGGAAACCCGTAGAAATATTTCGTGGAGATAACAAATCAACCGCGAGTTGTTTACAAACACTGTCGTCCTGGATCATCCGCTATTTATTTGCGACTCCGCCTCTGCTGCCTCTTACTACAACTGCGTCATCTCTGTCGATGTACAGTAAACTTTCGATTAACCAGCGTCCGATTATCCAACAATTCGATTATTCATCACAAAATCGGCATTCGATTAACCACACATTTTCTTAGGAAATCGTTCCGTCCGATCGATTAACCAACCGTTGTGTACCTTACTCTTTGGGCTCGATATGTAAACAATATGAAAACACTTTCGCGTGTTAACATTTTTGCTTCTTTGGAAGGTTTCGAAGCACTGGAGAGAGACATTTCTTTTGTGGAGCAGCAAGACAGCTACATTGGCCGACGTATGTGTGATGAGTAGAGTTCGGATCGATATGCAAAAAAAAATAGCTGAAATATGCAACAAAAGTTAGCAAAATATGCAAAAACATGCAAAAAATTCAAAAGAATGTGCAAGTTGACATTTTGGCCCAATTTTTTCGGTTTTCAAGTTTTTATTGAGAAGTCTAATACGGGAATGAGCAATGTAACCCCAAACTTTAATCATTCATCTATATTTTATAAAATTACAGAAAATAAAACTGTACAATATTAAATAAAATTTACAATTATTAAAATTTCAATGTGTAGGTAGGTGTAGGTACAGATTAATTTCCCTGGACTATCAACACTTTTTCGAGGTTTTCGACTGGGAAATTCCTCCGTCGGTCTGACAGAGTCATTTTCAGCGCGGTAAAAGGATCTTTCAACGTCGCAGCTGACAACAGGAAGGAATTTTAACTTGGCAATTTCTCCAGGAGTGAGATATCCCGGAGAGGTCGAAAGGGCAGTCATACAAAGGCACTTGTAAGACCTTTCACATGACCGGAGAATGGAAATTTCAGTGTAGGTACGCAGATATTTCTTAGAAATATGCCCATTTATATGCAAAACTCTGTAACATATGCAGATGCATATAATATGCAAAAAACAGCAAAATATGCACGAATATGCTATGTTAAATTCAAATTTAAATGTCCAAAACATCTCCAAATACCTTAATTCGGATAAGTATGACACTTTCTATTGAAAAAAACCTGATATGCAAAATAAGAAGAAGGAAGACTTTCCTCTCAAACCCAGAAAAAAATCACTAATTTTTTTCACAAACGAAAATCCCTGACCCCTGACTTTGACCCTGACTTCGGTTATTTACATATTTTTTGGTATCTTTTTTAAATACATACATAAACTAACCTATCGATTATCCAACTTTTTCGATTATCCAAAATACCTTGAGCACCGACCGTGATGGTTAATCGAAAGTTTACTGTACTTGCGAAATGAGACGGTTCGAGTCTTTTTCTTCAAGAAGAAATACTCTTAATTAGGTGTGTTGTGAGGTACTAAGGTGCAGCGACCCGTTATTTTAGAATTTGCATTGAGGCTAGAGTTCCGGAATACGTAATAAGATGAGCGTTTTTTTTTTTTCACTATGAAACGGTTCCTGTCATTTCTTGAAGAGAAAATCGGGTGAAGATTTGTGAAATTAACGGGTCCTGGCGTTACAAAGGCTCGAAGTTATGGAAATGGATCGAGTCTGAGCTGCTTCGTTATTCTGCCGGAGCGTTCGTACGCTCAATAATTTTCCTGTAGTAGTTGTCAAAATTCATTGAGATTTGGCAAAAAAACCCGACGCTGATAATCCAAATTACTGCGGATTTTTTGTTTTGGTTTATCATTTTCAATAATGAACCATTGGAATCGAGCATGAAAAAAAAAAAAATTGTAACCCCCTCAAAATTTGATGGTTTACGTTTCAAGGTACGTAGAATCCGAAAATGCAATAAAAAAATTTCTGTTCGCCGTACGGGCCACTTTCCTTAGTTACCATGAAAGAAAATTGATGAAATTCGGGTTATAGGTTCCGTTCGGGGTCTAGTTGGTCCTCGAAGCTCGGCGTTACTGTCAGTCATCTCTAAGGGGTTCAAAATAGGGGTTGAAATTTTAAGAACGCCGTAGCTCGAAAACTTTCGATTGAAGGGTATGGTTTTTTTATGTTATTAAATTTGTCTTGGGCTAAACGATTTTTTGAGACCACCCGGAGCACTGTACGTCCAGCCGTTCGTGTGCACCAAAAAGCTTCGTCAGCACGATCGTGAATCAAACGGTTTAAATCCGGCCCGGATATCATCACTAGGGAGCACCTGATTATAATCAAGGATGGCTGTATGAAGTCGAGTTGGTTGTTCTGCGATATTATTTAATTTGATAAGTGATGGACTATTGGATTTTTTTGATCGGTAGGTAGGTACTTGTGCAACGTGAACAAACTTTGAAGTATTATTGATGGGTAAATTATTACACAATGGTAAATTATTACACAACGGCAAATTATTACACAACGGTAAATTATTACACAACGTCACAACAGTAAATTATTACACAACGGTAAATTATTACACAACGTCAAATTATTATACAACGGTAAATTATTACACAACGGTTCATCTACCAAGAAGGGGCTGGATTTTGTTGATCGTTACTTTTGCAACTTGAACAAACGCTGAAGTATTATTGATGGGAAAATTATTGCACAATGGCAAATTATTACACAACGGTAAATTATTGCATAACGTCAAATTATTATACAACGGTAAATTATTACACAACGGTTCATCTACCAAGAAGGGGCTCGATTTTGTTGATCGGTACTTTTGCAACTTGAAGAAAAATTGAAGTATTGTTGATGGGTAAATTATTACACAAAGGTAAATTATTGCACAACGGCAAATTATTACACAACGGTAAATTATTACACAACGTCAAATTATTATACAACAGTAAATTATTACACAACGGTAAATTATTGCATAACGTCAAATTATTATACAACGGTAAATTATTACACAACGGTTCATCTACCAAGAAGGGGCTCGATTTTGTTGATCGGTACTTTTGCAACTTGAAGAAACATTGAAGTATTGTTGATGGGTAAATTATTACACAAAGGTAAATTATTAGACAACGGCAAATTATTACACAACGGTAAATTATTACACAACGGTAAATTATTACAGAACGTCAAATTATTATACAACAGTAAATTATTACACAACGGTAAATTATTGCATAACGTCAAATTATTATACAACGGTAAATTATTACACAACGGTTCATCTACCAAGAAGGGGCTCGATTTTGTTGATCGGTACTTTTGCAACTTGAAGAAACATTGAAGTATTGTTGATGGGTAAATTATTACACAAAGGTAAATTATTAGACAACGGCAAATTATTACACAACGGTAAATTATTATACAACGGTAAATTATTACACAACGTCAAATTATTCCAGAACGGTAATTTACTACACAACGGTTCATCTACCAAGAAGGGGCTGGATTTTGTTGATCGGACTTGAATAACCGTTGAAGTATTATTGATGGGCAAGTTATTACTCAACGGTTCATTATACTTGACCACGAAAGTAGGTACTGGCCGCAGAAAACAGCGATCTACGCAGAAGGGGCATCTATTTCACTCCACATCAACATTTTTCCTTCAGAACTTCATTATTTGCGTTTCTTTTTGCCATTTTTAGTTACTGTTTGTCATCGACAGAATTATTTTAGCAACATTTAACTCGTGTAACGACGAGTACGGGGTTAGGTACTAACCTACGGAGGGTCTGCGATTCTCATAATATGTATAGAATAGTACATATTATATTATATAGACGGGTTATCTGTACAGAGAGCTGTGATCTGTAACAGAAGGGTATTCTGTACAAAGTAATAAACCGTTGTGCAGGGATTTGCAGCGATTTTTGTTCAACTTCGAAATCTTGAAAGCCCCATCATTTGGCAGTTTACCAAGCGAAAAGGACGAGCCTGACGCCAAAAAAGTTCCGATGCTGAGCTAAGCTAACAGAGGAGTTGGTGATAACAACTTTGAATCTTCGGTGCTCGTTTTCGGTAGTTTTGACCAACTGTATGAGGTGGGTACCTTCCTTTCACGTTTCACCTCAGTGGAAACCTCGCACAACGGTTTGTGTACCTACGACATGAATATTTTCTGTTTCAGTGCTGGCATTGAGGCGCTCGAGGCTTCTTTTTTATAGAGTTTTACCAGAGAGAATTACCGAAGTGTTTGACTACTGGATTTGACCTTTCTCGGTATAACCGGTTGTGGGGGGGGGGGGGGGGGGGTTCAAATTATACCGTTTCAGGATTTTGGTCCACATCTCCAGCGTGTTTACCATACTCGAGTCATAAAAACGCTGCAAATCCCTGCACAACGGTTTATTATAATATAAATTCTCTGTATATAACCCGTCTATATAATATATAATATGTACTTTCTATACATATTATGTAGATCACAGACTCGCTGCTAGGTACCTACCTAACGAGTTAAATGTTGCTGAAATAATTCTGCCGATGACAAACAGTAACTAAAACGGGTAATAGAAACGCGAATATTGAAGTTGTGAAGGAAAATTGTTGATGTGGAGTGAAATCCCCCCATCCCCCCCCCCCCCCCTACTACCCCTTCTGCGTAGATCACTGTTTTCTGTGGTCAGTACCTACCCTCGTGGTCAAGTATAATGAACCGTTGTGTAATAACTTGCCCATCAATAATTCTTCAAAGGTTGTTCAAGTTGCAAAAGTACCGATCAACAAAATCCAGCCCCTTCTGGGTAGATGAACCGTTTTGTAACAATTGACCGTTGTGTAATAATTTACCGTTCTGTAATAATTTGCCGTTGTGTAATAATTTACCCATCAATAATACTTCAACGTTTGTTCAAGTTTCACAAGTACCTACCAACAATATCCAATAGTCCATCACTTGTCAAATGAAATAATATCGCAGAACAACCAACTCGACTTCATACAGCCATCCTTGATTATAATCAGGTGCTCCCTAGTGATGATATCCGGGCCGAATTTATACCGTTTGATTCACGATCGTGCTGACGATGCTCCTTGGTGCACACGAACGGCTGGACGTACAGTGCTCCTGGTGGTCTCAAAAAATTGTGTAGCTCAAGACAAATTTAATAACGTTAAAAAAACGCTGCAAAGTCCTTGTCACATGGGGTTTATTATTCTACAGAAATGTTGTTGGCTGTTCATTTATTGTTTGTTTCATGTGAAATAATTGAAATAGCTATTTCTGATGGTTTCCACCAATTTTGGCCCCCAAAACACAAATTAGGTAGGTACGATCTTTTTTTTTTTTTTTCAAATTATCCATGATCATTGGTAGTGCCATTTAATCGTCTTGATCTACGTGTTGAACCTTTCCCAGTGCTATTCTACAAATTGATGGTGATTTCAACCTCAATTTTCCACTCCTTGGCCAAAATCGACCTCATATTCGATCTTCTCGTCCCCAAAAACATGGAAAACGATACCTCAAAAGCTCATGTTACCAACATGTTGCTAAAACGCAAAAAGTACCTATTTTTACACACATTTTCACTCACAACACCCCTGGGTATATTCCGATCGGGCTGAAAAGTTTCGGGACACAACTAGGGCCCAAATGGAGCATGTGTGCGAAAGAACGACTTTTTTAGACCGAAAATGAAGCCTGTACACGTGATACGGCGGACGGACATTGCATTTTTTGAATCTACGCACCTTGAAACGGAAAAGAAAAAAGTTTGAGGGGGGGTTATAAAAATTTTTTGCTGAGCGATTACATAGGTGTATTATTCAGAGAATAATAAACCAAAACCATATTGGATGTCGTGTTAGAACTTACATCCACCACGAGAGGTGTAGGGAGGATGTGCCCGGTTGGGCCACCATGCCCGGGATCTTTTTGGAGCGTGTTGTCCGGTTCGGTTATGAGCGAATCACCACCATGCCCGGAGACTTTCCGGGTTCGTTGCCTGGTTTGGTTATGGGCGGACCACCACCATGCCCGAGATCTTTTAGGTGAGGAAAGAGACGAGGGAAGGAGGAGAGAGAGTAGTCAGCAACTAGAGGAGAGCGTAGAATGGCTAGAAAGGCGAAGGAGGCGAGTTTTTATAGGCTTGGGAGCTGTCTCCCTCCATCCTCCAGCTAGTGGAGGATGGTGGGGATCCCCAGGCTGTCCCTCGGCTCTCCTGCGTCTTCCGTCCCCACTTCTAAGTTTATTTGGCGAGATCTTAATTTCACATAGCAAGGTTGTGGTTCTGGGAGGATAGCACGACACATACCCTTCTATCGAAAGTTTTCGAGCTATGGCGTTCTGTAAATTTCAACCCCTTAGAGATGACTGACAGCAACGCCGAGCTTCGTGGACCAACTAGACCCCGAACGGAACCTATAACCCGAATTTCATCAATTTTGTTTCATGGTAACTAAGAAAAGTGGCCATTAGGGCGTACGGCGGACAGACAGAAATTTTTTTATTGAATTTTCGGATTCTACGTACCTTGAAACGTAAACCATCAAATTTTGAGGGGGGTTAGAATTTTTTTCTTCCTCGATTCAAATGGTTCATTATTGAAAATAATAAACCAAGAGGTCCCAGGTGTTGTTGTTGCCGTATGAAGGCTGAAAAGTGACAGTCTCAGAATTGCATCGTGGAAAAATAAATAAATGCATATTGAAGGTATATTTTTCTTCAATCTCTGACAGAAACCGATTCGCGTCACCGCACCAAACCGCATGCGTAGTGCGGCTGACGATACTGATTATTACAGTGGTAAATAAAAAAAATTAAGTATTTTTGTCGTAATAAGGCGAGGCTCCCGTCATCGTCAGCTCGTAAAGGCCAGAATGGAAAAATAACCTTCACGGTTCCGCGCTTTTTCGAAGAGGGAGAGGAAAACTGCTGAAATCGAAATTGCCCAACGTTCGAACGACTTCATGCGCTATAACAAACTCGAAACGACGGAAGAGCCGAAGAGTCGTGGAAAAGTTTAATAATTTACGAGTCAAGTCACCTCGATAGTTGAATTACTGTGAGTTTTGCCTGTGCAGTCATAAAAGCTGTAGGTTACTCATGGGTTTTCCGTAGTAGCAAACGAACGTTTCGTGATCCGCACTCACCTCATCTTCAGGGTGTTTTCGTCATAGGCAGTCCGACACTCAAGGTGCACAAAGATATCGACCATCCAGTGTCCTTGTCGAATTTTCGAAGTAAGATCGCTATGGCCTCAGTATTCTTTGGACGTACTTTTATGAGGTCTTCATTCAATCATTCTCATTCCGTTTTGGTTCATTCTGAATTCAACTCCGTTTTGGTTCATTCTGAATTCAACTCCGTTTTGTTCATTCAATCATTCTCATTCCGTTTTGGTTCATTCTGAATTCAACTCCGTTTTGGTTCATTCAATCATTCAACTCCGTTTTGGTTCATTCTGAATTCAACTCCGTTTTGGTTCATTCAATCATTCTCATTCCGTTTTGGTTCATTCTGAATTCAACTCCGTTTCGGTTCATTCAATCATTCTCATTCCGTTTTGGTTCATTCTGAATTCAACTCCGTTTTGGTTCATTCAATCATTCAACTCCGTTTTGGTTCATTCAACTCCGTTTTGGTTCATTCTGAATTCATCTCCGTTTTGGTTCATTCTGAATTCAACTCCGTTTTGTTCATTCAATCATTCTCATTCCGTTTTGGTTCATTCTGAATTCAACTCCGTTTTGGTTCATTCAATCATTCTCATTCCGTTTTGGTTCATTCTGAATTCAACTCCGTTTTGGTTCATTCAATCATTCAACTCCGTTTTGGTTCATTCAACTCCGTTTTGGTTCATTCTGAATTCAACTCCGTTTTGGTTCATTCTGAATTCAACTCCGTTTTGGTTCATTCTGAATTCAACTCCGTTTTGTTCATTCAATCATTCTCATTCCGTTTTGGTTCATTCTGAATTCAACTCCGTTTTGGTTCATTCAATCATTCTACTTCCGTTTTGGTTCATTCTGAATTCAACTCCGTTTAGGTTCATTCAATCATTCAACTCCGTTTTGGTTCATTCAATCATTCAACTCCGTTTTGGTTCATTCAACTCCGTTTTGGTTCATTCACCTCCGTTTTGGTTCATTCAACTCCGTTTTGGTTCATTCTGAATTCAATTTCGTTTTGGTTCATTCAACTCCGTTTTGGTTCATTCAACACCGTTTTGGTTCATTCAACTCCGTTTTGGTTCATTCAACTCCGTTTTGGTTACTCAACTCCGTTTTGGTTCATTCAACACCGTTTTGGTTCATTCAACACCGTTTTGGTTCATTCAACACCGTTTTGGTTCATTCTGAATTCAACTCCGTTTTGTTCATTCAATCATTCTCATTCCGTTTTGGTTCATTCTGAATTCAACTCCGTTTTGGTTCATTCAATCATTCTACTTCCGTTTTGGTTCATTCTGAATTCAACTCCGTTTAGGTTCATTCAACTCCGTTTTGGTTCATTCAATCATTCAACTCCGTTTTGGTTCATTCAACTCCGTTTTGGTTCATTCAACTCCGTTTTGGTTCATTCAACTCCATTTTGGTTCATTCAACTCCGTTTTGGTTCATTCAACACCGTTTTGGTTCATTCAACTCCGTTTTGGTTCATTCAACTCCGTTTTGGTTACTTCAACTCCGTTTTGGTTCATTCAACACCGTTTTGGTTCATTCAACACCGTTTTGGTTCATTCAACACCGTTTTGGTTCATTCAACTCCGTTTTGGTTCATTCAACACCGTTTTGGTTCATTCAACTCCGTTTTGGTTCATTCAACTCCGTTTTGGTTCATTCAACTCCGTTTTGGTTCATTCAACTCCGTTTTGGTTCATTCAACTCCGTTTTGGTTACTTCAACTCCGTTTTGGTTCATTCAACTCCGTTTTGGTTCATTCAACTCCGTTTTGGTTCATTCAACTCCGTTTTGGTTCATTCAACTCCGTTTTGGTTCATTCAACACCGTTTTGGTTCATTCAACTCCGTTTTGGTTCATTCAACTCCGTTTTGGTTACTTCAACTCCGTTTTGGTTCATTCAACACCGTTTTGGTTCATTCAACACCGTTTTGGTTCATTCAACTCCGTTTTGGTTCATTCAACTCCGTTTTGGTTTATTCAACTCCGTTTTGGTTCATTCAATCATTCAACTCCGTTTGGTTCATTCAACTCCGTTTTGTTTCATTCACGTTTTGGTTCATTCAACTCCGTTTTGTTTCATTCACGTTTTGGTTCATTCAACTCCGTTTTGGTTCATTCAACTCCGTTTTGGTTCATTCTGAATTCCGTTTTGGTTCATTCAATCATTCTCATTCAGTTTTGGTTCATTCTGAATTCAACTCCGTTTTGGTTCATTCAATCATTCTCATTCCGTTTTGGTTCATTCTGAATTCAACTCTGTATTTTACAATTAGCAGAAAACCGTCAAAACCAGGTACCTGCCTACGAAAATAGTATTGTTATTGATGGTAGGCTCGAGTCCATTTTCAGGATTTTGGAAATCGCTAGTTCAAATGAGGCGGTGAGTTCCGAAACTCGTTCGTTCCAGTGAACAGTTATCGGAAAATGAAAAAAAAAAAAAAAAAAAACTTCTACAAACAAGTTAGAAGCCCAAAAACAAAAAATCCCTTTTTTCTGCAAACTGTGGCACTCACAATGCAGGACCCAATAAAATAACAGAGAAATAACAAATTTAAATTTGGAACGAGCGGTTTCTGGAACAAATCCTTGGAACGGAAGAGTTTGGTTATCACACTGAGTTGGAACAAACAAGTTTAGGAAAAGCCTGCGTAGAATCCGACAAACGAAGAAAAAACACTTGTATTATTATCTATTAAATAAATGAAAAATACATGTGTATGTCTGTATGTCTGTATCTGGAAAAAAGGAGGAGATAAGTGAATCACACGTTTTTTCAATGAGAATGAGTGCTGAGATTTACCATAACAAACACCTAGGAAATCTAGACACATAATATGTAGTCATGAAACTCGCCTTTTCCGTTTGTCAGCATTCTTCTGCCACTCTTATTTGTTGGGTTTTTGTTTTCTGGAAACATCCATTGCACATTATTTATGAAATAACAACAAATAAGTAAAATACAATAATATAAACAAGTATGAAAAAGCAGGAAACCATAAGTACAAACGTCAAAACCACGCTTTTAAACAAGCGAGAAAGAGTACAGTGCAGGTTATTGCAGGGACGAACGAGTTTTGTTTCACGTCCAGCAAGGAAAGACTTTAGCAACGCACGGATAATTTGTTCCGTTCTGACTCCTGATTCTGATAGGGGGCGAAAATATCTTTCAGAAGTCACTTCCATCCCGATTTTGGTTTAAAAAAAAATGGAACGAACGAGTTCTGGAACCGCCTCAAATCAAAGTATGTTTAATAATATAAAATAGGTGATTAAAGATGCAATTTAGTTACATACCTAAGTTTATCAATTAATTAATATAAACGACATGGAATGTCTGATAATCGTTACAAGGCACATGTAGTGGTCAGGACAAAAATATTGGTCAACTTCGATTGGGAAAAAGAAATAGGAGATGAACTAATTTACGTGTTTAGCGATAACAGTGAACTGGTGATTGGCCCTCAAGTAGTAGATTCGCTGAACGAGGACATGGAAAATTTATTACAACAATCGAAGGGAAAATGGGGTTTATAATGGAAAGTTTCGAACAGTTTCTACTGGAACTTTCCAAATACCTTCTTTTACTGTCACTGTTTGAAAGAGTATGCATAAGTGATAATCTGCCGGAGAGACTTGAGCAATAACTTACAATCTCACGATTACTCTGAATTATCTTTGTCTTATAGCTTATCACTGTTAGTCGTAATTTTCAAATTATTTTATACCTTTCACGTATTCGTGCTTCACTGTCGCTAAATTTCTAACTTGGCACAGTGGGCTTCCTAGTGGAGTAGCAGTATTTGAATGGAGAACGAAGAAAATTTAAATTGTGCAACGACAGAGTTATAAATATGGAATAGGGAATAATATTATTGATTATTAAATACGAAAATGGCGGCCCGAACTCAATATTGACCGGGATTTGAACCCTCGACTTCATCGTCATTTCAGCACAGTTCGAAAGGATGGTTGGAAACAAAAAATACATGGAACATTTAAGGGGAGTCAGTCCGAAAAACAGTGTTTTTAGCGAATTTTCAAAGAAAATGAAGCTATTGCAATGGCTTCGAAATTTAAATAATATAAATTTTTGGAAATTTTCTTCATAGAAATCCGTTTCAGACCATTCTAAAACGATTCCTGAAATTTAACACTTTTTTATATGTATATATATATATATTTATTTATATATGTGTCACTCCAGACGATAACTCTCGATAGAATTGAGATAAACAGCTCAAATTTGCACAAAAAATCTATCTTGGCAATCGAAAGGCTAAGTTCGAAGATGGGCGAAATTGGCCTACTCTAAGGAGGGTTTTGGCGCATTTAAAGTGCGCAAAAATTACCCAAAAATCCCCAAAATGTTATTTTCTAACAAGTGACCCCTCATTTTAAAGGTTTTTGCACGCTGAACACGATGGTGGAATCGGATTTTAGATATCTTGATCCGTTCTCAAATTAGAGCATTTAAAGTGCGCAAAAATTACACAAAAATCCCCAAAATGTTATTTTCCAACAAGTGACCCCTCATTTTAAAGGTTTTTGCACGCTGAACACGATGGTGGAATCGGATTTTAGATATCTTGATCCGTTCTCAAATTAGAGCATTTAAAGTGCGCAAAAATTACCCAAAAATCCCCAAAATGTTATTTTCTAACAAGTGACCCCTCATTTTAAAGGTTTTTGCACGCTGAACACGATAGTGAAATCGGATTTTAGATATCTAAATCCGTTCTTAAATTAGAGCATTTAAAGTGCGCAAAAATTACCCAAAACTAGGATAATCTTTAAACTCTTACCCCCACCCCCTTAGAGTGGTCAGATTGAAAAATGTGAGAAGTATTAATTGAAGACGAGAGTTCGAAGCAAAAAATCAGTCATGCAGCATGACTTAATGAGCGAATTTTCAAAGAAATATTCGAATTAATGGCTATGGTTTTGAATAAAGGAAAACTTCGGTCTAAAATTTGGTTTTCTATGTATATTCTCTTCGTATTTATTTTAATTTGTACGTTTTGTCCATCCTGATTCTACCGTTTGTTTATTACGTAATTGTACTAAGTGCTTATTTATTTGATCGCTGTGGGTAAATTCAAGGAGTTGTACTAATCGTTTGCCTCCCCCTTTTTTGCTTCGAACTCTCGTCTTCAATTAATACTTCTCACATTTTTCAATCTGACCACTCTAAGGGGGTGGGGGTAAGAGTTTAAAGATTATCCTAGTTTTGGGTAATTTTTGCGCACTTTAAATGCTCTAATTTAAGAACGGATTTAGATATCTAAAATCCGATTTCACTATCGTGTTCAGCGTGCAAAAACCTTTAAAATGAGGGGTCACTTGTTAGAAAATAACATTTTGGGGATTTTTGGGTAATTTTTGCGCACTTTAAATGCTCTAATTTGAGAACGGATCAAGATATCTAAAATCCGATTCCACCATCGTGTTCAGCGTGCAAAAACCTTTAAAATGAGGGGTCACTTGTTGGAAAATAACATTTTGGGGATTTTTGGGTAATTTTTGCGCACTTTAAATGCTCTAATTTGAGAACGGATCAAGATATCTAAAATCCGATTCCACCATCGTGTTCAGCGTGCAAAAACCTTTAAAATGAGGGGTCACTTGTTAGAAAATAACATTTTGGGGATTTTTAGGTAATTTTTGCGCACTTTAAATGCTCTAATTTGAGAACGGATCAAGATATCTAAAATCCGATTCCACCATCGTGTTCAGCGTGCAAAAACCTTTAAATTGAGGGGTCACTTGTTGGAAAATAACATTTTGGGGATTTTTGGGTAATTTTTGCGCACTTTAAATGCGCCAAAACCCTCCTTAGAGTAGGCCAATTTCGCCCATCTTCGAACTTAGCCTTTCGATTGCCAAGATAGATTTTTTGTGCAAATTTGAGCTGTTTATCTCAATTCTATCGAGAGTTATCGTCTGGAGTGACACATATATAAATAAATATATATATAAATATATATATATATATATATACATATAAAAAAGTGTTAAATTTCAGGAATCGTTTTAGAATGGTCTGAAACGGATTTCTATGAAGAAAATTTCCAAAAATTTATATTATTTAAATTTCGAAGCCATTGCAATAGCTTCATTTTCTTTGAAAATTCGCTAAAAGGGGGAGGCAAACGATTAGTACAACTCCTTGAATTTACCCACAGCGATCAAATAAATAAGCACTTAGTACAATTACGTAATAAACAAACGGTAGAATCAGGATGGACAAAACGTACAAATTAAAATAAATACGAAGAGAATATACATAGAAAACCAAATTTTAGACCGAAGTTTTCCTTTATTCAAAACCATAGCCATTAATTCGAATATTTCTTTGAAAATTCGCTCATTAAGTCATGCTGCATGACTGATTTTTTTTTCAAACGCCTCTGCCTTGCTTAAAACGCGGTAGAAATTTAAAATTGGTTATAATATCGATAGTTTAGATGTTGATGAACAAAAAAAAAAAAAAAAAAAAAATCAAAATAGCTCAAATAGGTATGTAGGTATGAGTACCTAAACTTAGGCATCATTTTGCGTTTGTTCCTTTTTCTACGAAACTACCCGTCCGATTTCAATGGGTTTTTTTTTTCGTTGCATTTGTCTTACCTAGGTCTATAAGCAGAAATGGGTTTTTCAGTTTTCAACAATTTTATCTTTTTTTTTTTCTTCTTTTTTTTTCAAGAAATAAAAATTCAGGTTTTTGGTAGCTGACATTTTTCCAACCACAAACTCTTCACATCAAAATTATGCTACTCTATGGGCTGTCTACATTGCCGCTGATTGACCAATTGCAGCAACCAGAAGTGACCCAGTGCTGGTATGCAGACGACTCCTCGGCCCAAGGCCAGTTTGCTGATTTGAAACACTGGTGGGACAAGCTGAAGCGATTGGGACCTGACTACGGCTATTTTCCTCAAGGGCAGAAATCATACCTCGTGGTGCACCCTGATGATATCGAGGCGGCCAATTCAATTTTCCGAGATTCAGGCATACAAGTTGTCACGGGAAGACGCTTCTTGGGGGGATATGTTGGGCAACAAACCGAAAAACAGGCATACCTGAACAGTAAGGCTGAACACTGGGTTAAGTCAGTGGAAAAGCTGTCCTCAGCAGGAAAGACACAACCTCAATCAGCTTACGCAGCGTTCGTGAAGTCCATGCAGTTCCGATGGCAGTTTGCTCAGAGGGTAGCCTTGGGAAACGAGGATACATACAAGGAATTGAAGCGGTCAATCTGGTCTGAGTTTATTCCGGCCCTCTTGAAAGGAACTGTGGACGAAGAGGAATGTAGATTGTTTTCTCTCCCTGTCAAGAAAGGTGGCCTAGCATTGAACGATCCCATTGTGACAGCTATACCATTCTATGAGGCATCGAGGGAAGGAGCATCAGAGCTGGCAGATGCAATACGCGGAGGCAGACAGCTAGCCCTAGGTGACCATTTGGCAACTCTGAAAGCAGCAAAAAAGGAGGCAGGGGAGAAGAAGGATGCGGAGGAAGATGTTCTTCTCCAAACAATTCTTGAGGGGTTCTCTGCACCTAGAAGGAGGACTGTTGAGCGGGCAGTTTGTAAGGTGTCGCGGAATAAGTCCTCGGGGTGGCTCTCAGTTCTCCCCATCAACCGACAGCACTTCGACTTGTCTCCCACCCAATTCCGTGATGCTCTGGCAGTGCGGTACAGACGTGAGCCAGTAGAGATGCCAACAACTTGCGATGGATGTGGGAGTACCTTCTCGATGGAGCACGCCTTGAGCTGCAAGACGGGCGGGTTAATATCCAGGCGTCACAATGAAATACGAGATGTGATGGGAGACCTACTGGAGAGCGCTTGGGGAAACTGTACACGGGAGCCAATGATTACAGAGACATCAGAACACGGCCCTGGTCTCCGAGGTGATTTGGCCTGCCGCGGGGTGTGGGAGCCTCAGAGGGAGGCATTGTTTGATATCCGTGTCATGGACACTGATGCTCCCTCTTATGCCTCACGCACCGTCGCGGCAGTACTCATCTCTGCGGAGGAAGAGAAAAAGAGGAAGTATGTTCAGGCCTGTGAGCAACGCCACGCATCCTTCACACCTGCTGTTTGTTCAGTAGATGCCCACTATGCACCCCAGATGTCGGCCCTAATAAAAGTTCTCTCCGAACGCTTGGCGGACAAGTGGTCTCGCCCGCAAAGCGTCGTGCGCGCTTGGGTGCGCGTCAGAATTGCATTCGCCATCCTCCGAGCCTCCAGCCTATGCATGCATGGGGCAAGAAAAAAGTGGAGAAGTGCAGACGAGCTTCTAGGCGGAGCAGACTGGCTCTGAGGGTTTAATATATGCATCATACATATTATGCTCTCATCACGAATCGTCGTCACCTCAGTGGGCCCACTAACCAGGATTGAGCTGCGGGTTGTTAATCCCTCTGATTATTATGATTAAATCATTGTTTTATTTGTTTAAAAAAAAAAAAAATTATGCAAAAATCCCATGTCTAACGATGCATTAGCAACGTGCGAAACAAACGAAAAAATGAGAACCAAAATCGGTCGAATAGGTATCACAGAAAAGGAACATATAAATATCAAAAAAATGTAGTTTCGAGAAAAACGCGTTTTTCTGAAGAACATTTTTTGGGCTTGATGCATCACCATAGCCACTCATTCTAGCTTGGCTGTCTGAATACAACGGGAAGAGGAATAAGGGAAGGTTAGAGTTGTTTATTGCTTCTTTTTCTGCTGTTTGACATTATTCAAGTTAGTTTGACATCAAAATATGTGAAAATCCCAGTTTTTACTAGTGATGAGTGATGATGAGTGATTTTCCGAATATGCCGCGTTCTAGTCCATTCTAGCTCAGTTTTCTTAGGCTTCCACACTCGGAATCATCAAGTTGTATATACCAAATTGTTCAGAATTGAGTGGAGAATTATAAAAAAAATTTAAAAAAAAAATTGATTTTTTTTTTCCGGACTGACTCCTCTTAAGCTAAACCTGTAGTAGTTACCAAAAATAAATTTTGACAACTGAAAAGCAAAGTGCTGCTTTAGAGCTTAGATTCGAACCTTCTACTTCATCCAGACAAAACAGTAATCGATTGCCAACTGTAGTAATAAGTAATTACTGCAGCTGTTCCAATTTTAGCTGCACCATGAAGAATAGCTACGTAGTAAAGGAAACGAGGTATTTTGACATCGAGTCAGTGGCCCCGAAATGTTTATCAAAATTTCAAGAACGATATCAAACACAGCAGTAACAAACAACTACAACAATAACAGATTACACGGTAAATCAAACATAATAAACATTTAAATAATATTACGTTTATTTTATTACAAACGAGCAAATGTGTATATGAATTCGGAAAATATTCCTATCATCAAAATAGTCCCTCTTTTTGTCGTGACCATCCCAGGTGAATTAATTTTTCTGTCTTTACTCGCCCTTCCAATCACTTTCAGTGATTTCATATCGCAATTTGAGCCGTTTTTACAAATTTTTTACCCTAAAAAATGTTTTACCCTAAAACTAGACACCCTTGGAATTTTTGAAAATAGCTGATCTTCGAACTCATCCTCTTGTTTGGAAATAAGAGCATTTTGGCGAAATTTGGAATTTTTATCGCCTATCCAAGGTCAGGTATCGTCTGGAGTGACTCATAAATAAATAAATATAAATATACGTATAAATTAAGTTAAACTGTAGGGATGAACTCAAGATGCTCTGGAATGGATTTTCCTATATAACAATTTCAAAAATGTATGTTCTGAAAATTTTGGACCCATCAACTTCATTTTCTTTGAAAATTCGCTTACATTGTTGCCAGATAGGTACATATTATGTTTTATTTTACAGTTAACTTACCTAGCGTTACCTGTAACATTTAGTGCTTTATTAAATTTACATTCAGCTTTGTTTGTAAAGTCAAACCTTATTAGCAAATGTTCAAAGAAAATTGTAATGGGTCCAACATTTTCAGAACATGAATTTTTGAAATTTTTTTATAGCAGAGCATCCTCAATTCATCCCTAGATGGTAACAAAGATTTATATGTGTACATGTTTATATGTCACTCCAGACGGTATCTGTCCTTGGGTACATGATAAAAATTCCAAATTTCGCCAAAACGTTCGTATTGCCAAACAAAAGGATAAGTTCGGTGATGAGCAATTTTCGACAGTTCTAAGGGTCAAATTTGAGTTTCTAGGGTACTGAAGTCGGTAAAAACTGCTAAAATAGCTAACAATTCATAGGAAATCACTAAATGTGGAATAGAAGGGTGAGTGAAGACGGAAAAATACCATTTCACTGTGTTTTCATATAGAATAGGGGTCAAATTTTGATTTTTGGGGGGTCAAAAATTGGTATTGAGGGCTAAAATCAATATTAATTCACCTGAAGTTATGCGGGATGGTGAAACACGACGGACAGACTACTTCGATGACAAAAATACTTTTCTTAAAAACGAGTGGGTCAAATTTGACTTTATCAGGGTGACTAATCGGTAAAAAGAGCTAAAATCACGAAAAAAATTATATAATTTTACGAAAAGTGGTATGTTATCGCTATATCATCTTCTTACACAATAGCACGAACATTTCTTCACAGCACACATTTCTTCTTCGGCACGAAAATGTGACCTTTTCTATTTCCGATACCCCCCCCCCCCCCCCCCATTCAACAATCCTGGCTACGCCACTGTATCGAGTGTACCATGTTGTGAATGCCTGAATATTTTTATTATGGTTTTTCTGATTTATAACCGTAAATATGTTAAATTTAGTTCCGAATGTAAGTTACGTAGTAATAAATACCATTCGTGTATACGAGCGTCTAATAAAATCATGATTTTTTTTTCCATTCTAGGTTTTTCATCTGTACATGGGGATATTCTGTAGTCGTTGGAGATCGTCCAAAATTAGGTACAGGAATTTTATTGTGACGATTCTGCCTCCGTGACTGAGCAGTTTGAACCTTAACTTTTGAATGGCATTAATTCCTTAAACATTTCGAAAAATTCATCTGTTCTTCGTTGTAATAATAATACATACCCATACCTACTGAAAGCGTGGAGAGCTTTATTTATCCAAATTTTATTCCACATTATATGTAGCTGGAGTACCCTGAAAATGTTTTACTTTACTTCGCCTTACCTTCTACGTTTCTGAATAGCGACTGAAGTACGTCCAATTTTTGAATTCCCTTCACGAATCATGAATATTTAGCTTTCTATTTTGTGTTCATTTTCTGTTGGTAGTTTCTTACCTGCCTATTTACATTTTGAACGATCTGCATGAAAATCCAAATTATGCACCTGATTGGAGGTAATTTCTCCCTATTCCTACCACAAATTCTACAAACAGATCCCTAATACCTTATTTATCTGGAGGAAGTATTTGTAAATATTTTAAAATATTTCCAAGTATTGTTGAATTTCATACATCTCCCCCAATACCCGTACAAAAAACGACCACACACGATTCATAGGTCCTTTTTGCGATTTTTAACATTTGATACGATTTGGATTTTAAGCTCGAAGCTATCATTGTCACAAAACTCATGTGTGTCCTGAAACATGCCTGTGGATAATTAATTTATTCCGTCCGTTTTTTAAACATATAAACCTCATTTATTTACTATTCTAATATATTTACCTATCCATCAATCAATAAATTATTGACAGTTCATTTCTATGATCATTTGATGCATCAAGTGAACCCTCATCAGACATTCTACTATCAGCTATTCACTGGAATGAAACTTCTGAAATGATAGTTCTGAATTCTTGAACTTCGTTTTGTTGCTTGAAAAGTCTCGTCTCTTCCTAACAAAATATTTTCCGATTGGATTTTTTTGCTGACGTCCATCGTTTTATTATTATGTTTGACATGATATTATTATTTGTTGACTTACTTTATTAGATTTTGTCTTCAGCACAGATATGAAAACTGTAGACATATTTTTGCGAATACCGCTTCCTTTCTTCCCAGTTATTATTTAAGCAAATATCCGTTGTTTGGGTACCGCACTCAATGGTTCTTCAGTAGCTCGTTATAGCGTTCTCTTCGTTCGATGATCATATCGATCGTTTCCCACATGAATAATTCATCGTAATCGTCTTCATTAGAATATGAATATTTCAGTGTACCTAGGATGGTGCAAGTGCCGCTATCATTTCGAGGAGGACCCCCCCATTCGTTATTGATTGGATGCGAAGTTGTGGTAGAATTTGTAAGTGAATAAGATGCATTTTTCAAGTTAAATTGTCTCATTCGGAATTTCAGTTCAAATTTCGTGCTGTGTAGGTGTCGGATTGAGCAGTAAAAGAATCGTTTGACTGTATCCATCCCAGCCCGCTGTCGGGGTATTCCATATAAATAGCCGTTGAGGTTTTATTTGAAATGTTAAGCTCATCAGTTTCGTACCACCTTATTCCAGTGTCGTGATATCCCTCAAATACTACACTCCTATGTAATGTATAAGATTTAAGCAAATAAACGAGGAGAACGACGAGGTGAGCGACGCCTTAATGGAAGGGCCAGAAGGGCTCCATCGAGCTCCCAACGGCTCTCAACGGCCGTTGACTGATGGGGGGGGGGGGCACCTTTATAAACCGCCCGGCTCACCCAAGTCTTCATTCGCACCTGCTGTATTAGCCTCCTTCTTCTCGGCGTCTGCTGTGGTGATAACCGTGGGGTGCTAGCCTCCTTCTTCTCGGCGTCTGCTGTGGTGATAACCGTGGGGTGCTAGCCTCCTTCTTCTCGGCGTCTGCTGTGGTGATAATCGTGGGGTGCTAGCCTCCTTCTTCTCGGCGTCTGCTGTGGTGATAACCACGGAACGCCTCTCTCCTCTAGCACTCGATTTGGTGATAACCGCAGGGTGCTAGCCTCCTTCTTCTCGTTGTCTGCTGTGGTGATAACCGTGGAACGCCTCTCCTTTAGCACTCGCTGTGGTGATAACCGCGGGGTGCTAGCCTCCTTCTTCTCGGCCTCTGCTGTGGTGGTAACCACGGAACGCCTCTCTCATCTAGCACTTGCTGTGGTGATAACCGCGGGGTGCTAGCCTCCTCTCCCACTAACGCCTGCTGTGGTGATAACCGCGGGGCGTCAGTCCTCCTTCAACCTACCCAAACCATCCCTACCCTTCACCACATCCAGCATGTTTTCCCTAGCACCCAGCACTTATTTCCAGCTACTAAAGAAACGTTCGAATCAACGTTGCAATAAACATTGTAGGAAATTCTGCGTAGAATTAGTTCAAATTGAACTCTGCCCTTTCTGTTTTCATTAAAACTGTGAATTGTGACTTAAGCCTGGATTTGGCGCTAGGAAGCTTCAACAGCTTATAGTTCTGATTTTCAAAGAATAAATTTATTAGATTATGGAAATTTATTGGATTATGATTTATGGAAAATGGCGAAACGTTCTTTGTTTCCTATCAAATAGGTAATTTCCTAGCAGAATATTTGAAATTCGACCATGGGAAACTGCAGATTATTTAAACATTTACCCGTAGTAGAGTTAAATGGGGAATTTTCTTCAAAAATGTTTTTGGGGAAAATATTCAAAACCCTTGGGAAAATGGTAGGTTGGAGCCTGTTTTCAAAAATTAGCAGTATTTTTTAAATGAGTGTGATTTGAAGTAAAAATGCGGCAAGAAATGACGTGTGAGATCTATCGACATCTGATTGGCTGTTGGCCCAAGGAGTCGGAGCTAAGCTGCGAAGGTTCTCAATGCTGCCAACAACCCAACATGAGAAATGGCAAACCTTCGTGGCATCCTCAAGAACCTTCGCTGTGACTTTTTGTGAACCTCCTCGGTTTGGCTTTGAGGACTTTTTAAAAATTTATTTATAAACTTGCGGTTCCATCCGTTGCTTTTTTGTACATCGTTTAAAGTGATGCACTAGCGCTCCTTGTGGGATTTGAGTTGAACTACTTGGCGATTTCCCTGATACGTCATTTCTAGCGGCAATAAAGTCAAGTTTCACACTCGTTTTCTGCCTAGACTTTTCAATATAAACACCTTTACGTGGTCGGTAAGTGTTAATTTCCGTAATTGAACAGAATTTGGCCAAAAATGAGAATTCTTAACCTGCGAAAAGCCCATCATTATGTAATTTACTCAATATTTTCTTAAAACTTGGAAAATTGATCACAAATCAGAACAAAATACTTTGGAGATCCCGATTTCCTACAACGTTTATTGCAAGGGTTTTCAAAATTCTTTATTCCGACAAAACATTCAAAAACAGTATATTTTTGCCCTAAACGAGTATGTACACCTACTTAGGAACCCATTCATTAATTTTCCTTGTCAGCGTGAAGTTTCCTTCACGGTCCCGGTTTGCACAGATCCACAGATCATTGGGATAATCTTCTTTGCTTATATTCCTATTTCATGCACTCTTGTTTAGCATTTATTGTCGCTTGGAATTGGAGCAAATCAATAATTGAAAAGCAACGTGAGAATTTTGCCTTAGGTTCTTCGAAAAACCTGCCACAGAGTGCGGTGGGACTCCTACAAGAAACTCCAAGAGTCTGTGTCAAGGTCGATACTGTGACGAGGAGATCATGATATTTCCTGTCCGGCAGTAACGCTTGAGATGAACCCAGAAATAATCCGGCACCTCCCCCCCCCCCCCCCCCTTCCCGCCACTTTTCAAACTGAATCGATGTGCGCTCAATTTGTCTCAACTGTTCCCCCGGGGAAGTAGCGGCAGGTAATAAAACTTTCTCGCATCTATCACAGGCAACACGATGGTACAAGGGGAAAAAAGTTGGGTAGCTTCGATCGTCATTCGATAAAAAACCGTTGTGGCACTAGTCTGGTCGTTTCACGTTAGTACCGATTTGGACACGGATCAAAAATTTCGCAGAAAATATTGACTCAGAAAAAAAACATTAAAAAATGTTATAAAATTTAAAAGTAAAAAATAGTTATGGCCATATCCTTCCTTGCAGCCCAATAATTGTCGCTTATGGTTCATTATTTTCAATAATAAATTTTTGGGATCTGCCATGAAAAAAAATTCAACCCCTCAAAATTTCATGTTTACGTTTCATGGGACGTAGAATACAAATATCGAATAAAAAAAAAATTTCCGTCTGTCCACGGCTTGTTCCTTAGTTCCTATGAACCAAAATTCACGAAATTTGGTATATGGGTCCCTTTTGTGCTCTAGTTGGTACTCGAAGCTCGGCGTTACTGTCACTCAACTCTGTGAAAAATAGGGGTTGAATTTCCTGAGTATCCCTATCTCGGAAAATCGTCTTTTGAAGTGTAGGTGTTTTCTCGTATTTTTAAATAGTTCAATTTTTCCTGAAATTTTGAGACCATCCAGAGCGGTCTACGATGTTGCCATAAAATTGAATTTGCTCTAAACTAAAGAGAAGCGTGTGTGCAGGCATCAACCTTGATTGAGAGGGCACATCACTTTCTTTGTACCATGTGCTCCTTAGCTCAGTTGGTTAGGAGTGGGAATCCTACGCTGAAGGTTGCAGGTTCGAATCCCAGCCGGTAGCAAAAAAACTGCGTCTGAATTTTGCCATTTTACATGGTGGGTTTTATGGAACTGTAATACCCGGGGGCGGCTGCAGTACTCCACTTAGGGCTTTCCGGGGGGGGGGGGGGGAGCTCAGAAGGGGCATGATACAGGTATACGCAGAAGGGGCATCTATACAGGTAAATAGTGAACCCTTGTGTAATAATTTGCACCGTTTTTATCTTCCATACGGAGTTGACATTGCTGTGTGGCACGCTAGATGCGAATTTTTGGCTGAATTCTGTTCAAATAACGGAAATTAAACACTTCTGTCCAAATAATGAGGTGTTTGTGTGGGATATTCGGGGTGGAAAACTAGTGTGAAATTTGGATTTCTGAGTTCCCGCTGGAAATGACGTATCAGGGAAATCGCCAAGTAGTTCAACTCAGATCCAGCTTAGAGCTCTAGTGCGTAGCTTTAAACGGTGTAAAGATTCGCAATAAATGGATGGAACCGCAAATTTACAAATAAATTTAAAAAACGCGTCCTCCAAATCAAACCGCGGGGAAGGTCAACGGCAAAGGTTCTTGAAGGTTTGCCATTTCTAGTGTTGGGTTGTTGGCAGCATTGAGAGCCTTCGCCTCAGAGGCTTCACTCCGCCCTCTTGGGCCAACAGCCAATCAGATGTCAATAGACCTGATACGTCATTTTTTGCCGCATTTTTACTTTTAATCACCCTCATTAAAAAAGTAACGATTGATTTTGAAAATGGGCTTCAAACTACCATTTTCCGAAGAGTTCTGAATGTTTTTCAAAAAACAGATTTGACGGAACTTCCCCATTGCATCAAACGGCGTTGGTCCACTCAGTCATGTGACGCGGAAGCTCATCAGGGCTCGTACTGCATCGAGCGTCACAGCAGCAGGATACGAGAGGACGGCGAAAGGCCCTGTTTTCTTCTCTTCCAACAGTTCTATTTCCTTGATGCTTTCAATGTTTAAAATGGAGGATTCACAATGATCGGAGGCATGGAATTTCCTTCTAGCCGTGTAGCTGCTGCGCTCATCGGCTGCTGAAGGAACTACAATTGATAATAAACCCAGCAGGTGGTGATTGTCAGCAGTCAAGTAAATTTCATTGTTATCAATTTGTGGTCACTCTCTCACTGATCTGGATTGGCAAGGTCTGATTACGCGCAAGCTTGCAGTTTTACGTTTCGCAAGCTCGTGGGAACGTTGATTACTCGTTTTTCCTGTAATTGCTGTTGTTTTTCCTCCTCAAAACTGTTTGTTAGGATTTGCGAATTTATTACTTCAATACATGAACGCCCTGGTCCTTACCCTTTGCACTACTTGACGGCAACGAGCAGTGAAATTATGAGTCATCAGATCATGACCACAATGAACATTTGTGGGAAGTATGAACGGTAATCATCCGTGGCAATCAAACGGCTGATAGCATTATTGTTGGGTGAATGAGAGGAGTCATTATTAGGCCACCAACCGCCAATTCAAACCGCGAAAATCCCACTGGAAGTGAGTTGAGAAAGATCCGCGGCCCTCACCTTGATAGGGAGGCTTCTGACCTTTATCAGCGGTAGATCGGATTTCCATGTCAAGGTTTCTTCATGCAGAGAAGGTCATCCGCGATTTTATTATTGCTAAATAAACTTCGTAAAATGCTCAACAATAGTCGTACAAAACAGTCAATATTCTCTTGCAACGGACTGTTATTCAAAGCGCGTGGATGTGTACACAACATTAATGTGTACACAACTGAATGCGTTGAAGAAAGGTCGTAGGAGACTAAGTGTGTGTGGGTTGATACCCAGATGGCCCCTCAGTTGAATTTCATGAAAATCTGTGGTTACTTTAGTAATGAATAAATTTAAAAAAATAAATTAATTAAAGCTAAAGCTAAATAATTTTGAATTAATAATTACGGGTATGTTCCTACATTACCCAAATAATAATTACGGGTATTCCTACCGTACCCGAATAATAATGGCGGGTATGTTCCTACCGTACCCAAATAATAATTAGGGGTATGGTCCTACCATACCAAAATAATAATTAGGGGTATGTTCCTACAATACCAAAATAATAATTAGGGGTATGTTCCTACCGTACCAAAATAATAATTAGGGGTATGTTCCTACCATACCAAAATAATAATTGCGGGTATGTTCCTACTGTATCCAAATAATAATTACGGGTATGTTCCTACCATACACCCATATAATAATTACAGGTATGTTCCTACCGTACCAAAATAATAATTAGGGGTATGTTCCTACCGCACCAAAATAATAATTAGGGGTATGTTCCTACCATACCCATATAATAATTACGGGTATGTTCCTACCGTACCAAAATAATAATTACGGGTATTTTCCTACCGTGCCAAAATAATAATTAGGGGTATGTTCCTACCGTACCAAAATAATAATGGCGGGTATGTTCCTACCGTACCCAAATAATAATTACGGGTGTGTTCCTACAATACCAAAATAATAATTAGGGGTATGTTCCTACCGTACCAAAATAATAATTAGGGGTATGTTCCTACTGTATCCAAATAATAATTACGGGTATGTTCCTACCGTACCAAAATAATAATTACGGGTATGTTCCTACCATACCAAAATAATAATTAGGGGTATGTTCCTACCGTACCAAAATAATAATTACGGGTATGTTCCTACCGTACCAAAATAATAATTACGGGTGTGTTCCTACCATACCCATATAATAATTAGGGGTATGTTCTTACCATACCAAAATAATAATTACGGGTATGTTCCTACCGTACCAAAATAATAATTACGGGTATTTTCCTACCGTACCAAAATAATAATTAGGGGTATGTTCCTACCGTACCAAAATAATAATTACGGGTATGTTCCTACCGTACCAAAATAATAATTACGGGTGTGTTCCTACCATACCCATATAATAATTAGGGGTATGTTCCTACCATACCCATATAATAATTACAGTTATGTTCCTACCGTACCAAAATAATAATTACGGGTATTTTCCTACCGTACCAAAATAATAATTAGGGGTATGTTCCTACCGTACCAAAATAATAATGGCGGGTATGTTCCTACCGTACCCAAATAATAATTACGGGTGTGTTCAGTCTCTCGCGAACCACCGAACGGTAACCATCTATCGGACAGAGCTCTTGTGAATGTTTACAGTTTACAGTGTGCCGTGAATGTTTACCAAACAACGATGAACGACGGGACGGAGGAGCCCGCGGATTGGGATTCGTATTACGTTCAAACCAAACTATGGCTTGCGCAACACAGAACGGGAACCCAAACCTACCGACAACAAGACGACAAAGTCAATTCATCGTTCAACGAATTATACGATTGCATTCTACGCTTGTGTGAGTATGTAAACCATACACAAATTAGAATGAAATCTGTCACCAAGGAATTGGAAGACATAAAGAAAAAAAATGAACTTAATAACAAGGAGACTCACCAACAAGTTCCTATTCAATATAATACAGATGATGAAGAACTTGCAAGGGAAACCGATTGGATTCTGAAAAGAAGCCGCAAAAAGCGTAAAGCCACCTCTTCCCCGGAAGTAGCTGGTCCTTCTAGCAGGCCAGATACAAACAAGGCTGGATCCAAAACTACACAGAGTAATAAAACTAAAAAGGAAGAACGCCCGCCTCCGATTACAGTCACTGGAGTAGCGGACTACAGTGTGATCCATCAATTGATTAAAACAATAACTTCAAAGCAATGTAGTGTCAAGGCATTATCAAATAATGTTTGGAAAATTTTCGCGCCAGACAGCGGTTCATACCGGGAACTAACCACTGGGCTGAAAGATAAGAACTTCCAATGGTACACATATGAGGATAAAAACACGCGACCCGTTAAAGTGGTTGCAAGAGGGTTGCACCACTCGTGCGAGGCTGATGATATAGTGAGTGACCTCAAGGGAAAAGGTTACAAAATAACTGATGCAGTGAACCTTATAAAGAAAACTAGAGAAGTTGATGATAAGGGAGAATCGGTGCTGGTAAAGAGGAGCCTTCCTCTTTTCATCCTCAACTTTGACAACACCGAGGATATCAATAGAATTTATGATATTAAAACGATCATGGACATGAGGGTCAAGATTGAACCTCTGCGAAAAACGACGAATCTCATCCCGCAGTGTAAAAACTGCCAAGGATTCAATCATACAAAAACCTATTGTCAAAAAGAAACTAGGTGTGTTAAATGTGCAGGTAAGCACGATACCACGTCATGCCCTCAACAGGTGAACCCGAAATGCATAAACTGCGGCGATGCCCATCCAGCCAACTATCGTGGGTGTGAAGTTGCTAAGGAGTTACAAAAAATCAAAGATCGAGCAAAAAATCCCCATCCTGGAAATTCGGACAAAAAAAGTTCATCTAATAACACTCAAAAAAACCAAACTAGCATCGTACACAAAGTTCATGCTAATAGTAATACTATGTCGTACGCCAGTGTTGTGAGTGGCAATAATACGAATTCATCTGTCGACAAAATGCTTACCTTGATGTTCGAAATGCTAAATGAACAAAAGCATACCAACAGACTCTTAATTGAAAGAGTAGCCACACTCGAAAAGAGTATTAAACCTAAACCGTCCTTGAAAAAACCATGAAGATACAAAATACATTTAGAATAGCAGCATGGAATGCGAATGGACTTGAGCGGCATGTCTCAGAACTAGATATTTTCCTGAACCAAGAAAAAATAGATATATGTCTTTTATCGGAAACACACTTCACACAGTCATCTCACATTAAAGTCAAAGGATATGAGTGCTATCGTGCTGACCACCCATCTAGAAGACCACGAGGAGGGTCAGCTGTCCTTATCAAGAATGCCATTAGTCACTATGTGCAGCAAAGTATTCAAGAAGAATGTATGCAAGTCTCCACTATAACAGTTTTAGTAAATAGCAAAAAATGCAATATAGCAGCTATCTATTGCCCACCGCGCTACAGTCTTAAAGAAGAGGACTTCGCATCTCTATTTAAAAGCTTGGGATCAAACTTTGTCATTGGTGGTGACTTCAATGCAAAAAATACGTACTGGGGCTCCCGTTTAACAACAACCAAGGGCCGAGAGCTATTCACTGCCGCGAAAAAAACACGTAGTGATTTCTACTCCACTGGAAAACCTACCTACTGGCCCTCAGATACAGCAAAAATTCCAGATCTGATTGATTTCTTTGTAATAAAAGGAATATCAAGCAACTTCATTCACGTCGAAGACTGTGGAAGTCTCATGTCAGATCACTCGGCAATAGTTCTCACAATTAGTGACACGATAATAATTAAAGAAAATCCCCCCAGACTAGTTACACAACGTACCAACTGGGATATATTTAGGGAGCACATATCTGCTAATATTAATTTGTCTGTGCCCCTCAAATCTACAGAGCAATTAGAAGATGAAGCTGAGAACTTCTTTAAATGTATTCAACGAGCAGCTTGGGTTAGTACTCCACCAGAGACTACATATGCAGCTAATAATGTATCTTATCCCCGTGAAATCCGTGAAGTGATTAGGGAAAAGAGGAAAGCTAGACGAATATGGCAACATACCAGAGCCCCATGCGATAAAACAAAATTGAATAGATTGAAGAACCACCTGGATAATTTATCAGCAGAAATGAAGCAAGAAACGCACTTAAGACTAATTCATAGTTTAAATCCGGAAAAAGATACGGAATATTCCCTTTGGAAAATTACCAAATCACTCAAGCAGCCGAAGGAACATGTACCTCCCATTAAAAAAGATGATGGGGAATGGGCAAAAAGTCCTACTGAAAAGGCAGAGATTTTTGCTGAACACCTCGAGAACACATTTGTGCCACTCCCCAGGAACAGTGATGAAGGAGGCTTACCCATGGTATCCTCCTCCACGGATACACACTTCATACAACCAGTAACGCTCAGTGAACTGAAAAATCAAATTCGCAATCTCAAAACGAACAAAGCTCCTGGATATGATCTCATTACAGGAAAGGCAATTAAGCAACTACCAGAGGAAGGCATGCGAATGCTATTGTATCTGATAAACGCGGCATTGAGACTGAAATATGTACCCCGCTGCTGGAAAGTGGCAGAGGTTATCATGATACTGAAACCTGGGAAAGAATCCAAGAATAAAGAGTCCTACCGACCTATATCATTACTACCAGTAATATCTAAGCTCTTTGAGAGATTACTGATACAAAGATTGAAACCAATCGTTCAAGAAAAAGAGCTAATCCCCGACCACCAGTTTGGATTCAGGGAAAAACACTCTACCATAGAACAAGTGCATCGTGTAACTGATGTAATAGAGAATTGTCTAGAAAAGAAACAAGTTTGTGCAAGTGTCTTCCTGGATGTTTCCCAAGCTTTTGACAAAGTCTGGCATCAAGGGTTAGAGTACAAACTTGAGAGAGACTTACCGAAGCCATTTTTTCAAATTTTGAAATCATATCTTTCCGAAAGACATTTCAGAGTGAAACACGAAGGAGAATACTCCAGTCTCAAAAAAATAAGGGCAGGTGTCCCTCAAGGAAGCGTGCTTGGGCCCTTACTATACCTTCTGTATACACGTGATGTACCTAGCAATGAACACACGACAATCGCAACTTTTGCTGATGATACTGCCATACTTGCGGTTGGTGACTCAGTAGAGGAAGCAACTAGGAAATTACAGCATTCTGTTGATGATGTAAGCGCCTGGACCAAAAAATGGCGACTTAAGCTTAATGAACTGAAATCTACTCATACTAACTTTACGAACAAGAACATAACAACGATACCAGTCATGATGAATGGCCAACAGATCCCCTACGCTAATACAGCAAAGTACTTAGGGATGACTCTTGATGCCAAATTAAGATGGAAGGAACATGTGATTAAAAAAAAAGATCAGTTAAATATGAAGTTCAAAAAAATGTACTGGTTGCTAGGCAGATATTCTGAACTATCTGTACACAACAAATTGCTAATCTACAAGCAAATCCTAAAACCTGTGTGGACTTATGGTATCCAGCTCTGGGGCTGTACTAAAAAGACAAACAGCAAGATTATACAAACTTTTCAGAACAAGGTACTGAGGAGTATTGTCAACGCCCCTTGGTACATCAGAAATGATGACCTCCATCGAGACCTCAAGATGGATTCCGTCAGCGAAGTGGCAAAGCAACATGCGATTAAATACGAACAGCGGCTTCATGAACACATGAATCCAGAAGTTCTTCGACTCCTGGACAACAGCAACGCCACCCGGCGGCTTGATAGAACAAAACCTTTCGACCTTGTGATGTGACAATGTGACAAGTGTAGTGATTGAGTGTTCTCTTGAGTTACAGCCACTGGGCTAAAAACTCTACAAACAGTTGAATAATATTATAGCAAACTAACTTGATGGGCTAAGCTCAGTTGTTATGTTACTGATATAGCAAATATATCGATTATTTAAAAAAAAAAAAAAACGGGTGTGTTCCTACAATACCAAAATAATAATTAGGGGTATGTTCCTACCGTACCAAAATAATAATTAGGGGTATGTTCCTACTGTATCCAAATAATAATTACGGGTATGTTCCTACCGTACCAAAATAATAATTACGGGTATGTTCCTACCATACCAAAATAATAATTAGGGGTATGTTCCTACCGTACCAAAATAATAATTACGGGTATGTTCCTACCGTACCAAAATAATAATTACGGGTGTGTTCCTACAATACCAAAATAATAATTAGGGGTATGTTCTTACCATACCAAAATAATAATTGCGGGTATGTTCCTACTGTATCCAAATAATAATTACGGGTATGTTCCTACCGTACCAAAATAATAATTACGGGTATGTTCCTACCATACACCCATATAATAATTACAGGTATGTTCCTACCGTACCAAAATAATAATTAGGGGTATGTTCCTACCGCACCAAAATAATAATTAGGGGTATGTTCCTACCATACCCATATAATAATTACGGGTATGTTCCTGCCGTACCAAAATAATAATTACGGGTATTTTCCTACCGTACCAAAATAATAATTAGGGGTATGTTCCCCCCGTACCAAAATAATAATTGCGGGTATGTTCCTACCATACCCATATAATAGTTACGGGTATGTTCCTACCGTACCCAAATAATAATTACGGGTATGTTCCTACCGTACCCAAATAATAATTACAGTTATGTTCCTACCGTACCCAAATAATAATTACGGGTATGTTCCTACCGTACCAAAATAATAATTACGGCTATGTTCCTACCGTACCCAAGTAATAATTACCTACGGGTATGTTCCTACCGTACCCAAATAATAATTACGGGTATGTTCCTACCGTACCAAAATAATAATTACGGGTATGTTCCTACCGTACCAAAATAATAATTACGGGTATGTTCCTACCGTATCCAAATAATAATTACGGGTATGTTCCTACCGTACCCAAATAATAACTAGGGGTATGTTCCTACCATACCCAAATAATAATTACGGGTATGTTCCTACCGTACCCAAATAATAATTACGGGTATGTTCCTACCGTACCCAAATAATAATTACGGGTATGTTCCTACCGTACCCAAATAATAATTACGGGTATGTTCCTACCATACCCGTAATTATATTTTGGGGATATGTTCCTATTGGCTTCGAATTCGGAGTGTAGTAATGAGCTCTTCCAAGATCCTCTATTAAACAATATAAATTATCCACTTGATTAACAATTATTTAGCTTTAATGTCTCATGAATGGGTTGATTCAGTGGTTTCAAATAAGCCCGTGCTGGGCAGACGATACCGTGACGAAATCTACGGTGCTACAAGGTTTTATTTATTTTATTTTTTAAATTTTTATTTTATTTTATTTTTTATTAATGTGCCTCGAAATTGTTGAGGTCAGGTTGACTGAGAAATACCGCAAATAGCTCTTGAAACTTACCGACAAATAGCTCTTGGCACAACTCGAAAGTTTTGAAATCCAGCTTTTTCACAAGTCCTAATGTCTCGAGCCATCAACGTCCGCACACAGTAGTTATATTCGAATGGACCCTAATTCCTTATTGCTGAGAGATCTGCGTCATCCTGACATCGTCGTTTGCTAACGTTTCGTTGCATGCGAGTTCTTCGTTGTCCAGATCATTGTCTGACTTTTCCATTTGTTTGGCGGTATTTTGAGTTGTCAAAAGGGGGGGGGGGGGTGTTCAAAAAATTCGAATTGAGGGTGGGAGGGAGGTGTTCAAAAAATTTGAATTGAGGGGGGAGGGGGGTGTTCGAAAAATTTGAATGGAAATTTTTCCATGAAATGAATTATTTCGTGATCCCCTTTTTCCCGATTCGTTGTGCGAATGATTATGAACTACGTAATGAACGTTATAAAGCAAACTGTTGTCGACTGAAAGGTGAAAACGGTTTCTTATTCATAATAATTTACTGGTTAACAACTAGAAATGGGTTGCTGTTTAATACCTATGGAATGTTGAGCGAGTGGCAATTATTAACAAGGAGATTGTAATTTAAAGGAAGATATTTAAATACATTGAACTTTCACAAGTGAAATGATGATTTTCACCAGTTGTAATTTAAAGGAAGATATTAAATATCATTGAACTTTCACAATTGAAATGAATCATTGAATTTCATGGCTGCTGACTCACTGTGATTCGTTGTAATTTAGCTATTAACGGAAAGGTGAGCTGTTAGGGATCACATCAGTATCAGCTGTTACAGCTGTTGTTGAAATTCGTGGTAGTTGTTTGAACTGAGACGGAATATCGATGATATTGTGCTGTATTCTGGATGATCGTCTTGAAAATAAGCATAGCGTCAGTTTAATTTTAGAATTTGAAAGAAACATCCATCCTGGATTTTTGTTTTGGCTTATTCCGATGGACCCTGTTTTTATCGAAAATTTTAAGGCTGAGCAGTTATTAGACATCAATTCATCGAATTTCTTTTTGCATCTTATGTGGTAAGCCATCTTGTAATGTGGAATAAACTAAAAATAACCCTTTAGCTTACCACCAATTGATGGTAAGCTAAAGGTTTATTTTTATTAGTTATTAGACAATTTGTAATATTTTCCAATTCTTTACGCAACTCAAGTGTGGTTGGTACGTGTGCATTATATTCCACATCATTCCCTGTAGACATTTGCAAAGGTGTAAATTCTCCTGGGGACGTCAATATATGTATATTATACCTGTAAATGTCTGTATAGGTTCTCGTTTATGAAATAATAGGTTGTAATATGCTGAACAAATATTTTTGGAACACAGGTATTGTACAAATCTAACCTTCACGACCGTTTTTCTGTTATCTCTGAAAAGCCAGCGTGCCGACGAATGACCGGTAAAAACGAGCAGAAATCTTACGGTGAGATGGGATTGGTCAACGGGTGGCGACGATTTCATTGAGTTCCATTCAGTGCTTTTTACCTGCGCATGCGTGTCCTTAGGCACCTCGTCCAATTCGAATCCGACGACACCCAAAATGGGCAGTTGGGAAATAGCCCAGATGTGCCGTTTCGGGGAAGGTGGGGGTGCGTTTGTCTGCGGGGGAGGTTCACCATTTGCAGGTATCTTCTCTATTTTTGAAAAACTGTAGTAGCAGGTACCTGTGCCTTCTTATGTGCCAATAATAGTAAAATATTGATAAAAACGCTGCGAAGTCCTGGTCACGTGGTTTTATTATTCAGAAATGTTGGCTGTTCATTTATTGTTTCTTTCATGTGCAATAATTGAAATAGCTCTTTTTGATATTAAGGCTGGATTTCTCGACTGGAAACTGTTCAGTACAAAGTGTGAGGGTTTTCGAGGTTCAGTCAAGGAATAAATTTGTCAATTTATGTTAATTTATAGATTTGTAAATAGGTAGGTGGTCACTATCCATGTAAACGACAACAACCGTTGCCCGACCTTTACGTGATCTGTGAAGATGTAACCCTTCTGTAACCTTCACTGTTTACATCTCCTTTCTTGTATCTCTGCTACCTACCATCCACTTTGAATTTTCAATAGTTGAATTTGTGAATAGACAATTATGTGCTCAACACTCCACTATGTTTTGACAAATGGTCAAAACATAGGCGTGCAAGTCACAAATTAAACGTATCCAAACTCAGCAAAACAGAGCACTGCGTATCATAACAAATGCGCCTTGGTACGTACGAAACACTGTTATCCACAAAGACCTCGACGTACCAGAAGTGGAGGACGTTATAAAAGCAGCAACAACAAAAATGCACTTAGTAGTATCCAGCCACGAATCACATGCATTCGAACAACTCCTCTCAGCGTGGGAACGGCAACAATCAAACAGACGCCTAAAAAGAAAAAGAACGACGGACATTTTGGACTAAGCTTCAAACTATATTCGAGTCAAACACAAATACACCTTGTTATTCCATGTCTGTGATATAGTTATTTATTTAAATTGTTATAATCATTTATTATATTATTGTTACATACTTACCATTATCAAATTTAATTAAGAGGGATCATCACTGGATGACCACCCTCACACATGTTACATAGTATATATTTAACATACATATATATATATTTATTCACCATCAGCATAACTGTAAAGTAAGAATGTATTACTAAAAGTTTACTAAAAAAAAAAAAATAAATAAATAAATGGTGCCTGGCAACTTATCCCATGTAGATAATAGGGACAGCAACAACTTCTCAGGTATGCTCTTTCCAATACTCGCCTATTTACTACTGCATACTGCCACTGCCTGATACATACCTACTACGAAGACATACCTACATCTAATATCCTCTGAGTGTCCTTAGTTGCCCTGATGATGGTTTGCAAATAAACCGAAACGTTGGCCTCGAAGAAACGTACATCATTCCTCGACTGAACCTCGAAACCCCTCACATTTTTTATAGTTTCCTCCTATTTTGACCTCCAAAAACCCGAACTAGGCTCATATTTTTGACTAATTATCTTTGATGATTGGTAGTGCCATTTAATTGTCTCGATTCACCTGTTGATACTACTTCTAGTGTTATTATACAAATTTATGGTGATTTCAGACAATTTCCCAGGTTTTTGATTCATAAAAAATGAATTTTGGGAGCTGAACCTTCGTTTCAACCTCAATTCTTGACTCTTCGGTCAAAATCAACTTCATATTCGGTCTTCTCGCCCTAAAAAACATGGAAAACGATACCTCACAAGCTCATGTTCACTAAAACCTCGAGAACCCCTATTTTTATACACATTTTCACCCATATAACCCTTTGGTATATTCCGATCGGGCTGCAAAGTTTCGGGACACAACTAGGGCCCAAATGGAGCATGTGTGCGAAAGAACGAATTTTTTAGACCGAAAATGAAGTAGATATGGATGATACGTCGTATGGCGGACGGACATTGCATTTTGGTTTATTATTCTATGAGTAATACAGCTATGTTATTCGCTCAGCAAATAATTTTTATTACATCCCCTCAAATTTTTTTCTTTTACGTTTCAAGGTGCGTAGGTTCAAAAAATACAATGTACGTTCGCCTTATCATACATATCTACTTCAATTTCGATCTAAAAAATTCGTTCTTTTGCACACATGCTCCATTTGGGCCCTAGTTGTGTCCCGAAACTTGGCAGCCCGATCGGAATATATCGAGGGAGATTATGGGTGTAAAAATGTTTTTTTTTTTTGTGTTTTAGTAAAATGAGCTGTTTAGATATATTTTTCTATGTTTTTTCAGGGCGAGAATACCGAATATGAAGTCGATTTTGACCAGAGTGGAGAATTGTTGTTGTAACGAAGGTTCAGCTCCCAAAATCCGTTTTTCATGTGTCAAAAACCTGGGAAATTGTCTGAAATCACCATCAATTTGTATAATAATACTAGAAGTAGTATCAACAGGTTTTTTTTTTCAATTCATTATAGCAGCCTGCTTCCATAAAATGATTACAGGCTAATTACACGCTGGAATAAGTCTACTGTACATAGTGAAGATATTACTTCATTACAAAATAAATAAGTATACTATGCATGAATAAAATCATAATACGTCGAGTATCAACAGGTGAATCATGACAATTAAATGGCAAAAAAGTGCGTAATTCGTGTTTCTGGGAATTAGTGAAAACCATCAGAAATTTAGCTATTTCAATTATTGCACATGAAATAAACGATAAATGAACAGCCAACATTTCTGTAGGTATGTCCAATAGAATAATAAACCCACGTGACAAGGTTTTTGTAATACGCGCACCTTGAATCGTAACAGAAAAAATTTTGAGTGGGTGTTATACAAATTTTTTTGCTTAGCTGTTACATAGGCGTATTATTCAGAGAATAAAAAACCGAAATGAGACCATCTTTCGAGCTGTAGGTGCATTATTAAAAGAAAATACAGGTGTTTTTGATTATTTCCCACTGTCAAATGTTCCTCATCTCTCGCTGGTATTAAATCTCCAGGCCAAATGCTTGTTTTGATGATGATTTCTCTGACATCCGCGGAGCGCCAGGTTTGTATTGTGTGCAGCTGTGAACAGGATCCTTTGTCTTCCTGTTCGTCCTCCCACGAGCCGGTGCAGAAACGACTGGAAAAATCCTCACTCGCGGAAGACGAAGTCGAGAAAAGCGAGTTAACAATTACGCAAAGCCCCGAAGCTCGGTCCTCCGTAACCCGCGTCGCTTTATCTGTGAAGGAAGCACGCGGTAATGAGCTCATTGTTTGGAGCTGTGAGATCGCAACGACCTTGGAAAACTTTCGTGCCGGGAGAGCTGTGGGAGCTGCAGTCGACTAACTGAACGAGCAGTGTGCTACTTACTGATTCAACAAGAAATACCTGCTACTCACGTAGCTGCGCTTATCTGTGACCAATTCCTATCATCCCTCGAGAAACCTGTGTACTGTAGGACGACCCAAATTAAACCCAAAGAACTGTTTCGTGTGGAATGAGGAGTTTGCAGAGCTACTAAGTGAAGCTGCGAGTTTGTTCAGAACCTTGCAGTTCCAGTCGTGCAGCATGGCAGTATGAGCGAATTTTCAAAGACGTATTCAGGCTGTTGTGTAAAAAGATGATATAGCGAGAAACCATACCACTTTTCGTGAAATTACGTAATTTTTTTTCATCGTTTTAGCCATTTTTATCGATTTGGGACCCTTATAAAGTTAGGTTTGACCCAATCTTTTTTGAGAAAAATATTTTTATCATCGAAATAGTCCATGTTTCTGTCGTAAATCACCATCCCGCACAACGTCAGGTGAATTAATATTAATTTTAGCCCTTAATACCAATTTTCGGTATTGTTTGGAGCTGTGAGATCGCAACGACCTTGGAAAACTTTCGTGCCGGGAGAGCTGTGGGAGCTGCAGTCAACTAACTGAACGAACAGTGTGCTACTTATTGATTCAACAAGAAATACCTGCTACTCACATAGCAGCGCTTATCTGTGACCAATTCCTATCATCCCTCGAGAAACCTGTGTACTGTAGCACGACCCAAATTGAACCCAAAGAACTGTTTCGTGTTGAATGAGGAGTTTGCTGAGCTACTAAGTGAAGCTGCGAGTTTGTTCAGAACCTTGCAGTTCCAGTCATGCAGCATGGCTGTAAGAGCGAATTTTCAAAGACATATTCAGGCTGTTGTGTAAAAAGATGATATAGCGAGAAACCATACCACTTTTCGTGAAATTACGTAATTTTTTTTTCATCGTTTTAGCCATTTTTATCGATTTGGGACCCTTATAAAGTTAGGTTTGACCCAATCTTTTTTGAGAAAAATATTTTTATCATCGAAATAGTCCATGTTTCTGTCGTAAATCCCCATCCCGCACAACGTCAGGTGAATTAATATTAATTTTAGCCCTTAATACCAATTTTCGGTATTGTTTGGAGCTGTGAGATCGCAGCGACCTTGGAAAACTTGCATGCTGGGAGAGCTGTGGGAGCTGCAGTCGACTAACTGAACGAGCAGTGTGCTTACTGATTCAACAAGAAATACCTGCTACTCACGTAGCAGCGCTTATCTGTGACCAATTCCTATCATCCCTCGAGAAACCTGTGTACTGTAGGACGACCCAAATTGAACCCAAAGAACTGTTTCGTGTTGAATGAGGAGTTTGCTGAGCTACTAAGTGAAGCTGCGAGTTCGTTCAGAACCTTGCAGTTCCAGTCGTGCAGCATGGCTGTATGAGCGAATTTTCAAAGACGTATTCAGGCTGTTGTGTAAAAAGATGATATAGCGAGAAACCATACCACTTTTCGTGAAATTACGTAATTTTTTCTTCATCGTTTTAGCCATTTTTATCGATTTGGGACCCTTATAAAGTTAGGTTTGACCCAATCTTTTTTGAGAAAAATATTTTTATCATCGAAATAGTCCGTCTTTCTGTCGTAAATCACCATCCCGCACAACGTCAGGTGAATTAATATTAATTTTAGCCATTAATACCAATTTTCGGTATTGTTTGGAGCTGTGAGATCGCAGCGACCTTGGAAAACTTGCATGCTGGGAGAGCTGTGGGAGCTGCAGTCGACTAACTGAACGAACAGTGTGCTACTTACTGATTCAACAAGAAATACCAGCTACTCACATAGCAGCGCTTATATCTGTGACCAATTCCTATCATCCCTCGAGAAACCTGTGTACTGTAGGACGACCCAAATTAAACCCAAAGAACTGTTTCGTGTTGAATGAGGAGTTTGCTGAGCTACTAAGTGAAGCTGCGAGTTTGTTCAGAACCTTGCAGTTCCAGTCGTGCAGCATGGCTGTATGAGCGAATTTTCAAAGACATGTTCAGGCTGTTGTGTAAAAAGATGATATAGCGAGAAACCATACCACTTTTCGTGAAATTACGTAATTTTTTTTCATCATTATAGCCATTTTTATCGATTTGGGACCCTTATAAAGTTAGGTTTGACCCAATCTTTTTTGAGAAAAATATTTTTATCATCGAAATAGTCCGTCTTTCTGTCGTAAATCACCATCCCGCACAACGTCAGGTGAATTAATATTAATTTTAGCCATTAATACCAATTTTCGGTATTGTTTGGAGCTGTGAGATCGCAGCGACCTTGGAAAACTTGCATGCTGGGAGAGCTGTGGGAGCTGCAGTCGACTAACTGAACGAACAGTGTGCTACTTACTGATTCAACAAGAAATACCAGCTACTCACATAGCAGCGCTTATCTGTGACCAATTCCTATCATCCCTCGAGAAACCTGTGCACTGTAGGACGACCCAAATTACACCCAAAGAACTGTTTCGTGTTGAATGAGGAGTTTGCTGAGCTACAAAGTGAAGGTGCGAGTTTGTTCAGAACCTTGCAGTTCCAGTCGTGCAGCATGGCTGTATGAGCGAATTTTCAAAGACGTATTCAGGCTGTTGTGTAAAAAGATGATATAGCGAGAAACCATACCACTTTTCGTGAAATTACGTAATTTTTTTTCATCGTTTTAGCCATTTTTATCGATTTGGGACCCTTATAAAGTTAGGTTTGACCCAATCTTTTTTGAGAAAAATATTTTTATCATCGAAATAGTCCATGTTTCTGTCGTAAATCACCATCCCGCACAACGTCAGGTTAATATTAATTTTAGCCCTTAACACCAATTTTCGGTATTGTTTGGAGCTGTGAGATCGCAGCGACCTTGGAGAACTTGCATGCTGGGAGAGCTGTGTGAGCTGCAGTCGACTAACTGAACGAACAGTGTACTGCTTACTGATTCAACAAGAAATACCTGCTACTCACATAGCAACGCTTATTATCTGTGACCAGTTCCTATCGTCCCTCGAGAAACCTGTGTACAGTAGGACGACCCAAATTGAACCCAAAGAACTGTTTCGTGTCGAATGAGGAGTTTGCAGAGCTACTAAGTGAAGCTGCGAGTTCGTTCAGAACCTTAAAGTTCCAGTCGTGCAGCATGGCTGTAAGAGCGAATTTTCAAAGACATATTCAGGCTGTTGTGTAAAATGATGATATATATTATAGCGAGAAACCATGAAACCACACCACTTTTCTTACAGCTATGTAATTTTTTCTAAACAATTTTTTACCGATTTTTGACCCTTATGCAGTCAAGTTTGTCCCACGCTTTTTGTGAGAAAAATATTTCGAAATAGTCTCTCCATCGTAAATCACCATCCCTCACAACGTCAGGTGAATTAATATTGATTTTAGCCCTACCAATTTTTGACCCCCAAAAATCCCTATTTGACCCCTATTTTGTGTGAAAAACAGCTGAAATGGCATTTTTGTGTCTTTACCCACCCTTCCGTACCACTTTTCAGTGAGTTATGTCGATGTTAGCCATTTTTACCGATTTTTTACCCCTAAAAAATCCAAATTTCACCCCCTTAGAATTGTTGAAAATTGCTCATCTTCGAATTACGAAAGTTTTGGCAAAATTTGGAATATAATTATCGTGTGGAGTGACGCATAAACAAGTATACGTATTATATATATATATATATATATATATATATATATACTCGGCCCTTCGGGCCTCGCCAGGGGGCAAGCCCCCTGGACCCCCAAAGGGGGCTCCGCCCCCTCGGAACGGCTTCGCCGTTCCTCACCCCCGAAGGATGTGTTCTTATACTTCGTATAACAAAGGAGAATTTGCTATGCAATTTACCCCCCCCCCCCCCCCCACCACCAACACACAACGTTGGTAATTCTTTATCACATTCCTCTTTGTGCTCATCTTTATCACATTCCTCTTTGTGCTCATCTTTATCACATTCCTCTTTGTGCTCATCTTCATCACATTCCTCTTTGCGTGACGCGTTTTTGTGACAGGATATTGTGACAGGACATTTTTTTCACATGACCCCCGGCGTTAAAATTGCATAGCAATTTTTATATATATATATGTTAATTTTTTTTTTAAATCTAGGGATGAATTCAGGATGCTCTGAATTCATCCCTATGGATTTGTGAAAAATTTGAAAAACTCAAGTTCTGAAAATTTTGGACCCATTGCAATAGCTTCATATTCTTTGAAAATTCGTTAAAAACCTCGCAGTACGAGCCGTCTAAACTTATTGAGCCACTGGTCCCTAGAACACCGGTAGAATTGCTGTAAAACTGTGTGGAAACGCCTGGGCCGTCACGTTTCCGGCTTCCGACAAAGGAAACGCACTTTTTCCGGTTCTCCGTCGTCCTGGGAGACTGCTGGACTCGTCGCAGACTTAACGAGAAAAAGGTCTGTCACGGGAACGTGGATCGGTGACGCATTTGGAGCGGCCGTTCGACAGGCCCCGGGTCCGGCAGGAACAGGATTGTGCAAGACCGGTCGAGATTGCGAGGAATTGGATAACATCGGGTTCAGTCAAAACTCATCAACTCGCTCGATTCCGGACACAAAAGGCAGTTTTCCCCGTCGTCCCGACCTAACCGACTGCGTCTGGCCAACGCTTGTGCTGGACAAGTTCAAACTGGTCGTATTTCCATTATTTTTTGGAAGATTCTTCCGAGTTTTGGTTTATTATTCTGTGAATTAACACGCTCAGCAAACATTTTTCTATTACACCCCCTCAAAATTTGTTCTTTACGTTTCAAGGTGCGTAGATTCCAAAAATGCGATGCAATGCCCGTCCGCCGTATCATCCGTATCACTTCATTTTCGTCTAAAAAATTCGTTCTTTCGCACACATGCTCCATTTGGGCCGTAGTTGTGTCCCGAAACTTTGCAGCCCGATCGGAATATACCAAAGGGTGTTATTGGTGAAAAATGGGTGTAAAATAGGGTTTTTGGAGTTTTACAACATGAGTTTGTGAGGTATCGTTTTCCATGTTTTTTCAGGGGGAGGAGACCAAATATGAAGTCAATTCTGACCAAAGAATGAAAAATTGAGGTTCTAACAAAGTTTCAGCTTTTAAATTTACGTTAGATTTTGTTCTAAAATCTTCGTTATTCCGCTCAAAGTTTGGGTCCTAGTTGTGCTCCTAACCTCGGCAGCCCGATCGGAATACACCCAGGGGTGTTATGGGGCAAAATGGGTGTAAATATGGGGATTCGTGGTTTATTGCGGTTTTAGAGAACATGAGCTTGTGAGGTGCCGTTTTCCATGTTTTTTAGGGCGAGAAGACCGAATATGAAGTTGACTTGGACCAAAGAGTGAAGAATTGAGGAAGTAACGAAGGTTCAGCTCCCAAAATTCATTTTTTTATGAGTCAAAAACCTGGGATATTTGTCTGAAATCGTCATTCTTTTTTGTATAATTTTTGTATAATAAAAATTAACACTAGAAGTAGTATCAACAGGTGAATCAAGACAAAATGGCACTATCGATAATCAAAGGTAATTGACTAAAAAAAAAAAACCACAGTCATGCAGCATGGCTATAAGAGCGAATTTTCGAAGAAATAACTGATTTTATGTAAAACTGTTTTATCTCAAGAAATAACCACGTTCCTTCATCTTAAAAGTGCTCCAGTTTGAGAACGGAATGAGATATCGCAATTCTGATTTCACCATCGTGTTCAGCGTACAAAAACCTTTAAAATGAGGTGTCACTTGTCAGACTGTTTCATTTTGGGAATTTATGGGTAATTCCCCCCCCCCCCCCCCCCCCTAAAACTCCAAAACTCCCCCTTAGAGTGACCCGATTCTGCCCATCTACGAACTTAGCCTGTCGATTGCCAAGACAGATTTTTTGTGCAAATTTGAACTTTTTATCTCAATTCTGTCGAGAGTTATCGTCTGGAATGACACATACATACATACACATATATATATATATATATATATATATATATATATAATTTTTGGTGTCTTTCGGCAGTGAATTCAGGATGGTCTGAAACGGGTTTTGGTATAAAAATCTTTCGGAAATTCGAGTTTTAAAAATTTTGGACCGAGAACAATAGCTTCCTTTTCTTCGAAAATTCGCTAATAGGAGCCTAATTCGTGTTTATGGGGTCCAAAATTGCTGGAAACCATTTTAAAAAACTATTTAAATTATTGCACATGAAAGAAACAATAAATGAACAGCCAACCTTTCTGTAGGTATGTCCAATAGAATAATAAACCCATGTGACAAGGACTTGGCGTTTTTGTAGTTGACTGTATCTCCCGATTTACCCCTTTGTTTGCTGATGAGCCAAATTCCGTGAAATCCCAGGTACTCAAATAGAAAACTCCCACATTAACTTCTATGAGGATTTTGGTAAGGATCTGTGAGGACCTTCCTACTCTTACGAATTTGTTTACGTCGACCTATCTGCTCCCTTGAGTGTTATCAAGTTGACAAAAACCAAACCATGAAGTTCATCTGTAAGGACCTTCTGAACTGATCTGAAGCAGATAGGCCGATGTAAACAAATTCGTAAGAGGGCCTTCCAGCTCAGTTTGAATCCTGGCCTAGCGCAACCTGTATGAAAACGAATGCCGTTAAGTAAAAAAACGCTGCAAAGTCCTTGTCACGTGGGTTTATTATTCTATTGGACATACCTACAGAAAGTTTGGCTGTTCATTTATTGTTTCTTTCATGTGCAATGATTGAAATGGTTATTTTTGATGGTTTCCACCAATTATGGCCCCCAAAAACACGAATTACGCTCGGCTTTTTTTTAAACAGATTATTTTTAATGATTGATAGTGCGATTTAATTGTCTTGATTCACCTATTCATTCAACTTCTAGTGTTATTATACACATTTATTGTGATTTCAGACGATTTCCCATGTTTTTGACTCATAAAAAATGAATTTCTGGAGCTTAACCTTCGTTACAACCCCAATTCTTCACTCTTCGGTCAAAATCAACCGAATATTCGGTCTTCACCCCCTAAAAAACATGGAAAACGATACCTCACAAGCTCACGTTCATTAAAACCTCAAAAGTCCCTCGAAACCCCCTATTTTTACACTAATTTTTCTCCCAAATCACCCCTGAGTGTATTCCGATCGGGCTGCCGTGTTTCGGAGCACAACTAGGACCCAAATGTGTTCCCAAACTGTGTGCGGAAAAGCGACGATTTTAGACCAAAATTTAACGTAAATTTAAGGCTGAAAGTTCCTTAGAACCTCAATTCTCCACTCTTTGGTCTTCTCGTCCCAAAAACAAGGAAAACAATACCTCAAATGCTCATGTTACTAACATGTTACTAAAACACAAAAAGTACCTATTTTTATACACCCCTGGATATATTCCGATCGGGCTGCAAAGTTTCGGGACACAACTAGGGCCCAAATGGAGCATGTGTGCGAAAGAACGAATTTTTTAGACCGAAAATGAAGCCGGTACACGTGATACGGCGTACAACGGACGGACATTGCATTTTTGGAATCTACGCACCTTGAAACGGAAAAGAACAAATTTTGGGGGGGTGTTACAAAAATTTTTTGCTGAGCGAATACCCAATCGAGAGCTTTCACAGTTTAGTTAACAGTTTTACGATTTTTCAAAGAATTCAAGAACATCTCGATTATTGCCGAAATTGTCTCGATTATTGCCGAATGTATCGAAGAATGTCTCGATTATTGCTCGATTGTTGAACTGTGTGTGTGTGGGGGTCACCATGCGATTCGACACAAGTGCGCGAGCCGGCTCGCCTGGAATCAATCAATTTCGCCTCAGGAGGGGGTCGTCGGATATTGCTATATCCCGATCAATCATTTTTCCCATTAACGAGCAGTGGGGACGGTTTTTGAGTTGATCGAGAGGGGCGAGGTTTATTTGCATGAGCGAATTTCACGAGCAAGCAAACAAAAACGACTACGAATGTGAGAGGGACGAAATCCGAGATGTGTGGTTTGAGAATAGCGATGGAGAAAAGACAGTAAAATGATATGATAAACGGGTCGTGACACAAACTAAAAAAACAAAAATCTTCATAATACTTCGAAAAATTCAGGAAATTTGGTATGTGGGTCCCGTTTGGGCTCAACTTGGTCCTCGAAGCTCGGCGTTACTGTCACTCACCTCTTAGGGGTGAAAAGTAGGAGTTAAAATGTCCAGAGTATCCCTTATCTCGGAAAATTTCATTTTGAGGTGTGGATTTTGTCGCATTTTTAAATAATTAAATTTTTTTCTGAATTTTTGAGACCATCCGGAGCATTGTACGATGCTGCCATAAAATTTGCTATACAATCTGCCGTAAAGATCAGGGTGTATGATGCAAGTATCAAGCTGTGTTGAGAGCGCACATCACTGGTCTCCTGCTAGCTGGACGATACAGCGCAGTGGCCTAACTGACGAACTGATACGCTGAAGTTCCCGCGATCGAATCCCTACCGGGACTGAATGTTTTAGCGAATTTTCAAAGAAAATGAAGCTATTGCAATGGCTTCGAAATTTAAATAATATAAATTTTTGGAAATTTTCTTCATAGAAATCCGTTTCAGACCATTCTAAAACGATTCCTGAAATTTAACACTTTTTTATATGTATATATATATATATATGTGTCACTCCAGACGATAACTCTCGATAGAATTGAGATAAACAGCTCAAATTTGCACAAAAAATCTATCTTGGCAATCGAAAGGCTAAATTCGAAGATGGGCGAAATTGGCCTACTCTAAGGAGGGTTTTGGCGCATTTAAAGTGCGCAAAAATTACCCAAAAATCCCCAAAATGTTATTTTCCAACAAGTGACCCCTCATTTTAAAGGTTTTTGCACGCTGAACACGATGGTGGAATCGGATTTTAGATATCTTGATCCGTTCTCAAATTAGAGCATTTAAAGTGCGCAAAAATTACCCAAAAATCCCCAAAATGTTATTTTCTAACAAGTGACCCCTCATTTTAAAGGTTTTTGCACGCTGAACACGATGGTGAAATCGGATTTTAGATATCTAAATCCGTTCTTAAATTAGAGCATTTAAAGTGCGCAAAAATTACGGTGCAGTAGGTACTGCACATCTCCAGCCACTACAGTGCTACCGCCTGCTCGATCCAACCGATGGGCAATTGTTTTAGATTGGACTGCCGTGGTTTTTTCCCCAAAAAGACTCGTTTTATAGTATTATTATATCAGCTTTTGACTGTAAAACACTGTGCCTAAAATATCTCCCTAGGTTTCCCAACCAATTTTAACGCAGTTCTTTCCTAGACAGTTCCTGATTTTAGACATCTGGCGACCCTGCCAGGATCAGAAGTGTTCATATTACCTTGTTTTTTTTTTAATCAGGCTCTGATAATTTTCAGCTCAATTTTAACAACCGGTCATTATGACTACGCCTTTGCTAATGATGATTATCTTCTGAGTCCTAAAATTCTTACGTCATTTCCTTTGCGATTATACCTATTTAACTTTTATTCAAATTCTCCATTCCATTGGACTAAAAAAACTCGTCTCTTTAGATATTTTACATTAAATAAAGAGTAAGGTGACTCAGTAGAGGGGACTCAATGAGCAAAGGTAGGCTTTCAGTTGATTCAACTCAAAGTAGGCAGGTGATCTACCGAAGTTTTCCTTTATTCAAAACCATAGCCATTAATTCGAATATTTCTTTGAAAATTCGCTCATTAAGTCATGCTGCATGACTGGTTTTTTTTCACTCCACATCAACGAAGTCCCTTCAGAACTTCATTGTTTGTGTTTCTTTTTGCCATTTTAGGTACTTGTTTGTCGTCGACAGAATTATTTTAGCAGCATTCAACGCGTGATTTTGGTTGGTACTTAGTAACGAGTATGGGGTTAGGTACTAACCTACGGAGGGTCTGCGATCTACATAATATGTATAGAATAGTACATAAATATTATATTATATAGACGGGTTATCTATACAGAGAGCTGTGATCTGTAACAGAAGGGTATTCTGTACAAAATATGAACCGTTTTGTTGGGATTCGCAGCGTTTTTTCTGAACCGTTCGGTTGGTACTTACTTTAGGTACCTACGCCGTTCTTAGTACATCTGTGTATGTTCCATAGACGGCATAGCGATCTGTACATACTAGCTGCATGAGCACATTTGTGTAAAATGCGTTCATATCTCAATAACTTCGCGTGGAAGCTTTATGAAACGTTGCGTGGAAGCTGTGCCCACCCACCCGGGAGTTTTCTGTGTGGAATCGGATGCTCCATCTGAGGCCTAAGGTCGGGGACCCCTCGGCCGAGGATGTTCCCGTTCGCACTTGAAAGCGAGCGAATCCAATCAGAGCCCCCCCAGCGGTTATTCGACTTTCCGCTCTGCCTGTTGGATTGATGACGTCAAAATTGCACCAATAAGTAATTCAAATGGTCTGACATTAAGGCATACCATGTTGGCTCGAATTTATAACATTTAAGCTTCAGCTGTACGTACAATTAATTACCTTATTAGTGTGGTAATAAATTCAAATTTGATTTAAAAAAAAAAGTAAAACAACTAGCAAATTTCGGCTTTCTATCTTATAAAAATGTTACTCGCGTATTATGCCAACAGCAGCTTTGCTTCACAAACTGCTTGGGGCACACTCGCATCTCAAAATAAAAAATACATTCCACAAACTGCTTGGCGCATCTCAAAATGAAACATCGTTCGACAAACTGCCTGGTTCACATTCGCATCTCAAAAAGAAACAGTATTCCACACATTCGCTTCTCAAAATGAAAATAGATTCCACAAACTGCTTGGGGCAAGCTCGCATCTCAAAGTGAAACAATATTCCACACACTGCTGGGGCACGCTCGCATCTCAGAATGGAAGTATACTCCACAAAATGCTTGGGGTACACCCGTATCTCAAAATGAAACAATATGCCACACACTGCTGGGGCACACTCGCATCTCAAAATGAAACAATATGCCACACACTGCTGGGGCACACTCGCATCTCAAAATGAAACATTATTCCACACACTGCTGGGGCACACTTGCATCTCATAATGAAACAATATTCCACACACTGCTGGGGCACGCTAGCATCTCAAAATGAAACAATATTCCACACACTGCTGGGGCACACTCTCATCTCAAAATGAAACAATATTCCACACACACTGCTGGGGCACACTTGCATCTCAAAATGAAACAATATTCCACATACTGCTGGGGCACACTCGCATCTCAAAATGAAACAATATTCCACACACTGGTGGGGCACACTCGCATCTCAAAATGAAACAATATTCCACACACTGCTGGGGCATGCTCGCATCTCGAAGTGAAACAATATGCCACACACTGCTGGGGCACACTCGCATCTCAAAATGAAACAATATTCCACACACTGCTGGGGCACACTCGCATCTCAAAATGAAACATTATTCCACACACTGCTGGGGCACACTCGCATCTCAAAATGAAACAATATTCCACATACTGCTGGGGCACACTCGCATCTCAAAATGAAACAATATTCCACACACTGGTGGGGCACACTCGCATCTCAAAATGAAACAATATTCCACACACTGCTTGTGGCACATTCGTATCTCAGAATGAAACGATATGCCACACACTGCTGGGGCACGCTCGCATCTCAAAATGAAACAATATTCCACACACTGCTGGGGCACACTCGCATCTCAAAATGAAACATTATTCCACACACTGCTGGGGCACACTCGCATCTCAAAATGAAACAATATTCCACACACTGCTGGGGCACACTCGCATCTCAAAATGAAACATTATTCCACACACTGCTGGGGCACACTCGCATCTCAAAATGAAACAATATTCCACATACTGCTGGGGCACACTCGCATCTCAAAATGAAACAATATTCCACACACTGGTGGGGCACACTCGCATCTCAAAATGAAACAATATTCCACACACTGCTTGTGGCACATTCGTATCTCAGAATGAAACGATATGCCACACACTGCTGGGGCACGCTCGCATCTCAAAATGAAACAATATTCCACACACTGCTGGGGCACACTCGCATCTCAAAATGAGACATTATTCCACACACTGCTGGGGCACACTCGCATCTCAAAATGAAACAATATTCCACACACTGCTGGGGCACACTCGCATCTCAAAATGAAACAATATTCCACACACTGCTGGGGCACACTCGCATCTCAAAATGAAACATTATTCCACACACTGCTGGGGCACACTCGCATCTCAAAATGAAACAATATTCCACACACTGCTGGGGCACACTCGCATCTCAAAATGAAACAATATTCCACACACTGCTGGGGCACACTTGCATCTCAAAATGAAACATTATTCCACACACTGCTGGGGCACACTTGCATCTCATAATGAAACTACATCTATCATCCCAGATGTTCGCCCATAAGGTCGTACAGCATCATTTTCTTGACGCTGTGGGACAGCTGATGTATGTCCGTGGGTGCCTGGTTGGTGTCTCTAATCATGTTACTGTTCAAGAATCTCTAATATGAAGACTATTCCATCAAGATGGCCGGTTAAATTAAAAAAATTACTCTATAAATCATCGTGGGAGTGAGTATTAATGGATACCTACCCACTTATTATCCAGAGCAGAGCACCTTGAGAACGCTAGCGAACATCGATTGTTATTATTATGAATGAAACTAATTATGACACGTTGAAGCGTCCTAGTTATTCAACTCCATGAAATGGTTGATCTTTCAAGGCGGCTGAGAACATTTCGCGGAAGTCAGAATACACAGAATCCGCCCTTTTTATGAGCTGGCGTGCCGTACAACGACGTCATAAGATGGCCGCAGTGGAAAAGGATGTAACGGAGCGCGAATATTATTCTCCTTGTTTCGGTGTCATTTTTGTAATTTACTGGCGTAAATACAGACCGTGTGAAATGGGCGGAACTTTCTATTTCTGACTCACACAACGGGGGTTACCCGATTGAGCCATCCTTCAGTCTAAACGAACTGGTTAGCAGGTACACAGGAAGCCTTTTAGCGAATTTTCAAAGAAAATGAAGCTATTGCAATGGCTTCGAAATTTAAATAATATAAATTTTTGGAAATTTTCTTCATAGAAATCCGTTTCAGACCATTCTAAAACGATTCCTGAAATTTAACACTTTTTTATATGTATATATATATATATGTGTCACTCCAGACGATAACTCTCGATAGAATTGAGATAAACAGCTCAAATTTGCACAAAAAATCTATCTTGGCAATCGAAAGGCTAAGTTCGAAGATGGGCGAAATTGGCCTACTCTAAGGAGGGTTTTGGCGCATTTGAAGTGCGCAAAAATTACCCAAAAATCCCCAAAATGTTATTTTCCAACAAGTGACCCCTCATTTTAAAGGTTTTTGCACGCTGAACACGATGGTGGAATCGGATTTTAGATATCTTGATCCGTTCTCAAATTAGAGCATTTAAAGTGCGCAAAAATTACCCAAAAATCCCCAAAATGTTATTTTCTAACAAGTGACCCCTCATTTTAAAGGTTTTTGCACGCTGAACACGATGGTGAAATCGGATTTTAGATATCTAAATCCGTTCTTAAATTAGAGCATTTAAAGTGCGCAAAAATTACCCAAAACTAGGATAATCTTTAAACTCTTACCCCCCCCCCCCCCCCCCACCCCCTTAGAGTGGTCAGATTGAAAAATGTGAGAAGTATTAATTGAAGACGAGAGTTCGAAGCAAAAAAGGGGGAGGCAAACGATTAGTACAACTCCTTGAATTTTCCATTTGACATATAATTGTTATGATACCTTCATAGATAGACAAGTACCGGCCCACGTATTACTAGAAGGAAGACGAAAGAAAAAATCTATTTCAAATTATTCAATTTAGGTACTAACAGTAGGAGGAAGAAGTTTTCCTTTATTCAAAACCATAGCCATTAATTCGAATATTTCTTTGAAAATTCGCTCATTAAGTCATGCTGCATGACTGGTTTTTTTATAATTTCTTTCAAAGCTATATCGCGCTTTCGGTCTTTCTTACAGCGATTGATGAATATTTAGCCATAAAACGTTACGAAAAATAGCTGTCGTGATTTCCCTCTCAGCATCCACTCCCGTAATATCGTGTGATTTTACCAAATAAACGCGGAGAACGCCGAGCTGGTACACAACCCGGGGTTTCCCCAACCGCCATCCTCCTCAACGGACTTTAGTGGTCAAATGTGGACCAGGGCATTCGACGACTCGACCCCCGACGACTCGACCCCCGACTTGCGACTTTCCTCTCGAACCTCTCTCCATCGAACCTTTCTCTCGAACCTTTCCCTCTAGAGACCTCTCTCTGTCGAATCCCTCTGTCGACCCTCTCTCGCCCAGTCTCCCATATCCTAAAAGATCTGATGTTGGTGAAAACCGCGGGGAGCATACCCTAAAAGATCTCCTTCTGTTGGTGAAAACCACGGGGAGCACACCCTAAAAGATCTGCTTCTGTTGGTGAAAACCGCGGGGAGAACACCCTAAAAGATCTCCTGCTGTTGGTGAAAACCACTGGTAGCACGTCCCTAAAAGATCTGCTGTTGTTGAAAACCACTGGGAACACATCCCTAAAAGATCTCCTGCTGTTGGTGAAAACCCCTGGTAGCACGTCCCTAAAAGATCTCCTGCTGTTGTTGAAAACCACTGGGAACACATCCCTAAAAGATCTCCTGCTGTTGGTGAAAACCGTGGGGAGCACACCCTGAAAGATCTCCTGCTGTTGGTGAAAACCGCTGGGAGCACGTCCCTAAAAGATCTCCTGCTGTTGTTGAAAACCACTGGGAGCACGTCCCTAAAAGATCTCCTGCTGTTGGTGAAAACCCCTGGTAGCACGTCCCTAAAAGATCTCCTGCTGTTGTTGAAAACCACTGGGAGCACGTCCCTAAAAGATCTCCTGCTGTTGGTGGAAACCGTGGGGAGCACACCCTGAAAGATCTCCTGCTGTTGGTGAAAACCGCTGGGAGCACGTCCCTAAAAGATCTCCTGCTGTTGGTGAAAACCGCGGGGAGCACACCCTGAAAGATCTCCTGCTGTTGGTGAAAACCACTGGGAACACATCCCTAAAAGATCTCCTGCTGTTGGTGAAAACCCCTGGTAGCTCGTCCCTAAAAGATCTCCTGCTGTTGGTGAAAACCCCTGGTAGCACGTCCCTAAAAGATCTCCTGCTGTTGTTGAAAACCACTGGGAACACATCCCTAAAAGATCTCCTGCTGTTGGTGAAAACCGCGGGGAGCACACCCTGAAAGATCTCCTGCTGTTGCTGAAAACCACTGGGAACACATCCCTAAAAGATCTCCTGCTGTTGGTGAAAACCCCTGGTAGCACGTCCCTAAAAGATCTCCTGCTGTTGCTGAAAACCACTGGGAACACATCCCTAAAAGATCTCCTGCTGTTGGTGAAAACCCCTGGTAGCACGTCCCTAAAAGATCTCCTGCTGTTGGTGAAAACCGTGGGGAGCACACCCTGAAAGATCTCCTGCTGTTGGTGAAAACCGCTGGGAGCACGTCCCTAAAAGATCTCCTGCTGTTGTTGAAAACCACTGGGAGCACGTCCCTAAAAGATCTCCTGCTGTTGGTGAAAACCCCTGGTAGCACGTCCCTAAAAGATCTCCTGCTGTTGTTGAAAACCACTGGGAGCACGTCCCTAAAAGATCTCCTGCTGTTGGTGGAAACCGTGGGGAGCACACCCTGAAAGATCTCCTGCTGTTGGTGAAAACCGCTGGGAGCACGTCCCTAAAAGATCTCCTGCTGTTGGTGAAAACCGCGGGGAGCACACCCTGAAAGATCTCCTGCTGTTGGTGAAAACCACTGGGAACACATCCCTAAAAGATCTCCTGCTGTTGGTGAAAACCCCTGGTAGCTCGTCCCTAAAAGATCTCCTGCTGTTGGTGAAAACCCCTGGTAGCACGTCCCTAAAAGATCTCCTGCTGTTGTTGAAAACCACTGGGAACACATCCCTAAAAGATCTCCTGCTGTTGGTGAAAACCGCGGGGAGCACACCCTGAAAGATCTCTTGCTGTTGGTGAAAACCGCTGGGAGCACGTCCCTAAAAGATCTCTTGCTGTTGGTGAAAATTGTGGGGAACACGTCCCTAAAAGATCTCCTGCTGTTGTTGAAATCACTGGGAACACATCCCTAAAAGATCTCTTGCTGTTGGTGAAAACCGCTGGTAGCACGTCCCTAAAAGATCTCCTGCTGTTGGTGGAAACCGTGGGGAGCACACCGTAAAAGATCTGCTGTTGGTGAAAACCACGGGAGAGCACATCTGTTAAAGATCTCCTGCTGTTGGTGAAAACCGCAGGGAGCACGTCCCTAAAAAATCTCCTGCTGTTGGTGAAAACCCCTGGTAGCACGTCCCTAAAAGATCTCCTGCTGTTGTTGAAAACCACTGGGAACACATCCCTAAAGGTCTCTTGCTGTTGGTGAAAACCGCTGGGAGCACGTCCCTAAAAGATCTCCTGCTGTTGGTGAAAACCACTGGGAACACGTCCCTAAAAGATCTCCTGCTGTTGGTGAAAACCGCTGGGAGCACGTCCCTAAAAGATCTCCTGCTGTTGGTGAAAACCGCTGGGAGCACGTCCCTAAAAGATCTCCTGCTGTTGGTGAAAACCGCTGGGAGCACGTCCCTAAAAGATCTCCTGCTGTTGGTGAAAACCGCTGGGAGCACGTCCCTAAAAGATCTCCTGCTGTTGGTGAAAACCACTGGGAACACGTCCCTAAAAGATCTCCTGCTGTTGGTGAAAACCGCTGGGAGCACGTCCCTAAAAGATCTCCTGCTGGTGGAAACCGCGGGGAGCACACCGTAAAAGATCTGCTGTTGGTGAAAACCACGGGAGAGCACATCTGTTAAAGATCTCCTGCTGTTGGTGAAAACCGCAGGGAGCACGTCCCTAAAAAATCTCCTGCTGTTGGTGAAAACCACGGGGAGCACGTCCCTGAAAGGTCTTCTGCTGTTGGTGAAAACCGCGGGGAGCGCGTCCCTGAAAGGTCTTCTGCTGTTGGTGAAAACCGCGGGGAGCGCGTTCCGAAAAGACTCCTGCTGTTGGTTAAAACCGCGGGGAGTTATTCTACAAATACCATAAGAGCCCGTCCTCTCTTCTCTCCTCATCCTCCCCTCCCATCTCGTGAATTAACTCAAGACTCTCCCTGGTGACCCCTTCTCTCTCTGACCTACTGTCGCCAAAACCCACCGTTCACAAGTGGCGAACACACCTAGCTATTACTGAAATATTGAGCGTGGTACACAGGCCGAATTTGGGCATATTTTCAAAATTGCCCGAGGCACCTGGTCAGCAGGCCCGCTAGTAATGATAGATTAATTAGCTAGTGTAATAATTGATTTCCACTCCAACAGAGGAATGTCATCCCAAAGTAGTGTAGCAAGTTGGATCAGTTCGTACATGCATGTTTAAATTGTATTACATAGTCGTCAAGGGAATAGATGATGTCGTTTAGTTAGGAGAGGACATTACCATCAGTGGCTGGGACTTGGGCTTGGATGCAACAGGTGGATCGTTGCCTGTGAGCATTAGATATTATGTGTTTGAAATCCTGCCTAGTTGAGCCTTCCATTTCTTGCCTTCTTACGAAATATCAGTTACCCTTTCTCTCTGCAATGAGGATCGAAGAGTAAATAAAGCGAGGCGCAGTAACAGCTTCCTTAACGGTCTGTTGGGTTCGTTTATGGTTCAACTTGTATAACGTACAAGAAATCGAGGGACTAAAAGTCGTCTTAGATAGGAGTTCAGCAGCTGGAATGACACCGCTCAAATTGGTGACATTAGTTTCAATTGCAGGAAGACAGCAGCTCGTCAGACGATTTCCGTCCGCTTACGACCGTCTCCGGCCCGTCTCCTTGACCTTACCCACGCCTCGTTACTTCGACCAGTTTTTGATTTCAGGTTTTTCCAAACAATCTTCCTGCACCTTCAATCAACCGGTCTGTCCGGGTGGATACTCCTTGCGAGGAGTATCCACCCAGAAGGAGTTCATTGTCGTCGCGAACTGCTCCCTTGGCCTCCTCCAGGTCATCTCCACTTGTTACCGGTCGTCTGCAACCAGTTGGAACAGTTTCCCTACGTGGATGGGTTGCCTTGATAACGTCTATTATCCGAGGTCCGCGAACGTTCTTGGAGAGCTGTTCTCAACTCTGTCAGAATGAGTTGGAATAATCAGAATAATAGCTTCAACTGAGAATATGGTGGGTGGGTTTGTGGAGGTAGGAGTTATCTATCGTTTGTGCAATTATTTCGCCATTACGCCAGTAAAATCCGCCTCCTCCAGTTGATAGTTAATCCTTTGACTGTAAACCTGGCCTTACTATGTTTCTACACTGTCCAACGTTCTTTATTCTATGTTCTGTTCATCATTAATATTATATTTAATGGAATTTTCAGTCTTTCATGAAATTTGATCCCAAGACGGTCTAATACACTGGGTGGAACCGTATAAGTGACGAATTTTTTTTCTGTTAATCTGCATCAAAAATGTAATACAACCCCGCCTAAACGAGTTTCTCATCTCTAACTGTTCGAAAGTTATTATTTTTTTCGTGTTTTTCGACTAAACCCGACCTTACGTCATAAAATCACTATTTCTCAACTTGTGCGTCACTTATTTCCATTTTTCACCTCATTTTCGGAGTCAGCATTAAATTTCCTATAATAATAGATAGTTTTCGTAGTTATTTAACTTTAATCAGCATCATTTATTACAATACAAACGTTATTTTTGAAGGAATTTAGAATTTTCATGAATTTTCAAAAATTAGCCTCTTCGACAAAATTGGTCTTGGAGGCTGTCAAATTTCACAAAAACTGCTTAATCTAATACTCTTTCCAATGGTATAATCAGTTTCAATAATAACTGTTTTCTTTGGTCTATTATTACTGAGTACGCTTCATCCAGTCCCCTTCGCTTCCTTCACTGAAACTGTGTTTTTCAGCACTAGGTCAGTAATAATAGACCAAAGAAAACAGCTATTATTAAAATTGATTATACCATTGGCAAGAGTATTAGATGAAGAAGTTTTTGTGAAATTTGACAGCCTCTAAGACCAATTTTGTCGAAGAGGCTAATTTTTGAAAATTCATGAAAATTCTAAATTTCTAAAGAAGTAACGTCTGTATTGTAATAAATGAGTCTGATTAAAGTTAAGTAACTACAAAAACGATCTATTATTATAGGAAATTTAATGCTGAATCCGAAAATGAGGTGAAAAATGGAAATAAGTGACGCACAAGTTGAGAAATAGTGATTTTATGACGTTAGGTCGGGTTTAGTCGAAAAACACGAAAAAAATCATAACTTTCGAACAGTTAGAGATGAGAAACTCGTTCAGGCGGGGTTGTATTACATTTTTGATGCAGATTAACAGAAAAAAAATTTTCGTCACTTATCCGGTTCCACCCAGTATAATTATAATATTCATGTTCTTCATATTCTGGTCCATCGGAGTTGAAGCTGGGGTTTCCAACGACCTCTGGTTCAGGTCGGAATTGTCTTGATTTTGAAAATAACGAGTTGCGTGTCCTGAGAAATCGATCAAGGTCTCGAAATGTCCTCACGTTATGACTTTTCCAGGCTTCTCATAAGTGTGCTACTTCCCGCTACGGTCTGGTTCTACAACGAAATTAAAAACGCTGCAAATTATTACACAACGGTTTATTATTTGCCCGTATGGATGCCCCTTCTGCGTAGATCACTGTTTTCTGTGGTCCATACTTACCCTCGAGGTCCTTCCCATGAAGGCCCTCAATCGAGTTCTGGACCCGGCCCCGGAATTAAAGTTTCCTGCAAATTCGCGGGATTCAATAATTCAATCTTTAATTATTTGTAGTTATTCATGAAGCATAAGGCAGATAATAAACCGTTGTGTAATAATTTACCTGCATAGATGCCCCTTCCACGTAGATACTATAACGAACCGTTGTGTAATAATTTACAGTTGCGTAATAATTTACCGTTGTGTAATAATTTCCCCATCAATAATGCTTCAACGATTGTTCAAGTTGCAAAGGTAATATCAACAAAATCCAGCGCCTTCTACTTAGGTGGTATAATGAACCGTTGTGTAATAATTTGCCCATCAATAATACTTCACCATTTGTTCAAGTTGCAAAAGTACCTATCAACAAAATCCAAAACAGCCTTCATTTTTCAAATGTGATAATATCGCGGAACAACCAACTCGACTTCACTCAGCCATCCTTGATTATAATCAGATGCTCCCTAGTGATGATATTTGGGCTGAATGTATACAATTTCATTCACCCTCCTGTTGAAGAAGCCTGTCGGTGCGAACTTCTGGGCCTTACTGTGAAGGAACGGCTGGACGTGCAATGCTCCGGGTGGTCTCAAAAAACTCTCAAGTTCAAGAACTATTTAAAACCGTGAGATTCACGTAAAAAAAGGTGTACGCGTTCTGAAAATTTAAACCCCTGTTTTGAACCCCTTAGAGATGGCTGACAGAAACGCCGAGGTTCGAGGACCAACTAGTCCCCTAACGGGACCTATAAACCGAATTTCGTCAATTTTGGCTCATGGTAACTAAGAAAAGTGCTCAGCACGGCGGACGGACAGAAATTTTTTATTGCATTTTTGGATTCTACATACCTTGAAACGGAAACCATAAAAAAAATTTTTCATGCTCGATTCTAAAGGTTCATTATTGAAAATAATAAACGAAAAAATGAGAGGAACCTAAATGAATATATTGAGTTCTTTCGTAATCTTATTAATTGCGAATAATTAAAAATTCTAGGAGTCTCGTTTTCTCAGCTTTTTCCTCATCAGTGTATTGTAGATGTGGATCCAAGTAGCAGACATCAATGTCTTGATTTTAACTATACACATTATTTCATCCGTGATTATTGCATCCTCTGCACAAGCGCAGTCTGAGGTTTTGTAAGGGTTAATGTGGATAAGGTCCGTTTACACGCTCAAGCCGGTTGCACAAACTGGCTTGCACAAGCCAGTTTGTGCAAACTGAACTGAACGTGTAGACGGAGTTTGGGCAAACCATTCGGCTTGCACAAGCCAAAAAATTTGGCTTGTGTGAAATCTGTCTCGGACAGAAAATCGGCTCGAGGTTTGAGCTTGGCTTGAGTGAAGTTTGAGCGTGTAGACGCAGTTTGCACAAACCCACGATCCCGCGCAGGCGCATCCGTTGTCTTCTGCAGTGTGAACCACCTTTTTACCCTACCTCAACCCCTTTATCACTTGTATCTCGGGTTCAAGGCTAGTTCGTTGCGATGCAGAACGAGAAAGAGTTTTTGTGCGAGTTTATTGAAATATATAGGTAAGTCGTTTCCTTCGTTATGGAAAGTGAAGTCGAAGGAATATAGTGACCGCTATGTAAAAGCACAAATTCCGGAAATCATTTGGTTCCCCTCTCAATTCCATGATTAAATTGGTATGGGAAAGGCTGTCTCTCTTGACAACCATTCCTTGCTCCATTTCCGACCTTTAGCACTTTTTGATCCCAATTTTTTCCGGATTAAACAAACCGCCGTCGCACATAGCATGAGCTCCTCCTCATCCATATCAAAAATTATTTAGAAAATAGTAATTTTGATTTATAAAAAAACGATTTGGAGAACGACCAAGCCCACGTTTGCACAAGCAAACTCTCTTGTGGAAGCCAGTTTGTGCAAACGGCTTGAGCGTGTGCAAACGCGACCACTTTTGCTCAAGCCGTTTGCGCAAACTGGCTTGTGCAAGCCAGTTTGTGCAATCGGCTTGAGCGTGTAAACCGACCTTAAACGCGACCACTTTTGCTCAAGCCGTTTGCGCAAACTGGCTTGTGCAAGCCAGTTTGTGCAATCGGCTTGAGCGTGTAAACCGACCTTAAACGCGACCACTTTTGCTCAAGCCGTTTGCGCAAACTGGCTTGTGCAAGCCAGTTTGTGCAATCGGCTTGAGCGTGTAAACGGACCTTTATTATATGGAATCAGTGGTTGCGCAGTTAGTCCCCTGATTGCCCACTTGATTTGATCCTTTATGAATATGGAGATTTTCAGAGAATAAAAGCTAAGTAATTAATAAACTTCTCTGCTGAATACTGCCTTGTTGCCTGCCGTACTAGTTGAGGAAAACCTCAACTCACTTTTCGGTTAATGGACTCTTCCTTCACCTTTCGTTTCCCTCTTAAAACCCCCCTATCAGGACAAACAACAAGATCGATGACATCAACGAAATAACCGCACGGAGAAGGGATGTAATGCATCACTTATCTATTGACGTGATTAACTTGTTTACTGATCCGAGAAGCGGAGAGGGGCCTGAGGATGCGGCTGGGGCGGTCAATTGAGAGGAAAAATCGGCTCCCGGCCTTTTAAAAGTCTTCAGTGGTGGGGGACAGACAAAAAAACCCAAGGAAAAACCTTCTTCGTCCTGTGAACTACAAACTCTGCAACTCTTGGCTTTCACCACCGTCAAATCTTTTCTTTTTTCCGTTTGCCCTCGAGAAGGAACTTTCGGAGGTTTTCTAGAGGTTTCGGATTGAGGGTTTCGTCGTCATCAAACTGATGAAGAACAAGAGAAGTGTAGCCGTTGAAGGGGCGACAACTTTCTTCTTCGGACCGAACAAAAACATTAACCGCTGGATGGTGGCCGTGCCGTCAACTGTAGTCTTCAAAGTCAAGACAATCGTCTTTCTTCTGATACTGGCAGACGGATGTCTGCATCAAACAACGAAATATCAGAAGCTGTCCACTGAGTCTTGAGATTCCTGGGTGTTACTTGATACGCAGGGTGACCAAAATTGGAGGCCCACCGAACTATGTCCCTTAAAAAGTACCTGATCCAAATTTGTGGCAAAAAATACATAGATAAAACTGTGTATTGTCTCATTTTCTAAGCATCGGATCATCATCAAGCGCTGATATAACTTACGTCCCATCGAAAGAAAAACGGAGTTATTAAAGGTTGTCTATTTCCACTAATACACGAAAAATACACTGCTATACCGGTTTCTGTGATCGAACCATCGTCAGTAACAAACAGTAACTGTTACTGTCTATTATTGTCAATATCAGCGTTTTAAATAATATTGATTCTCCAATATCACCATCAATATTGCCTTACCCTACGGTTCATATTATTGTCAATAGTTTAATCAATAAATTTGTTCAGTGCGTCAGTGTCTGTCATTCAGACAAGTGAAGTTGTGGTTTTCCACCTTTCTGTGGTGTCTGTGTGTTTTGAGAACATGGACAATCGAAAGAAAGAGTGTCTAGCCATAATTATAGCTGTTGGAAATATTCTTCGAGTACAGAAAAAAACGGTGGATGATAGACTGGTTAAAAAAACGTGACGATTATCTCTACTATATTATAAAAACGAATCTCTGTCTGTCTGTGTGTCTGTCTGTCCTTCTATGCACGGCCAAACGGCTCGACGGATATCGACCAAATTTGGCACGAATATCCAGTAGGCTCCCAAGTTGTGCAACGTCGCATTTTTAATTCCCTGACCATAGCGGAACTATGGTCGACCATGGTCAACTTCGTTAATTGAAATGGTAACCCCTATTTTTTATCGCGTATTCGTAATCTACGTGAAATTCTATCTACGATCGACCCTTCGGACTACCCCCGCGGTCGACCATAGCGCATCCATGGTCGAATCCCGAATTGCTCAACGGATATCGACCAAATTTGGCACCAATATCCGGTAGCCTCCCAAGTTGAACGTAGGCGCATTTTTAATTCCCTGACCATAGCGGAAATATGGTCGACCATGGTCAACTCCTGAATGGCTTGACGGATTTTGATAAAATTGGGCACAAATACCCGGTAGGCTATGGGATTTTTCCGTCGTTTGTTGGTTCCAAGATACTGCGTACAGCGAATCTCGGATAGCGAGCGAAGCGAGCGGTCAGGCTAGTTCTCATATAAGGCTGCTGAGGGAAATCAGCTCAACAGATGCGGAAGACTTCAAAAATTATTTCAGAATGAACGAAAGGACGTTCGACAAATTATTAAAGATGGTGGAACGGCTGATGAGAAGACAGGGCACAAACATGAGGAAAGATTAGCTGTAACTCTAAGGTATTTGGCTACAGGAAGAAATTTTTGAAGGTTTGAAGTTCTCTGTCATCAGGTCGCCTGCAACTATTAGTGAGGCTGTGATAGGAGTACTAAGTAATTAATTAAAAACGCTGCAAAGTCCTTGTTACATGGGTTTGTTATTCTATTGGACATACCTATAGAAATTTCTGATGGTTTCCACCAATTTTGGCCCCCAAAAACACGAATTAGGCTCGGCTTTTCCTTTCAACAAATTATTTTTGATCATTGATATTACCATTTATTTGTCTTGGTTCACATGTTGATACTACTTCTAGTGTTATTATACAAATTGATGGTGATTTAAGACAATTTCCCATGTTTTTGACTCATAAAAAATGAATTTCTGGAGCTTAACCTTCGTTACAACCTCAATTCTGCACTCTTCGGTCAAAATCAACCACACATTCGGTCTTCTCGCCCTAAAAAAAACATGGAAAACGGTATATCACAGGCTAATGTTAACTAAAACCGCAAAAATCCCTCGAAAACTCCTATTTCTACACTCCTTTTTCTCCCACAACACCCCTGGGTGTATGCCGATCGGGCTGCCGCGTTTCGGATGACAACTAAGACACAAATGTGCTCCCAAATGGGGACCCAAACTGTGTGCGGAAAAACGACGATTTTAGACCAAAATTTAACGTACTTAAATTTAAGGCTGAAACTTCGTTAGAACATCAATTTTCCACTCTGGTCAAAATCGACTTCATATTCGGTCTTCTCGTCCCCCAAAACAAGGAAAGAGATATCTCAAAAGCTCATGTTACCAACATGTTGCTAAAACGCAAAAAGTACCTATTTTTACACACATTTTCACTCATAACACCCCTGGGTGTATTCCGATCGAGCTGAAAAGTTTCGGGACACAACTAGGGCCCAAATGGAGCATGTGTGCGAAAGAACGAATTTTTTAGACCGAAAATGAAGCCTGTACACTTGATACGGCGGACGGCGGACGGCGTACGGCGGACGGACATTGCATTTTGGTTTATTATTCTGTGAATAATACACCTATGTATTCGCTCAGCAAAAAATTTGTATAACACCCCCTCAAAATTTTTTCTTTTCCGTTTCAAGGTGCGTAGATTCAAAAAATGCAATGTCCGTCCGCCATATCACGTCTACAGGCTTCATTTTTGGTCTAAAAAATTCGTTCTTTCGCACACATGCTCCATTTGGGCCCTAGTTGTGTCCCGAAACTTTTCAGCCCGATCGGAATATTCCCAGGGGTGTTATGAGTGAAAATGTGTGTAAAAATAGGTACTTTTTGCGTTTTAGCAACATGTTAGTAAAATGAGCTTTTGAGGTATCGTTTTTCATGTTTTTGGGGACGAGAAGACCGAATATGAAGTCGATTTTCACCAAAGAGTGGAAAATTGAGGTTGTACCAGATGTTCAGCTCCCAAAATTGATTTTTTATAAGTCAAAAACCTGGAAAATCGTCTGAAATCACCATCAATTTGTAGAATAACACTAGAAAAAGTATCAAGTGGTGGATCAAGACGATTAAATGGTACTATCAATGATCAAAGATAATTTGAAAAAAAAAAGGAGCGTACCTAGTTCGTGTTTTGGGGGCCAAAATTGGTGGAAACCACCAGAAATAGCTATTTAAATTATTTTATATGAAAGAAACAATAAATAAACAGCCAGCATTTCTGTTGGTATTCCAAGTAGAATAATAAACCCATGTGACAAGGACTTTGCAGCGTTTTTTGAATCTACGCACCTTGAAACGGAAAAGAAAAAATTTTGAGGGGGTGTTATAAAAATTTTTTGCTGAGCGAATACATAGGTGTATTATTCACAGAATAATAAACCAAAAACGCTGCAAAGTCCTTGTCACATGGGTTTATTATTCTATTGGACATACCTACAGAAATGTTGGCTGTTTATTTATTGTTTCTTTCATATAAAATAATTGAAATAGCTATTTATGGTGGTTTCCCCAAATTTTGGCCCCCAAAACACGAATTAGGTACACTCCTTTTTTTTTAATTATCTTTGATCATTGATAGTACCATTTAATCGTCTTGATCCACCTTTTGACACTTAATCCAGTGTTATTATACAAATTGATGGTGATTTCAAGCGATTTCCCAGGTTTTTGACTCATAAAAAATCAATTTCGGGAGCTGAACATCTGGTAGAACCTCAATTTTCTAGTCTTTGGTCAAAATCGACTTCATATTCGGTCTTCTCGTCCCCAAAAACATGAAAAACGATACCTTAAAAGCTCATGTTACCAACATGTTGCTAAAACGCAAAAAGTACCTATTTTTACACACATTTTCACTCATAACACCCCTGGGTGTATTCCGATCGAGCTGAAAAGTTTCGGGACACAACTAGGGCCCAAATGGAGCATGTGTGCGAAAGAACGAATTTTTTTAGACCGAAAATGAAGCCGGTACACGTGATACGGCGGACGGACATTGCATTTTTGGAATCTACGCATCTTGAAACGTAAAAGAAAAATTTTGAGGGGGTTTTATAAAAAATTTCTTGCTGAGCGAACACGTAGGTGTATTATTCACAGAATAATAAACCAAAATACCGCTTGATTTTGAAAACTGGCTTCAATGTGCCGTAATCCAAGAGTTCCGATTTTTTTAAATTTTTTTTAAATTGTGGACGAAAATTCTCTTTTCCTACCACATTATAGTAAGTAGTACCTGCAAATTTTGTATGACGTCCTCTCATGAATGTACGAGTATCGAACGTCAGCTCTTGTAAAGAACCGTGGAAATTGGATATGCGTCAGGAAAGTTTGTTTTGTGGACCTCAGCATTGGATTTGTTCGACTTTCATTCCCCACCGTTCGTCCCTCGTATCAACGCCGTTTTGTGTCTTGAAAGGATGTGTGGTCCGACTAGCGGATCGATACGACGACGAGCTCTCAATGCGAGGAAATGCGATCCCTCGTCGAAACAGTAGCCCGTGAGTGGAGGGCCGTCATTCGACGCAACACGAGATCCGACGAAGGAAGCGCAAGAGGGGTTAGCGGTTGTTCGTCTTCCTCCACGCCATGAGAACCGTTCCGAGGGCAGGGAACCACGGGGAAGTGATACAGGCGGTGGCTCGCCCATTGTCCGTTTGTCGGATTTCGGTGAGAACTGGAGAGAATCCTTCGCGGGGGGGGGGGGGAACCTTGGAAGAAAGTCGAGAATTCTAATCGTCGCAAAGAAGAGGGAAAACAGTTCAATTCGTTTTCAGTCGTGCGTTTTCTTGGATCACTTGGAACCTAACCCAAGGACGCTCTTATTAGGTACCCACCCGTCCACGTGGTGTAATGAAGAATTTTCGTCAAAATGTTTCTTGAAAAACAAGAAAAAAATAAGCGTTATTTTTAAATGCGGGTGAGCGTATAAAAAAGGTACTTTTGGTTTATTATTCTGTGAATAATACACCTATGTATTCGCTCAGCAAAAAATTTTTATAACACCCCCTCAAACTTTTTCTTTTACGTTTCAAGGTACGTAGATTCCAAAAATGCAATGTCCGTCCGCCGTACGCCGTCCGCCGTATCACGTGTACAGGCTTCATTTTCGGTCTAAAAAAATCGTTCTTTCGCACACATGCTCTATTTGGGCCCTAGTTGTGTCCCGAAACTGCAGCCCGGTCGGAATATACCCAGGGGTGTTATGAGTGAAAATGTGTATAAAAATAGGTACTTTTTGCGTTTTAGCAACATGTTAGTAACATGAGCTTTTGAGGTATCTTTTTCCATGTTTTTGAGGACGAGAAGACCGAATATGAAGTCGATTTTGACCAAAGACGCGGAAATTGAGGTTTTACCAAAGGTTCAGCTCCCAAAATTGGTTTTTTATGAGTCAAAAACCTGGAAAACTGTCTGAAATCACCATCAATTTGTAGAATAACACTAGGAAAAGTGTCAACACGTGGATCAAGACGATTAAATGGCACTATCAATGATCAGAGATAATTTGAAAAAAAAAGAAAAAAAAAGGGAGCACACCTAATTCAAGTTTTGCGGGCCAAAATTGGTGGAAACCACCAGAAATTGCTATTTCGATTATTGCACATGAACGAAACGATAAATGAACAGCCAAAATTTCTGTAGGTATGTCCAGTAGAATAATAAACCCATGTGACAAGGACTTTGCAGCGTTTTTGTGTTTTAGTAACATGTTAGTAACATGAGCATTTGAGGTATTGTTTTCCATGTTTTTGGGACGAGAAGACCAAAGAGTGGAAAATTGAGGTTCTAAGGAAGTTTCAGCCTTAAATTAACGTTAAATTTTGGTATAAAATCGTCGTTTTTCCGCACACAGTTTGGGTCCCCATTTGGGAGCACATTTGGCTCCTAGTTGTGCTCCGAAACACCGCAGCCCGATCGGCATACACCCAGGGGTGGTATGGGAGAAAAATGAGTGTAAAAATAGGGGTTTTCGAGGGACTTTTGAGGTTTCAATGAACCTGTGAGGTACCGTTTTCCATGTTTTTTAGGGGGGTGAAGGCCGAATATTATATAGATGTTTTGACTCCGATAATATCGGAACATCGATATTTACCTCAGATCTTTTAGCGAATTTTCGAAGAAAAGGAAGCTATTGTTCTCGGTCCAAAATTTTTAAAACTCGAATTCCCGAAAGATCTTTATACCAAAATCCGTTTCAGACCATCCTGAATTCACTGCCGAAAGACACCAAAAATTATATGTCTGTATATATATATATATATATATATATATATATATATGTATGTATGTATGTATGTGTCATTCCAGACGATAACTCTCGAAAGAATCGAGATAAAATGTTCAAATTTGCACGAATCTGTCTTGGCAATCGACAGGCTAAGTTCATAGATGGGCAGAATCGGGTCACTCTAAGGGGGAGTTTTAGGGGGGGGGGAAATTACCCATAAATTCCCAAAATGAAACAGTCTGACAAGTGACACCTCATTTTAAAGGTTTTTGTACGCTGAACACGATGGTGAAATCAGAATTGCGATATCTCATTCCGTTCTCAAACTGGAGCACTTTGAAGATGAAGGAACGCGGTTATTTCTTGAGATGTTCTTCCTGGTTCGTCTGCTCTAATCTGATAACGGAATGGGATATCGCAATACTGACTTCACCATCGTGTTCAGCGTTGGAAAATCTACAAACCGAGGTGTTACTCGGCAAAAAAATGGAACAAAAAATTTGTTACGTATGCCCATATTTGATGCATAGGTACCGAATTAACCGAATAGCGTCATACTTGAATATCTATAATTACCCAATAAGTTTAAGATTGCCCATATTTGAATGGGATATCCCAAACATCACATTTTCCATAAAATCAGTTATTTCTTCAAAAATTCGCTCTTATAGCCATGCTGCATGACTGTGGTTTTTTCTACATTATTTTTTTTAAATTTATTTATAACGAGAAAAATCCTCACAATTGGTTTTAAACTTTTAAGGACGCAAGGAATGACCCCAGATGTGGAGATTTAATTTTCACAACACATGTAGATAGGTGCAAAACAAACCGAATATTATTTGAACAAAACTTCAAAACTACTCTATGTTCACATCACTGTATGTAGGTACAAAACAAATTGAATATCACAATTTCTCCGTTTACTGGCTTCGGCTCAAAAATTTCATCCTAATTATAATAATGTGTGGCTTACTTTTTTAGCGAATTTTCAAAGAAAATGAAGCTATTGCAATGGCTTCGAAATTTAAATAATATAAATTTTTGGAAATTTTCTTCATAGAAATCCGTTTCAGACCATTCTAAAACGATTCCTGAAATTTAACACTTTTTTATATGTATATATATATATATATATGTGTCACTCCAGACTATAACTCTCGATAGAATTGAGATAAACAGCTCAAATTTGCACAAAAAATCTATCTTGGCAATCGGAAGGCTAAGTTCGAAGATGGGCGAAATTGGCCTACTCTAAGGAGGGTTTTGGCGCATTTAAAGTGCGCAAAAATTACCCAAAAATCCCCAAAATGTTATTTTCCAACAAGTGACCCCTCATTTTAAAGGTTTTTGCACGCTGAACACGATGGTGGAATCGGATTTTAGATATCTTGATCCGTTCTCAAATTAGAGCATTTAAAGTGCGCAAAAATTACCCAAAAATCCCCAAAATGTTATTTTCTAACAAGTGACCCCTCATTTTAAAGGTTTTTGCACGCTGAACACGATGTTGAAATCGGATTTTAGATATCTAAATCCGTTCTTAAATTAGAGCATTTAAAGTGCGCAAAAATTACCCAAAACTAGGATCCCCAAAATGTTATTTTCTAACAAGTGACCCCTCATTTTAAAGGTTTTTGCACGCTGAACACGATGGTGAAATCGGATTTTAGATATCTAAATCCGTTCTTAAATTAGAGCATTTAAAGTGCGCAAAAATTACCCAAAACTAGGATAATCTTTAAACTCTTACCCCCCCCCCCCCCCACCCCCTTAGAGTGGTCAGATTGAAAAATGTGAGAAGTATTAATTGAAGACGAGAGTTCGAAGCAAAACAAAACCATAGCCATTAATTCGAATATTTCTTTGAAAATTCGCTCATTAAGTCATGCTGCATGACTGGTTTTTTTTTAAATTACAAAGTTCTTTCGATAATGTCGGATATCGATATTTTTCATCCGATAATATGTCTGTATCGATTTTTCTGTTGATATCAGTATCGATATTTTCTTTCGATATCCCATCCCTAATCTTGAGTTTGCACAGTGTGGGTTCTATGAACGTCAACCTATATTTGACTGACTTTGGTTTCGCAAGTCTAAGAAGTTTCCCTCGGCTTTACCAGAGGTCTTGTGGCCAAGATCGTGAGAGAAAGTTCCGATCATAACAGACCCAAGTGGCATCCTGAGCGCAAGAACAAGGACTTGACCCAGTACAAGCTAACTTCATCAAAAACTAGGAATAGGCTTTTTATGTTTTAAATGCGAAATATGTAAGTAAAATATGTATATTTATTTGTTTGAAATATGTGAAATTTATAAAATATTTTCTGAAATATGTAAAAATGGGTAACAATTTTTGAAGTCAAAATATATTTTGAATATACGTAATACTGGTGTTTATTTAATAATAGAAAATTAAATTTTAAAAAATGCCATCCGGAAACTCACGTAATTAGCAGTCAATTCGAGTCAGTGGGGTATATGCGCATGGGTCAAAAACGCTGCAAAGTCCTTGTCACATGGGTTTATTATTCTACTGGACATACCTACAGGAATGCTGGCTGTTTATTTATTGTTTATTTCATGTGAAATCTGGGATTAATGGGGTATTTATTTCATTTTTAGCATATTTTCATAGGAAATGGAGCTATTGGGTCCAAAATTTTCAGAACATGAATTTTTTAAATTTGTATACAGGCAAATCCGTTTCAGAGCATCCTCAATTCATCTCTAGATTTTTAACAAAACTGTGTGTGTGTGTGTCACTACAGACGATATCTGACCTTCGGTACATGGTAAAAATTCCAAATATTCCCAAAATATTCGTATTGCCAAACAGAAGGAGTTCGAAGATGAGCAATTTTCAAAAATTCTAAGGAGGTGAAGTTGGAGTTTTTAGGGGTCAAAAATCTCTAAAAACGACTAAAATTGCGAGCAATCGGCATAAGACTCACTGTATGGAAGGGTGAGTAAAGAAGAAAAATACCATTTCAATTGTTTTTCACGCAGAATAGGGGTCAAATTTGGATTTTTCGGGGTGAAAATTTGGTATTAAGGGCTAAAATCAGTATTAATTCATCCGACGTTGTTTGGGATGGTGAATCATGACGAAGGGACTATTTCGATTATAAAAATATTTTTCTCAAAAGAGTGCGTCAAATGTATCAGGGTCAAAAATCGATAAAAGTTGTTAAAATCACAAAAAAAAAAGATATAATATTGTACAAAAAGTGTTATGGTTTCTCGCTATAATAATCTTTTTACACAATAGCACGAATATTTCTTTGAAAATTCGCTCTTCTAGCCATGCTGCATGCCGGAACTTTTTTTTTTCTACGATTTTTCAAATAAGTATTCCTGAAGTTCTGACGTCATCGTAGCCCTCTCGCCTGAGGACCCCCCTCCGGTCAACTGTGACGTCAGAACTTCTGGAAACTTTGAAGAATCATAGAAAAAGAACTACAAATCGTAGGCCAATACGGTTGGTGTCAAAGTTCTCAGAATGAAATCTACTTTCGTTAAAGAATTCATATAAACCGCTTTTGTGACCTCTGCGCATACCCCGTTATTAGTGGGTGCGATATGTCCTCTCTGCCGCTAGTATTAATTAAATCTAAAGGGCTGTTTCGCTAGTATAAGAAGTAATAATTATTACCTCAACTTCAGGAGGACACCGTCGTCACTAGCTGGTTGAGTACTGGAGGCGGCTACTTGAGCACGTTTCTCTCGGCGGCCTGATGATGATGGCGTCCTTGCATCGAAACCGCTCGCCTCCAGTGCTGAACCAGCTAGTGACGACGGATTCCTACTGAATGTGTGGTAATATTAATTCTTACCGCTAGTTCTCAGTTGGTTCAGTGATTGATTTCCAATAATTTGGAACTGTGCGTGGGAGTACACGGATTAGCGCGCATCCTTTACCGACTTTACCATCCGAGGCAACGCACGGGTGATGAAGCCGGTAATGGAATATGGCGGTTACGAGGTTTTGGGCGGATATGAGGGGACCGCGTGGTGACCGCTCATTTCCTTTAGAGGTTTTCGCGGTAGGATCGCTGATTCACAAGCCGAAAGATTCATACTGCCTGTAAACACGTTGTCTCAGAGCGAGGTTTCATTGCTTAGGCAACTCGAGCGAGAATACGCAGTAGTAGGTAAATAAATACAGGTTTATAAAAGATACAAATACAGGTAGCTTATTGTAATGAATTTAAATTGGCGTATTTCATCACGAGCGGTGTGAGGATATGCGGGTTATGAGCGAATCACCACCCTTATTCCTGGGATCTTTTAGGTTGGTTTGGCCCGGGGGTTATGGGCGTACCACCACCGCACACAGCATCTTTTGTGGATGTTGCCTAGGAGGTTATGGGCGGACCACCACCATCACTAGGATCTTTTTGGATATGCTCAGGCGGGTTATGAGCGAATCACCACCCTTATTCCTGAGATCTTTTAGGTTGGTTTGGCTGGGGGTAATGGGCGTACCACCTCCGCACACAGCATCTTTTGTGGATGTTGCCTAGGAGGTTATGGGCGGACCACCACCATCACTAGGATCTTTTTGGATATGCTCAGGCGGGTTATGACCGAATCACCACCCTTATTCCTGGGATCTTTTAGGTTGGTTTGGCTGGGGGTTATGGGCGTACCACCTCCGCACACAGCATCTTTTGTGGATGTTGCCTAGGAGGTTAAGGGCGGACCACCACCATCACTAGGATCTTTTTGGATATGCTCAGGCGGGTTATGACCGAATCACCACCCTTATTCCTGGGATCTTTTAGGTTGGTTTGGCTGGGGGTAATGGGCGTACCACCTCCGCACACAGCATCTTTTGTGGATGTTGCCTAGGAGGTTATGGGCGGACCACCACCATCACTAGGATCTTTTTGGATATGCTCAGGCGGGTTATGACCGAATCACCACCCTTATTCCTGGGATCTTTTAGGTTGGTTTGGCTGGGGGTTATGGGCGGACCACCACCATACACAGCATCTTTTGTGGATGTTGCCTAGGAGGTTATGGGCGGACCACCACCATCACTAGGATCTTTTTGGATATGCTCAGGCGGGTTATGAGCGAATCACCACCCTTATTCCTGAGATCTTTTAGGTTGGTTTGGCTGGGGGTTATGGGCGTACCACCACCATACACAGCATCTTTTGTGGATGTTGCCTAGGAGGTTATGGGCGGACCACCACCATCACTAGGATCTTTTTGGATATGCTCAGGCGGGTTATGAGCGAATCACCACCCTTATTCCTGGGATCTTTTTGGTTTGGTTTGGCTGGGGGTTATGGGCGTACCACCTCCGCACACAGCATCTTTTAGGAGAGGAGAGAGTGATGAGGTAAGGAGGAGAGAGAGTAGTCAGCGACTAGAGGAGAGCGTAGAATGAGGAAAAAGAGGCAGGCGCCGGGGTTTTATAGACCCCAGTGGCTGTCTCCTTCCATCCCCTAGTTTGTAGGGGATGGTGGGGAACCAGGCTGGGCTTCTACCTCCTGCGTCTTTCGTCCCCACTTCTGCGTGTTTATTTGCGAGATCTAAAGTTGGTGAATACAATGGTTGTGGGTCTGGGAGGAACCGCGACACTTATATTTATTATAAAGTGGCTATTCCAATTATTATGGATAGGTACCCTGTGTTTTTTTTTTACTATCACAAAAAAGCATAGGTTTTCATGTAGGTTTTCCCAGTCAAATTGGCTAATTTTCCTGTAATCAAATTAGGATTTTAGTTTATTATTTTACATGAAAAAAAAATTTAACCTCCCCCCGAAATTTGATTTTGCTTCCGAGTCTGCGAAGCAGCGGAAGCCTTGTGTTCACTTTCGTGAGCCAAAAAATTTTTGTCTTCAGAAATCAAAATTTCCACTTGCATTTTGCGTTTCAAAGCCTACTGAACAAATTTGGTTCCGTGTCTGTCGGTCTGTGAGTCTGTGAGTCTGTGAATCTGTGAGTCTGTGAGTCTGTCCGCATTTCCTTGTTACAGCCATAACTTCCACGATTTTGAATTGATTCAGCTCAAATTTTGAGGGATGGTGCGGATAAGGCCCCTTGAGGTCCCATACAAATTTCAACATGATTGATCCAGCGGTACGCCCTGCGCATGCGCTAACGTTAAATTCAACAAACACGCATAACTTTCACAATTTTGATTCAATTTCGCTCAAATTTTCAAGGGTTGTTTGGACAAGGCCTAGTGAGTTCCAGTATGAATTTCAGCATGATCGGACCCTCGGTGCGCTCTGCGCATGCGCTGGCGTGAAATAGATTCAATTTCCTTGTTACAGCCGTAGTAACCAAAGATTTCACCCAATTTCAATGTAATTCTCAGGGATTAAGCGGGTAGGGCCCATTGAGGTCCCATATAAATTTCAACATGATAGAGCCAGCGGTTCGCCCTGCGCATGCGCTCTGTCTGTCTGTCTGTCCTTCTATGCACGGCCAAACGGCTCGACGGATATCGACCAAATTTGGCACGAATATCCAGTAGGCTCCCAAGTTGTGCAACGTCGCATTTTCAATTCCCTGACCATAGCGGAACTATGGTCGACCATGGTCAACTCCTGAATGGCTTGACGAATATCGACCAAATTTGGCACGAATATCCAGTAGGCTCCCAAGTTGTGCAACGTCGCATTTTTAATTCCCTGACCATAGCGGAACTATGGTCGACCATGGTCAACTTCGTTAAGTGAAATGGTAACCCCTATTTTTTATCGCGTATTCGTAATTTACGTGAAATTCTATCTACGATCGACCCTTCGGACTACCCCCGCGGTCGACCATAGCGCATCCATAGGCCCCTCCATGGTCGAATCCCGAATTGCTCAACGGATATCGACCAAATTTGGCACGAATATCCAGTAGGCTCCCAAGTTGTGCAACGTCGCATTTTTAATTCCCTGACCATAGCGGAACTATGGTCGACCATGGTCAACTTCGTTAATTGAAATGGTAACCCCTATTTTTTATCGCGTATTCGTAATCTACGTGAAATTCTATCTACGATCGACCCTTCGGACTACCCCCGCGGTCGACCATAGCGCATCCATAGGCCCCTCCATGGTCGAATCCCGAATTGCTCAACGGATATCGACCAAATTTGGCACGAATATCCAGTAGGCTCCCAAGTTGTGCAACGTCGCATTTTTAATTCCCTGACCATAGCGGAACTATGGTCGACCATGGTCAACTTCGTTAATTGAAATGGTAACCCCTATTTTTTATCGCGTATTCGTAATCTACGTGAAATTCTATCTACGATCGACCCTTCGGACTACCCCCGCGGTCGACCATAGCGCATCCATAGGCCCCTCCATGGTCGAATCCCGAATTGCTCAACGGATATCGACCAAATTTGGCACCAATATCCGGTAGCCTCCCAAGTTGAACGTAGGCGCATTTTTAATTCCCTGACCATAGCGGAAATATGGTCGACCATGGTCAACTCCTGAATGGCTTGACGGATTTTGATAAAATTGGGCACAAATACCCGGTAGGGTATGGGATTTTTCCGTCGTTTGTTGGTTCCACGATACTGCGTACAGCGAATCTCGGATAGCCAGCGAAGCGAGCGGTCAGGCTAGTTATGTATAATGGACGTAATGTATTATGGAAGTCATGTTATGTATAATATGTATATTTCATGTAATGTTATGTAATGTTATGTTATGTAATGTAATGTTATGTAATATGTATATTTAACGTTATGTAATGTTATGTAATGTAATGTAATGTAATGTTATGTTATTTTGCTTCCGAGTCTGTTCTATTTTATAATGGGTCACTCTGATTGTGACGAGGAAGCTCCTGTGCCATCACCTTGGCAGTGTATTTTTGTTCAAGGTATGTAAGTAGAACCCGAAATGGAATTTGAAAAAAATTCTGGCCGTCCGCCGTACTTTTTTCCTTAGTTGCCGCGAACGAAAATTAATGAAATTTGTTTTGTAGGTCCCATTTGAGGGTCTAGTTCAGTGGTCCGCAACCGGGGTGCCGCGTCACCCTGGGGTACCGTGAACCCCGTCCAGGGGTGCCGCAAGATTTTAAGATCGGAATAACTTGTTGTATAATTATAATGAGAAAATCGAAAAAAAAAGAAACAAAAAAATATGGAACTAAACACATCCCAAAACACCAACAGATTCGCTACATAGTAGGATATGTGTGAAATAACGTATTATAAAAGCAGCCGGAAGGCAGAGCTAGTGCCAACTTGGTATCTGTCATGATTTGATGGAAAGTGCAGAGCAACAGCAAGTTCATTCTCCCTTGTTTTGTTTTTCCCCCGTCCCGAGGTCATGACGATTTTTGTGCTCTCTTTCTCTTGACATACGACGACTGGAGGACGAGACTAGCCTACCTGGCTAACATTTTTCAGCATCTGAACGCTGTCAGTTCTGGTCTACAAGGTCCTTCTGACAGTATTCTATCGTCTACAGACAAACTTTCTGCGTTTGGAGAGAAAATCGGTACGTGGCTGAATAATTTGGAACAAGGGCTCACTGATAAATAATATGTTTCCACTGTTTTCTGGTGAGGAAAACTCGAACCCTCCTACTTTACAAGGCATTACAAACCACCTAATGGAATTGAAACTGGCTCTTGACAAATACTTTCCGGACCTGGACATCAAAAATTATGACCGGATTCGAAATCCGTTTTCCACCATGTTGCAAGTAGAAGAAGGCGTGACACTTCAAACCGAATTTATTGATTTGAGAAACTACCGAACTCTACACCTCAAGTTCAATGACGTCCCACTGAACAGGTTTTGAATTGACGTTGCAGCAGAATATCCTCAGCTGTCGAAGAAAGGAATCGGCATCCTTCTCCAGTTCTCATCTTCGTGGATTAGCGAACATGGATTTTCGACACTTGCGACCATGAAAACGAATAAACGGCAGAGAATGTTGGAAAGCATTAGAGAACGACATGAGCATCGAGGACAAATATCTCATTGATTTAAGTTACCACTAAAGAAAATTAATACCATTTTACCTACCTATTAATTAGAGTTTTTGTCCTCTACTGAAAACTTGTTGCACTGCGAAATCTTGTGTTTGTATGATGGGGTGCCGCAGGGTGAGGCCGTCAAGAAAAGGGGTGCCGTGACTCAAAGGTTGCGGACCACTGGTCTAGTTGGTCCACAAAGCTCGGCGTTACTGTCAATCGTCTATAAGAGGTGAAAAATAGGGTTTGATATTTCCAGGGCGCCGTTATATCTAATTTTTGTTCGTTTTTAAATTGGTCTCGAACTTGGGAATTTTTTGAGGCGCATTGTTCGCAGTAAAAGCTTCGTTTGCACCGAAAATCTTCGTCAACACGATCGTGAGTGAAACGGTATACATCGAGCCCAGATGTCATTGCTAGGGAACACCTGATTATCACGGATGGCTGTATGAAATCGAGTTGGTTGTTCCGAGATATTATTTCATTTGAATAATGATGGTTATTTTAGATTTTTGACAAGTGCTTTTGTAACTTGAACAAAAACTTTATGCTTCAAATAAATAACAACTAATATAAATAAATCAATATAAATAATATCAATATAAATAATAATCAAATAAATAATATGCTTGAATAAAAAATGATGGTTATTTTAGATTTTTTGACAAGTGCTTTTGTAACTTGAACAAAAACTTTAAGCTTCATGAATAAAAAATGATGGTTATTTTAGATTTTTTGACAAGTGCTTTTGTAACTTGAACAAAAACTTTATGCTTCATGAATAAAAAATGATGGTTATTTTAGATTTTTTGACAAGTGCTTTTGTAACTTGAACAAAAACTTTATGCTTCAAATAAATAATAACTAATATAAATAAATCAATATAAATAATATCAATATAAATAATAATCAAATAAATAATATGCTTGAATAAAAAATGATGGTTATTTTAGATTTTTTGACAAGTGCTTTTGTAACTTGAACAAAAACTTTATGCTTCATGAATAAATAATGATGGTTATTTTAGATTTTTTGACAAGTACTTTTTTTACTTGAACAAAAACTTTATCCTTCATGAATAAAAAAAACCAGTCATGCAGCATGACTTAATGAGCGAATTTTCAAAGAAATATTCGAATTAATGGCTATGGTTTTGAATAAAGGAAAACTTCGGTCTAAAATTTGGTTTTCTATGTATATTCTCTTCGTATTTATTTTAATTTGTACGTTTTGTCCATCCTGATTCTACCGTTTGTTTATTACGTAATTGTACTAAGTGCTTATTTATTTGATCGCTGTGGGTAAATTCAAGGAGTTGTACTAATCGTTTGCCTCCCCCTTTTTTGCTTCGAACTCTCGTCTTCAATTAATACTTCTCACATATTTCAATCTGACCACTCTAAGGGGGTGGGGGGGGGGGGGTAAGAGTTTAAAGATTATCCTAGTTTTGGGTAATTTTTGCGCACTTTAAATGCTCTAATTTAAGAACGGATTTAGATATCTAAAATCCGATTTCACTATCGTGTTCAGCGTGCAAAAACCTTTAAAATGAGGGGTCACTTGTTAGAAAATAACATTTTGGGGATTTTTGGGTAATTTTTGCGCACTTTAAATGCTCTAATTTGAGAACGGATCAAGATATCTAAAATCCGATTCCACCATCGTGTTCAGCGTGCAAAAACCTTTAAAATGAGGGGTCACTTGTTGGAAAATAACATTTTGGGGATTTTTGGGTAATTTTTGCGCACTTTAAATGCTCTAATTTGAGAACGGATCAAGATATCTAAAATCCGATTCCACCATCGTGTTCAGCGTGCAAAAACCTTTAAAATGAGGGGTCACTTGTTAGAAAATAACATTTTGGGGATTTTTGGGTAATTATTGCGCACTTTAAATGCTCTAATTTGAGAACGGATCAAGATATCTAAAATCCGATTCCACCATCGTGTTCAGCGTGCAAAAACCTTTAAAATGAGGGGTCACTTGTTGGAAAATAACATTTTGGGGATTTTTGGGTAATTTTTGCGCACTTTAAATGCGCCAAAACCCTCCTTAGAGTAGGCCAATTTCGCCCATCTTCGAACTTAGCCTTTCGATTGCCAAGATAGATTTTTTGTGCAAATTTGAGCTGTTTATCTCAATTCTATCGAGAGTTATCGTCTGGAGTGACACATATATAAATAAATATATATATATATACATATAAAAAAGTGTTAAATTTCAGGAATCGTTTTAGAATGGTCTGAAACGGATTTCTATGAAGAAAATTTCCAAAAATTTATATTATTTAAATTTCGAAGCCATTGCAATAGCTTCATTTTCTTTGAAAATTCGCTAAAATGATGGTTATTTTAGATTTTTTGACGTACTTTTTTTACTTGAACAAAAACTTTATCCTTCATGAATAGCATCATGGATGCTATGCAATCGGAAAAGAGCAGAGAATCAGTAGGTTCGTTCGGACAGACAGTCCTGGACCGTTGGGGACTAGTTCCAGCATTCCTGGATTTTTTCAAGGACTGTTGATCCTGCACTTGCGCACTCTATGCGCACCTTCAGCTTATGTGGAAGGTTACAGTGCTTCAGGTTATCCGTTGAGAATCATCAGCGGGCGTTTGGGCGGACGCAGTTCTGGATCAAATCCTGGCCAGTTCTTGCCCCTCTTTTTCAGAACCCAGTTCCATACTGGACCAGTCCAGTATGGAACTGGGCTCTGAAGGGGAAAAAAATGATGGAAGGTTACAGTGCTTCAGGTTATCCGTTGAGAATCATCAGCGGGCGTTCGGGCGGACGCAGTTCTGGATTAAATCCTGGCCAGTTCTTGCCCCTCTTTTTCAGAACCCAGTTCCATCCAGGACTGTCTGCCCTAACAAACCTAGTGCAAACGGCCAAACGTCTTTCTGACTGTCAGACAACCATCAGATGGTCACTGGGAACAAACCTACTGTGTAGGTGGATGAAACGTGTGGATTTGGATACTCTTCCACGCATTTTTACCAACTTTTTACACATCTCTAGAAAAACAAAGCAAAAGTAGTTACTTAACCTCACAATGCACCTCAGCAACTGCATTGTCAATCGTAATCATCCCCAGTCCCTCCATTTTGGCAGGCCAGTGCCTCCGTGATACCCTTAAATCTACGTTTAAAAGTTAAATCGACTTTTATGAAAACAATGTTATAATCTTTGTTTACACTCGTAAAAGCAATGTTATAATCTTTGAAAACAATGAAATAATGTTTTATTACACTGGTGAAACCCACTTGTCCTTCACGAACGCTTCTAATCTCCGATTCCATAAAACAGTGATCTGTTATAACCATGGTTAGGAAGTATTTGTGAAACCAGCCCAAGGAGAGTAATCGTATCTCATGGTTAAATAAATAAGTCAAGTCGTTCAAATAATGGCAATTACGGGCCCCACAAGTCTTTTTTTGCCTTTAAACAAATAAGGCGATTATTTTTGACGAAAAAATTATGAATCGAAAAAAATATTATTATTTTTCTCTTTTTTCCCCTTTTTCGAAAAGTTGGTTGAATTCACAACACACCGTTTTGGGGCCCTTGGAAGGAATTGGCGGAGTTTGCACTTTGGCCGATGGGGCAGTTGGGGACCTTTGGTGGGTAACAGGCAGGTAGTAAGTCAGGTTGTGTTTACAATCGTCCTCCTACAAAATATCCCCATAATGTGATACAGAAGTTTGACATTTTACTCTTAGTAGTTTTCGCGGTTGGTTTCCACTTCATCTCCCTTGGGGGGGGGGGGGGGGGGGGGGGGGGGGGTGTTGATATTGCGTTTATCCCGTGTGGACACTCACACTACTTCCACCATATCGATTAACCCCCTCGCGGGGCGTCGTGGCCCTGCGGGTTGTTACCAAGGGCGTTCCTTTCAAGTACCCTCCCGTTCTCCCCCACCACCGCTATTTTATTATACCTACACAGTGGCCCTGCCCCGTCCATTCGGAAGGAATTCATTTCCTCGTTATAAATCCAGGTCGGCTGTCAACCCCCGAGCTGGTTATACCTACACAATGGGGCCTGTTGTGACAAGAGCGATTTTTTAAAATGTTCGCCATACCGATCAGTTTTGTGACTTTGTGAGTCCACTCTCTACAACTAAAAAATCCCAAATTTTGCCAACTTTTTCCCTAATAATAATTGTGTACAAACTAAAAGACGAGTTCGAAGACCAGCAATTTTAAAATACAGTCTTCGATTTTTTTATGGGTCAAAATTGCGAAGAATTGTCAAGAACATTGGCGGAAGATGATCCTTGAGGAAGGAATATTAGTTTTTAGCTGGGTTCTCCATTATTTACAAAACTTGTACAAATCGGAAATATGTATCGTGACACCAACAAAATATCAAAATGTAGTTCATAGGTAAATTTATTCACTAAAAAATTATCGTTATCCTCGCGTTCATTTATTTTATTTTATTTTTATTTTATTTTTAATGAAAAAGATTTCATCTTGAGAATTTTGGCACCAACCACACTCCTACGATAAGTAGTTTTTTATTCTATGATTTTTTAGAAGTTTCATGCACAACTGACATCATTGCAGCCCTCCCATCTGGGTGTGACGTCACTAGTGCAGGGAACTTCTAAAAATTGTAGAATATTACGAGAGATTTTACCAAATGAACGCGGAAAACGTTGAGCTGGTCAACAACAAGGGTTTTCCCCAACCGCCTCAAACGGTCGTAACGGCCAGTTGTGGACTGGGGACGGGTGGAAGTCCTTATAAAAACTCGCACGTCCGGCCTAGCTCAGCATTCCTCGATCCGAACCTCGACTAGCGACCTCTCTCTCGCTCTCCTTCTCTCGTTCCCCTTCTCTTTCTCACCCTTCCTAACGCCTGCTGTTGGTGAAAACCGCGGGGCGCCTCCCTTCCTGGTATCTGCTGTTGGTTGAAAACCTCGGGGATACCTCCCTCTCCTCTAACACCGACTGTTTATTTATTTATTATGACACGGGCTGGTGCCCTGTTTACAACAGCTACAACAAAAGAAGAAAATATTACTCATGAAAAACAAATAAAAAAGCTGAGTATGAATTAAATATTAAACAAAGGAAGTGAAAAGGAAAACTAGAATTTTGAGCACAACGAAAATGAGATAAGGTCATTTCAACACTAGAAAATATATTATTAGAGAGTTTTTGCATCCTCGCACCGAAACGAAACGGAAAACGACACCGAAACGGAAATGGCGGATAGGACGACCGAAGTCAGATGCTAACCTTTTTCGGTTCAGTTTTCGTTCAGCTTTGGCATCTACCGGCTGGTGGAGTCACGCTAACGTTATGTCAACCTCTCTTTCATCCATTTTACTCCATGGTTAATACAAATCTATGTCCACACATGGCGTCAAGTCTGCCAAGACGCCAAGAAGCAGCTGTGATTACGACGCTCGACATTTTTATTTTCCAAGGAAAACAGATGAAGGTAGGTAGCGTTATACAGATGTAAGGTTAAATTACGTTTCGTCATCTAAACACGACGAAAGCTGACACCGCGAGATCCCGGTAGTTTTCGTCGTCACGGTTCGTCAAACTTTTCGGTGTCTTAAGTGCGCATGCGCAGCACTGCTTTCGTTTAGTCGTGAGTGTGTTGCAAAAACTCTCTAATAGAGAGCTAATAGTGAGTTTTTGCAACACACTCACGACGAAACGAAAGCAGTGCTGCGCATGCGCACTTAAGACACCGAAAAGTTCGTTTCCGAAGCTTCCGTTTCGTTCGTTTCGTCGTGAGTGTGTTGCAAAAACTCTCTATTAGAGAGTTTTTGCAACACACTCACGACGAAACGAAAGCAGTGCTGCGCATGCGCACTTAAGACACCGAAAAGTTTGACGAACCGTGACGACGAAAAATACCGGGATCTCGCGGTGTCAGCTTTCGTCGTGTTTAGATGACGAAACGTAATTTAACCTTACATCTGTATAACGCTACCTACCTTCTTCTGTTTTCCTTGGAAAATAAAAATGTCGAGCTCGTAATCACAGCTGCTTCTTGGCGTCTTGGCAAACTTGACGCCATGTGTGGACATAGATTTGTATTAACCATGGAGTAAAATGGATGAAAGAGAGGTTGACATAACGTTAGCGTGACTCCACCAGCCGGTAGATGCCAAAGCTGAACGAAAACTGAACCGAAAAAGGTTAGCATCTGACTTCGGTCGCCCTATCCGCCATTTCCGTTTCGGTGTCGTTTTCCGTTTCGTTTCGTCACGAGTGTGTTGCAAAAACTCTCTATTAAGTCATCGTAAGACTTGAATCACATGCCTGCGGAACGAAGGAAGGCTGGTCCCAAAGAGGTCACTGTTCGTGGCATTAAATTCTGTTGGTGAAAACCGCGGGTGTTAGCCACCATCTTTCCAGTGTCTGCTGTTGGTGAAAACCGCGGGACACATCCTTCTCCCCAGTTACCTGCTGTTGGTGAAAACCGCGGGGAGTTAGTTAAAAGTCTCCATAGAAGCACATCCTACCACATCCATTCTCTCACGCTTCTCGCTTCCACCTCTCTTCTGTTCCTGTCCAAAATTTCGTGACTGACCCCTTCTCTCCAACCTGCTGTTGTGAAAACCTGCCGTTCACGACAATTGGTGAACACATACCCCGACATCTGAACACGCAACCTCACGTACCCGTTCACCACATCGGGTAATCTTCATTAGCAGAATTTCCAGATTTGACGGACAAATATTGTCTGTCTATGGTTTACTTAAATATACATGTATAAATATTATATATATATATATATATATATATATATATATATATATATGGCATTTCAGTTAATAGTACATAATGAGTTGAGAGTAACCTGAGTGACACGTACGTATAAATTACCTCATTTATTCATGCAACATGCCTGGAACTTTTATATATTTTAAGGGGACCACTTTCTTCTGTTATCTTTCAACTTTCAGTTCAAATACGAGTGTCTTCCTACTTTCTTACTTAATGAAGAACGTAACACTCAACTTTCTATAATCAATTACCATTGCTACACGTTCTAAACTCCGTCGATTGAATAAAAAGTGCCCACCTACTGGTGAAATAATTCGATGCCTAATGAGTGACCGGTCCTTATAAACGGGCACCTACCTGTATGACCGAAAGCCAATTTTCCGCGATTATACTCGTATATATATACAATATGCGAATACCATTAATTGCTGTTTTTATGTGTTAATTATTTTGTAATCGTTAGCTGTGTAAATATTTAGTTCTTATTAGAATTTGATTTTGTTTTCACAGGTCGGACGGCGAAGCTCCTCATGTTGAAGATCGGACTCATCCGTCTTCAAACGACGACAAAAATCGAATAAAATACGGCGAATTAGTAATACTTGGGTGAGTCACCAAATCTAAACTACTAAATATTCCTACTAAATATTATTAACTAAATATTCCTGTAACTAACTCCTAACTTTTTCTTCTAATTGTTACCTTTTTTAAATTTTCTTAATATTCTCCTATTCGAAAATTGTGTGAAAAATCATTGTGGCGCAACACGTAAGTGGTATATTAATATTGCCGATCAGCCAGCAACACCGTTTTGTGAGCCATTGAAATCTTATGTACCGGAGAACTGTAACAGGTTGGGTAATATAATTTTTTATTTCGACTCTGCTCGGATTCAGTCGCTCTCCTAAATTGCCCTAATAAAATAATTTCTTTCAAATTAGATGCTGTTATAGAAGAAGGGAAGATATTAAGTAGAAAATGATTCTGCTCTGACTCGATACCTTTTTATTGGGTAATGAAGTAATAAAAGCTCAAATAAATTTTAGGGGAGAGAATAAAGGTGAGTTAAATTTACCCGTGGTGGGGGGGGGGGGGGGTTGGATTTATATATTTCTCGAAGGGTGAAAATTTCAAGGGATGATGTACTGGACAAACGCAGAATTGTTTATAGGAGGAAATGGTTTAAATATCGAGTGATATAAATTTAATTTCATTAATTTAATTTTTTAATTTAATTGATAAATTTAATTAATTATTATTGAAAATAATAAACCAAAAGTGTGATCTTGCCTTGTTGAAGGCAGGAAACGGATTGATTGTTCTCCTTCCTATCATTGGGACGGGTGGCACCGTTCCTGAGTAACAGTTCTGCTTGCTCATGCATTAGGAACTGTTACAGAACCTACATTTCGAGAAATTGCTCTTGTAAACTAACTGATGAAAATGTAGAAAAACTGGAAGAGTTGATGTTGTTCCTTTTGAGAAGAGTCAGAACCGATATGAACCTGAAAACCTCGAGGCAGCCATATCAGGGGAGAAACAAACTGTTACTAATATAAAGCGAAAGGATGGTGAAAAATCGAATATTCACCATTTTCTCCCATTAAACTCTGTTAGCGAATTTTCGAAGAAAAGGAAGCTATTGTTCTCGGTCCAAAATTTTTAAAACTCGAATTTCCGAAAGATTTTTATACCAAAATCCGTTTCAGACCATCCTGAATTCACTGCCGAAAGACACCAAAAATTATATGTATATATATTTATATATTTATATATGTATGTGTCATTCCAGACGATAACTCTAGAAAGAATTGAGATAAAAAGTTCAAATTTGCACGAAAAATCTGTCTTGGCAATCGACAGGCTAAGTTCGTAGATGGGCAGAATCGGGTCACTCTAAGGGGGAGTTTTGGGGAGTTTTATGGGGGGAAAATTACCCATAAATTCCCAAAATGAAAAAGTCTGACAAGTGACACCTCATTTTAAAGGTTTTTTTTCGCCGAACACGATGGTGAAATCAGAATTGCGATATCTCATTCCGTTCTCAAACTAGAGCACTTTGAAGATGAAGGAACGTGGTTATTTCTTGAGATGTTCTTCCTGGTTCGTCTGCTCTAATCTGATAACGGAATGGGATATCGCAATTCTGACTTCACCATCGTGTTCAGCGTTGGAAAATCTACAAACCGAGGTGTTACTCGGCAAAAAAATGGAACAAAAAATTTGTTACGTAGGTATGCCCATATTTGATGCATACCGAATTAACCGAATAGCGTCATACTTGAATACCTATAATTACCCAATAAGTTTAAGATTGCCCATATTTGAATGGGATATCCCAAAGATCACATTTTATATAAAATCAGTTATTTCTTCGAAATTTCGCTCTTATAGCCATGCTGCATGACTGTGGTTTTTTTTAGATTTTAAAACGTCCACTTTATGCCCTGAAATTGAGCACCTTTTTGATAAGCCGGTGTTAAATTATATTTATTAAATTGAATAATGCGGTCCTCCCTCGGTAGACTTGTAAGCTTTTTTCAATGAATTAATAAATCATAAATAATTAATCCTTAATAATTAGTTCTTAACAATTAAGAATTAATAATTAATTCTTTTTTCACGAATCAATAACTTCATCTTATTATGTACTCGTTAACAATGAAGTATATTTGTTTATGTTTGGGATTTTATTTCATTTGAAGTGACGTAAAAGTAAAGAATCCTACAGTCCATATGCCAATCAGTCGTCGAAATGAACCAAATCCTAATTTTACCCCTATTCTGTATGAAAAACAACTAAAATGGTATTTTTTTCTTCTTTAATCACCCTTCCATACCACTTTGTCATTTTTATATCAGTTGATCGCGATTTTAGCCGTTTTTTTTAAACCGATTTTTGATCCCTAAAAACTCCAACATGACCTCCTTAGAATTTTTGAAAATCGCTCACCTTCGAATTTTTTCTTTTGTTTGGCATTACGAACGTTTTGGCTAAATTAGGGATTTTTATCATGTACCCAAGGACGGATATTGTCTGGAGTGACATATAAATAAGTAAATTAATAAATAAATGTTTGTATAAATTTTCATTAAAATCTAGGGATGGATTTAGGATGTTCTGAAACGGATTTTCCCTATAAAAAAATTTCAAAAATTCGTGTTCTGAAAATTTTGGACCCATTACAAATAGCTTAATTTTCTTTGAAAATTCGTAAAAATAACCATACCGTTGAAAAGTCGAGATTCTGGGAGTTTTTCCTGAAGAGTGGCCACCAAAATAGTATTTGTTTGGACATGGTAGGATACATGAGCAAAAAGTCAAGTTTTGGGAGACCCTCAAAATTTGGAATTTAGGCCAAGATTTGAGCCTTGAAGGTCAACTTTCACAGAGGCATATTATATAGGCCTATCTTATAGAAAATATAACGCTCATAACATCGATGTTTTATTGTTTTGTTTGTAATTTTATTGAAAAGATAGTGACACCAACTTTATTTGATTTTATTTATTTATTTATTATTTTTTTACTACAGAGCAGGAGTATGTGCTACTGTGTTCTCTTTGTCCATCAAGTGACAAAGAGCGTCACGGCAGCTTTGGCGTCACGGAAAAGAATAATTTCAATAATTTAGGATTTTTGAGAAAAAAATTCTTTGAGGAAAAAATAGTCAGTATCGATTTATCGATCACTGCCAATTGTGGAACCTGTACATCAATAACTACTGAGAAAAAATGCAAACAGAATTCATGATAATTGCCCATTGTGGATATTTCATGGGTTTGCTTACAGCAAAGGAGGCAAAATAGAAGATTTATCAACTTTATTTAATTTAATTCATTTGTTTATTATTTTTTTAAACTAGAGTATGAGCTTTTTTTTAAACTAAATTATGAGCTATTATTTGATTATATTCAAATAATATCTAACTAATCTAATATCATATATTCTTATATCTATTCAAATATTTCTAACTAGAGTATGAGCTACTTGTCCTTCAAATAACTCCTCCACGTTGGCGTCACCGTCAAAAAATTTCAATTTTTTTGGAAAATGTCAAAATTTGTGATGACAAATTTTTGGTAAAAAAATAAAAAACATTCAGCATCGATTTATTGATAACTGCCAATTGTGGATCCTGTACATCAAAAAGATTTTTTTAAATGACATTTTATTATTTTATTTTTAATTTTACACTGTAAGTTATGGGAGTTATGGCCGTTTTAGTGATGTAAGATCGACAACACGCAAAAAAAAATATAGAATGTGAAAAAACTCACGAAAACAAGGTTTAAAAGACAAATTGCGAAGAGGAACTTGCTGTTGGAAATTAGTTGTAGAATCGATCCTTGGGGTTTTTCGGAGTTTAAATGTAGATGTAGACACCTTGTGTAGGTATTTATGTAGTATAAAAGAATCCTCCTACAACCCAAGCAAATCCACTTTCCTCTGTTCAAAGGGGCGAGGGATGATGAGGTCGTAAACTCCTCTGGGTGTTCGGTTAAAAGGCGGTTCGTCGATAAAGTCGTCATATCCGGAAACGGGGAAGCCCCCTCCGCCGGAATCGTAGAGTTGCGTGCGCTATCAAACTTCGAGTTGGCCGACAGTGAATCACAATGCGAGGTGACTCACTGTGCACAGTTACTCGACTTGTCTCCTCTTTGGGCACCCGAATTGGGAGGAGAGTAGCCATTTTAAATCCTTTGACCCGTTTGACCTGTGAGATAATAAAATATTATATTAGGTTATCCGTGTGTTGAACCAGTGGTGTCTTATCGTGAAGTCTCCCTGGTGACAGCTATCTCACGCCATCGATGATATCGTTGAGGTCAATTTGGTTATGGAAAACGCGACCAGATGTCTGTACAGAGTCGACAATTGGCAGCGATCGATAAATCGATACTGGCCATTTTTTAACCCTAGTCGAACCAGTTTTTATCTCAAATTTTTGCAATTTTCAAAAACCTAAAATTTTTGCAAATTTTCAAAAAACATTTCCGGTGGCACCAACATGGGAGTGAGGGGTTACTTTAGATTTTAAAAAAAGCTCATTCTTTGGTTCTAGTTGGAAAACGCTGCAAATCCCTGCACAACGGTTTATTATTTTGTACAGAATACTGTTACAGATCACAGCTCTGTATAGATAACCCGTCTATATAATATGTACTATTCTACACATATTATGTAGATCTCGGACCCTCCATAGGTTAGTACCTAACCCCGTACTCGTTGCTAGGTAACTACCTAAACCGTTGTGTAATAATTTACCTGTATAGGTTCCCCTTCTACGGAGATAGAATAATGAACCGTTGTGTAATTTTTTTTTTTTTTTCCAACAGTTGTTCAAGTTGCAAAAGTACCTATCAACAAAATCCAGCCCCTTGGTAGATGAGCCGTTGTGTAATAATTTACCGGGGTGTAATAATTTACCCATTAATAATACTTCAACGGTTGTTCAAGTTTCAAAGTACCTACCAACAAAATCCAATAGTCCATCACTTATCAAATGAAATAATATCGCAGAACAAACAACTCGACTTCATACAGCCATCCTTGATTATAATCAGATGCTCCCTAGTGATGATATCCGGGCCGGATTTATACCGTTTGATTCACGATCGTGTTGAATTTTCGGTGCACACGAACGGCTGGACGTACAATTCTCGGGTGGTCTCAAAAAATTGTTTAGCTCAAGACAAATTTAATAACGTAAAAAAAAACCATACCCTTCTATCGGAAGTTTTCGACGGCGTTCTGAAAATTTCAATCCCTATTTTGAACCCCTTAGAGATGACTGACAGTAACGTCGAGCTTCGAGGACCAACTAGACCCCGAACAGAACCTAACCCGAATTTCGTCAATTTTGATTCATGGTAACTAAGAAAAGTGGCCCGTACGGCGGACAGACAGAAATATTTTTATTGCAGTTTTGGATTCTACATACCTTGAAACGTAAACCATCAAATTTTGAGGGGGGGTAAGAATTTTTTTTTCATGCTCGATTCCAATGGTTCATTATTGAAAATAATAAACCAAAATGATGATAAATAAATAAAAAAACCAAATAAAGTTGGCACCAGTTGCTGAATCTTATCTCTTCCCTTATTTGCTGTAAGCAAATCATGAATGTCCACAATGGGAAATTATTATGAATTCTGTTTGCAGTTTTTCTCAATAGTTATTGATGTACTGGATCTCAATTGACAGTAATCAATAAATCGATACTGGCTTTTTTTAACACAGAATGTGTTTTAGCCATGGACTAACTAGCCAAAAAATGTCACGCGGAAGTGTCACGAAATTTTAACGATGATTTTCACGTACAACCGATTCGTTGATACGGAACTTTAACTTCGCCAGTTATCATCGTACAAAAATCGTTCACCACTCGTTGGATAGCTCTCGATTTACCTAACAATATTACGTTAACCAATGCGGAGTGCGTGGCCGACAAGCTGCGGTATGAGCGTCATTGTTTAAATAATAATTGTTTACACACAGGTGATCATTCTCAATAATTTATATTGTGAACACGATTGCAAGCTTTATAATAAGTACCGATGATACGGAACTAAGGATCGTGTAACCTGGTGTAACCTATGAGCAGTCAATATATCAGTCGAAAAAGGTTTATGTGATACGCGTGAGCTAAAACACATTCTGTTTCTATAATTTCGTCCGAAGTACGTAAATAGAGGTAACCGGGGGTCCAGGGGGCTTGCCCCCTGGCGAGTTTTTTTTTTTTTTTTTTTTTTTTTTTTACCAAAAAGTTTTCATCTCATATTTTGACATTTTTTCAAAAAATTGAAGTTTGTTGACGGGGACGCCAAAGTGGGCCTGAGGAGTTATTTGAAGGACAAGTAGCTCACACTCTAGTTGGAAAAATAAATATATTATAAATGAATAGAATCAAATATAGCTCATACTTTAGTAAAAAAAAAATCAAAAATAGCTCATACTTACTCTACTTTGAAAAACGAAAAAAAAAAAAAATAAATGAAGTTGATAAATCTTCTATATTGCCTTCTTTTGCTGTAAGCAGACCCATGAAATATCCACAATGGGCAATTATCATGAATTCTGTTTGCATTTTTTCTCAATAGTTTGTGATGTACAGGATCCGCAATTGGCAGTGATCGATAAATCGATACTGACCATTTTTTCACCAAGGAATTATTATATATCAAATTTTGACATTTTTCAGAAATCCAAAATTATTGAAATTGTTCTTTCCGGTGACGCCAACACGGGCCTGAGGAGTCACTTGATGGACAAAGAAAACACAGTAGCTCATACTCATACTCTGTCGTAAAAAAATAATAAATAAATAAAATCTGATAAAGTTGGCAGCACCATTTGGCAAATCTTCTGTCTTGCCGTCTTTGCTGTAAACAAACCCATAAATTATCCAAAATGGGCCATTATCGTGATATCTGTTTGAACTTTTAGCGAATTTTCAAAGAAAATGAAGCTATTGCAATGGCTTCGAAATTTAAATAATATAAATTTTTGGAAATTTTCTTCATAGAAATCCGTTTCAGACCATTCTAAAACGATTCCTGAAATTTAACACTTTTTTATATGTATATATATATATTTATATATATATGTGTCACTCCAGACGATAACTCTCGATAGAATTGAGATAAACAGCTCAAATTTGCACAAAAAATCTATCTTGGCAATCGAAAGGCTAAGTTCGAAGATGGGCGAAATTGGCCTACTCTAAGGAGGGTTTTGGCGCATTTAAAGTGCGCAAAAATTACCCAAAAATCCCCAAAATGTTATTTTCCAACAAGTGACCCCTCATTTTAAAGGTTTTTGCACGCTGAACACGATAGTGGAATCGGATTTTAGATATCTTGATCCGTTCTCAAATTAGAGCATTTAAAGTGCGCAAAAATTACCCAAAAATCCCCAAAATGTTATTTTCTAACAAGTGACCCCTCATTTTAAAGGTTTTTGCACGCTGAACACGATGGTGAAATCGGATTTTAGATATCTAAATCCGTTCTTAAATTAGAGCATTTAAAGTGCGCAAAAATTACCCAAAACTAGGATAATCTTTAAACTCTTACCCCCACCCCCTTAGAGTGGTCAGATTGAAAAATGTGAGAAGTATTAATTGAAGACGAGAGTTCGAAGCAAAAAAGGGGGAGGCAAACGATTAGTACAACTCCTTGAATTTCCCATTTGACATATAATTGTTATGATACCTTCATAGATAGACAAGTACCGGCCCACGTATTACTAGAAGGAAGACGAAAGAAAAAATCTATTTCAAATTATTCAATTTAGGTACTAACAGTAGGAGGAAGAAGTTTTCCTTTATTCAAAACCATAGCCATTAATTCGAATATTTCTTTGAAAATTCGCTCATTAAGTCATGCTGCATGACTGGTTTTTTTTTTTCTCAGTAGTTTCTGATGTACAGGATCCACAGTTAGCAGTCATCGATAAATCGATACTGACTATTTTTTCGCCAAAGAATTTTTATCTCAAATTTTGACATTTTTCAAAAATCCTAAATGATTGAAATTGTTCTTTCCGGTGACGCCAACACGGGCCTCAGGGGTCGCTTGTCCTCGAATCTCTTTGTCCATCAAGTGACTCCTCAGGCCCATGTTGGCGTCATCGGAAAGAACAATTTGGATAATTTGGGATTTTTGAACAAAGAGAACACAGTAGCGCATACTCCTACTATGCAGTAAAAATAAATAAAGTCAAATGTTGGTACCGCCAGTTGATATGTCTTCTGTCTTGCCTTCTTTGATGTAAGCAAACCCATGAAATATCCGCAGTGGGCAATCACCATGAATTCTGGTGAATTCTTCTCTTTTAAAACCACGTGTTACCGAGATTTTTCTGTCCGTTATCCAAACGGTTTTGAGTCTTCAGCGTTACGATTTCCGCTTCCTCGACGGAAACCGAATGAAACCCCGCGATAAATCACAGTATACGTTCCGCTCGTACAACTTCCCACATTTCCGTGTCAACATCGTAAATGTTGTGTGGAATACAATCGCAGTGCAGAAAGGGCACCGGTATCGATCAACCTGAATAGCTGACGTTTTTAGGCCGCGTTTGCTTCGGAGCTGACCGCTTTTCGTTCGAGGCGGAAGATGTTAACAGGGAAATTTATCGTTGGGGAGCCCCCGTCAGAGTTTCTTTCGCTGTTGAAGGCTCCAGGTGAGTGTTCTGTCCGAGCGCTTAGGTGATTATTAGGGACCGGATTCCTATCCTTCACGTATTTTTCACCACCTTCTTATCTGCCATATATTTCAACGAATCAAGCATTAACAACTTGACACCAAAAAGTGGCAGCATTAGCATCGTTTCTGGCACCAAAAAGTGCCAAAACCGATTCATGAAATGTCGAGCGCATAAATCACAACATGCGTACGCACACGCATGTTGTAATTTACCACTTTTGATGGTTTTGGTGATACCATCAAAAATAGTTGTTCGAGAAAACCGTGCTATCTTGTTCAGAAGTGCTCAAAACGAGTTTCTCGACGGTTTTCCGCTTGACGTCTCTCCGTATGTATGTACGTATGTTGGCATTTCAAATGGCCATAACTTCCTCCAAATAAGGTATTTTTCAAATTTTCTTTTTGGGTTTTGTTCAGCTCATTGAACTCTTCAATTTGAGATGAGAAGGAGGTTTCTAGGTGGAAAAATAAGGGTGTTTCGACGAGTTTACTCGTTTTAGCGAATTTTCAAAGAAAATGAAGCTATTGCAATGGCTTCGAAATTTAAATAATATAAATTTTTGGAAATTTTCTTCATAGAAATCCGTTTCAGACCATTCTAAAACGATTCCTGAAATTTAACACTTTTTTATATGTATATATATATTTATATATATATATATGTGTCACTCCAGACGATAACTCTCGATAGAATTGAGATAAACAGCTCAAATTTGCACAAAAAATCTATCTTGGCAATCGAAAGGCTAAGTTCGAAGATGGGCGAAATTGGCCTACTCTAAGGAGGGTTTTGGCGCATTTAAAGTGCGCAAAAATTACCCAAAAATCCCCAAAATGTTATTTTCCAACAAGTGACCCCTCATTTTAAAGGTTTTTGCACGCTGAACACGATGGTGGAATCGGATTTTAGATATCTTGATCCGTTCTCAAATTAGAGCATTTAAAGTGCGCAAAAATTACCCAAAAATCCCCAAAATGTTATTTTCTAACAAGTGACCCCTCATTTTAAAGGTTTTTGCACGCTGAACACGATGGTGAAATCGGATTTTAGATATCTAAATCCGTTCTTAAATTAGAGCATTTAAAGTGCGCAAAAATTACCCAAAACTAGGATAATCTTTAAACTCTTACCCCCCCCCCCCCCCACCCCCTTAGAGTGGTCAGATTGAAAAATGTGAGAAGTATTAATTGAAGACGAGAGTTCGAAGCAAAAAAGGGGGAGGCAAACGATTAGTACAACTCCTTGAATTTCCCATTTGACATATAATTGTTATGATACCTTCATAGATAGACAAGTACCGGCCCACGTATTACTAGAAGGAAGACGAAAGAAAAAATCTATTTCAAATTATTCAATTTAGGTACTAACAGTAGGAGGAAGAAGGTTAGGTAGGTATCTTATCAATTTATTATCAGTATCATACGAATATTTGATATTCAAAGGTAGGTAGGTACTTAACATGATAAAAATAATATCAATGAAGAAGGAAGGATCTACCTACCTAGTAGAGCAAATCTTGAACTGGTTTTAGATACCAGGCCTGAAATCGTAGTCAAGAGGAAAGGCCATTCAGAAGGAACAAGGAATCTACTCATAGCAAACGGTAGAATCAGGATGGACAAAACGTACAAATTAAAATAAATACGAAGAGAATATACATAGAAAACCAAATTTTAGACCGAAGTTTTCCTTTATTCAAAACCATAGCCATTAATTCGAATATTTCTTTGAAAATTCGCTCATTAAGTCATGCTGCATGACTGTTTACATTTTCAACGGTAACTGCTGTCAAAATGGACCAAAATTGGTGCGCTTCGTACCATACGGACCAAAATGTCCGAATTTGTTCATCTCCTAATCTGCCATCTGTAGAAACGAATCAAGCGTTAGCATCTGGCACCAAAAAGTGCCAGAACCGATTCATGAAATGTAGAGCGTGCAGATACACTAATGTTGTAATTTATCACCTTTGATGCGATTTTTCACCTTCTTATTACACAAGAATGGAAGTACGGTGATACCATCAAAAATAGGCGTTCGAGAAAACCATGGGATCTTGTTCAGAACGGTTTTCCGCTTGATGTCCTTCCTTATGTATTTACGTATGTTGGAATTTCAAATGGCCATAACTGTCAAAAATAGCGTATTTTTCAAATTTTCTTTTTGAGTTTTGTTCAGCTCATTGAACTCTTCAGTTTGAGATGAGAAGGAGGTTTCTAGGTGGAAAAATAAGGGTGTTACGACGAGTTTACTCGTTTTTACATTTTCAACGGTAACTGCTGTAAAAATGGACCAAAATTGGTGCGGTTTGTACCATACGGACCAAAATGTCCGAATTTGTTCATCTCCTAATCTGCCATCTGTAGAAACGAATCAAGCGTTAGCATCTGGCACCAAAAAATGCCAGAGCCGATTCATGAAATGTAGAGCGTGCAGATACACTAATGTTGTAATTTATCACCTTTGATGCGATTTTTCACCTTCTTATTACACAAGAATGGAAGTACGGTGATACCATCAAAAATGGGCGTTCGAGAAAAACATGGGATCTTGTTCAGAACGGTTTTCCGCTTGATGTCCTTCCTTATGTATTTACGTATGTTGGAATTTCAAATGGCCATAACTGTCAAAAATAGCGTATTTTTCAAATTTTCTTTTTGAGTTTTGTTCAGCTCATTGAACTCTTCAGTTTGAGATGAGAAGGAGGTTTCTAGGTGGAAAAATAAGGGCGTTACGGCGGCGGGTTTACTCTTTTTTTATATTTTCAACTGTAACTGCCGTAAAAATGGACCAAAATTGGTGCGGTTCGTACCATACGGATCAAAATGTCCGTATTTTTCATCTCCTTATCTGCCATCTGTGAATCAAGCATTAACATCTGGCACCAAAAAGTGGCAGCATTAGCATCGTTGGTGCCAGAACCGATTCACGAAATGTCGAGCACATAAATCACAACGTAGATGCACGCATGTTGTAATTCATCACCTTTGATGCAGTTTTTCACCTTCTTGTTATAGGAATGGAAGTATGGTGATCCCGTCAAAAAGAGGTGTTCGAGAAAACCATGGATTCTTGTTAAGAAGTGCTCAAAATGAGTTTCTAGGCGGTTTTCCTCTTGATATCTCTCCTGTTGGAGTTTCAAATGGCGCAAATTCCTCAAAATACGGTATTTTTCAAATTTTCTTTTTGGGTTTTGTTCAGCTCATTGAACTCTTCAATTTGAGATGAGAAGAAGCTTTCTTTGTGGAAAAATAAGGGCGTTACGACGGGTTTACTTTTTTTTTCAACTGTAACTGCCGTAAAAATGAACCAAAATTGGTGCGTTTTGTACCAAAGTGTCCGTTAGGAAGTCGAAATCACGCCTGTTGATTTTGAGCTCGTTCGCATTTGATTTGGCCAATTGACAGCAAAAAATATGTCAGTGGGTCCAACACTTTCTATGTTGACTAGGTGAATGACGTTGGTATGGTGTCAGAAACTGAGGTTTCTGACACAACAGTTCCATGTTCTTCATAACAGTACAGACACAAGATTGTTGGCAGGTATGGCTTGTGTTGGCCTGACAAGCCGATCATGAGAATATACTACACTGAGCATGGAAATATATATATAGTATATTCTCATGATCGGCTTGCACAGGCCAACACAAGCCTTACCTGCCGCCAAACTTGTGTCTGTACTGTTATGAAGAACATGGAAGTGTTGTGTGGCGGTCATCACTTGAACTTACGTTACAAAAGATGGCCGCCAAATGGGCGCGTCGTGTCGTGTCTCAGTATGCACCTAATCTTACAGAGAGTGTCCGTTAGACAGAAGTACAAGGCTTGTTAATAAAGCCAATGGAGAACAGCCGGGGACCTGAAAGTGTCCGCTGTAGAGAGACGTCCGTTATGAGTTTCACTGTATATTTTTGACGGACCGATATCTTAAGCTCATACCTAGTTGTAGGGCATTTCGATATCATAAAAGTCGCTAACTGTTATGAAAGTATTTGAAAATCCATGTCACGAGTAGAATTTTTCCATATTTAATATTCGGACGTTGTCAAGTTGGCTCCGGCAAGCTTCAGACGAGTCTGGAGCCCGACATCTGCCTTATCTTCCACGACGTCTGCAGTTGTTGAAGCTTTACCTCCTTAAATGGGAAGAGCAGATAAAAGGCCTCTGCCTCTTAATCTTAGTGGTACGAAAGGCCGAGGGGGGGTTTGACTGATGGATGTGCGAGGCGACCGCACAATCTGCAGATAAACTTGAGAAATTCAACCGAATCCTCTGTCGACTGTTTCTAAGAAGAATGGAAATCTCGTTGATTCTGTAGGAAATCGAGTTGCTGATGAACGATGACGACGTTCCCGTGTTGCGTCTGTACGCGAACCCTTGACTCAGCCATTAGGAAATTGAGGTTGTGATGGACTGGAAGTTTCGAATTGTCATAAAATATAGCATTTCCAAGCCAAATTCAACCTTTTCCAACTCAAATTCAACCTTTTTTCGAGTCAAATTCAACATTTTCCGAGCCAAATTAGACTTCTTCCAAACCAAATTCGACTTCTTCCAAACCAAATTCAACCTTTTCCGAGTCAAATTCAACCTTTTCCAAGTCAAATTCAACCTTTTCCGAGTCAAATTCCACCTTTTCCGAGTCAAATTCCACCTTTTCCGAGTCAAATTCAACCTTTTCCGAGCCAAATTCAACATTTTCCAAACCAAATTCGACTTCTTTCATTTCAAATTCAACTTTTAGCGAATTTTCGAAGAAAAGGAAGCTATTGTTCTCGGTCCAAAATTTTTAAAACTCGAATTTCCGAAAGATTTTTATACCAAAATCCGTTTCAGACCATCCTGAATTCACTGCCGAAAGACACCAAAAATTATATGTATATATATACATATATATATATTTATATAATATATGTATGTGTCATTCCAGACGATAACTCTCGAAAGAATTGAGATAAAAAGTTCAAATTTGCACGAAAAATCTGTCTTGGCAATCGACAGGCTAAGTTCGTAGATGGGCAGAATCGGGTCACTCTAAGGGGGAGTTTTAGGGAGTTTTAGGGGGGGAAAATTACCCATAAATTCCCAAAATGAAAAAGTCTGACAAGTGACACCTCATTTTAAAGGTTTTTGTACGCTGAACACGATGGTGAAATCAGAATTGCGATATCGCATTCCATTCTCAAACTGGAGCACTTTGAAGATGAAGGAACGTGGTTATTTCTTGAGATGTTCTTCCTGGTTCGTCTGCTCTAATCTGATAACGGAATGGGATATCGCAATTCTGACTTCACCATCGTGTTCAGCGTTGGAAAATCTACAAACCGAGGTGTTACTCGGCAAAAAATGGAACAAAAAATTTGTTACGTATCCAATACCTACTCTTCTGGTATTCAAAACATTTTTGATTTCCCCCTCCTTCCACCCCAAATTTTACTTTGCGTAAAACTACTCCTGTTTTAATTTTGTATGGTATCAAGTTGGGAAAACATTGGCCGAAAATTAATTTTCAGAAAATTTTAGGCGGAGGAGGAAGATGCCGAAAACTTCGAAAATTCGCTCTTATAGCCATGCTGCATGACTGTGGTTTTTTTCCATTTCAAATTCAACTTTTTCCAATTCAAATTCAACGAAAGTTGGTGATTCAGTTCGTTTCAAATTCAACCTTCCCCGACTTTAGCAAAAAATATAAATTTTAATCAACTGAATTGTGAACCTCATTATTAACTGTTCGTTGAATTATTTGAGGCTTAAATTGAACAGCACTATAGCTATTCAGTGCAGGTATAAACTAGGTACAAATAAATACTGTACAGTGCCGGTGGAGGAATTGGCATTTATTAAAACAACTGAATTGAAAGAAAATTTGTTTCTTCTGACAGTTTTATAATTATAGGAATCCTATAGTTAATAAATGGTTTTTCTTCCTGTGGCTCTGTACAGTATTTCTTTGTACCTAGTACCTGCACTGAACCACTATATAGCGTTGTTCAATTTAAGCCTTAAATAATGCAGCGAACAGTTAATAATGGGGTTCACAATTCAGTTTATTAAAATTTATGTTTTTTGCTGAAGTCGGGGAAGGTTGAATTTGAAACGGACTAAATCACTCACTTTGAACTGGAAAAAGTTGAATTTGAAATGGAAAAAGTTGAATTTGAAATGGAAAAAGTCGAATTTGAAATGGAAAAAGTCGAATTTGAAATGGAAAAAGTCGAATTTGAAATGGAAGAAATCGAATTTGAAATGGAAGAAATCGAATTTGGTTTGGAAAAGGTTGAATTTGACTTGGAACAGGTTGAATTTGGCTTGGAAATGCTATATGAATTTCATCAAAATATGACTTCATGCTCAAAACACGTTTTATTCCAAGGTCCGTGAAAGGGAGTTTCTTCAGGTACATGAATGAATGGGCAGTAAACTTGAGGGTGAGTGCGGTTAGCACAGTCAAATTAGACTTTTGGTTCCATTAATAATTCGTACTAGTGTGGTGCCTGCTTGTGAAAATTCACCATAAAAACAATGAGTAAATGTATTTGAAGTAAATAACTAGATAGCTACTTGTAAATTAGTAATTTTTAAAAAGCTGGAAATTATTTTATTTCAGTTTGGGCGTCCCAAATAAGTAGTATGACTTCGCGACGGTTTCTGAGGTGGGCTAAAATTTTTGAAGCCAAAAAACCCGCTGAATTCTGGATTTTTTTCAGTTTTTGGCTAATGATATTTGAACGGTGCATCGCACAGAAAAGAGCAAACAGGCAGCAGAGGGTAAAGGGGACTCTAATTAATTAAAAATTAAATATTTAAATAAAAGTAGTGGTGCTCTAAATGCATAATTTGATGCTGTACAACTTTTTTCATGTGGAAAAACCATTTTTTAGTTGCAGGCGTGTTTAAACTGAGCATAAGTTTGCCTGTTTTTGACTTCCGATTCTAAACAAACCGCTGCAGTTGAAATTGCAGTTAACCAGGTTTGCAGATTGATCTCACCTTTGATCGGAAGGAGGAGGGAGGAGGCATCTCTGTTCTTGCAGTTATAGAGGTCTCTAACCCGTGACATTTGCAGTTAAGCAGGTTTTTAGCGAATTTTCAAAGAAAATGAAGCTATTGCAATGGCTTCGAAATTTAAATAATATAAATTTTTGGAAATTTTCTTCATAGAAATCCGTTTCAGACCATTCTAAAACGATTCCTGAAATTTAACACTTTTTTATATGTATATATATATTTATAACAAGTTGATTCAGATGACTAGGTTGATGAACACAGTTCAGGATTGAGGAATGACCAGTCTAGTCTTGTTTTTGATGGTTGTTTTAATTCCCACAACGTTTCTACCCAGGATCTGGGTCCTATTCATGTGGATCTATTGGAATAACAGCAGTTCGTTATAATGGTGAACAACAGTTAGGTACAGCAATTGCAATTTGGTACAGATATGTATAATACATGTTTTTAAGCTTACTTGTGGTCCAAAGGTAAGTGTGATAGGTGGATAGGTGGTAATTTCCAATTTGATTCACTTCACTGACCAGAGATGAAAAGCAGATTACTTAAGGTAACATAACCTGCTGAGGTGAAGGTTATGCTATGGATGCTATATGGATCCTGTACAGTTATGGATACTATTGATATGTTGTAGTTACATGGTTAGGTAGGTATCTAGTTAAAATTAAAAATAGTTAGAAGAGAAATGTTTACAAGTGGAACTAGTTTGTTAGTAGTAGCTAAGTAACACTTTAGTAAAAAAGTATATAATCACAAGAAATTGTTTAGGTAGGTAACTAATTGTTTAGGTAGGTAGACATGGAGTTTGCAGGATCGGCGACTATATGATTAGAAAGTGTGTCATGAACACCAAGAGAGCAGCCAAATTGGTGGGATGGCAGGAATTTGAACAGAATGGTAGTCGGTAGCAAGAAATTTTGAGGGTGGCGAAATTTGAACAATTTGGTGGTTTGTGGCAGGCGTTATGAAAGGCTGTGGTGACAATTTATTTTAGCAACTGCTTGTACATTGAGGAAAGGCCTTTTATGTCTCTTTTATGGTTCATACAGTTGTTTTCATTTTTAACCATATACGCTACCTCTTTTATCCTTCTTTTTTCGAGATTCCTTTCAAAACAACATATCTCCCAATTGTTGCTGACTGCGGGGTTGTGGTTTGTAATTGCAATATGTTTTGCTAGAGCAGTGGGGTAATTAACGTTTTCAGGATTGGGGTTGTTTCTGGAGATAGCCTTGTTGTTGTCTCTGTTGTGACCTTTCATTCTATCTACTCCTAACTGTTTTGTTTCACCGATATATAGTTCTTGGCAGTCTTGACATTTAATTGAGTAAACAAGGTCACTGACCTCATTTTTATGCAGGGGGTCTTTGAGCTTGGAGAAAAATTGTTTGTTTTTGTTTTTATTGTTGTTGTAAAATGATATTTTTATGTCGGGATTATAGGTGTTGATTTTCTTCTGTATTTGTTGAGATGCTGGTCCAATGAATGTAAGAGAAGCATATTTGGTGCTGTATGGTTGTGGAGTGGGCAGGGAGCTTGGATTATTAAGGTTGTTAGCATTGGGAGATAAATTAGTTGTGTTATTAGAACGGTCAATATTGAGCTGTGCGGTTGGTGTACCAGGCCGGTTGTTTATCTTGTGTACGGTTTGGTAGATGATTTTCTTTATAAGTTTCAAAGGATAGTTGTTGGCGAGTAAGACGATTTTAGTTTCATTAATGACTTTATTGTGGAATTGAGGATCAGCTAGGCTTAGCCTTCTTTGGAGTAGGTTTCTTGCAGTATTGAATTTGTAGTGGAAAGGTTGAAAGGAATGAAAGTTGATAAGACGACCAGAGTATGTGGTCTTGTGATGGTAATCTGTTGATATTGATCCATTTGTTTCTCTGATTATTTGGAGATCTAAGAAGGGTAGGCAGTTTTCGTTTTCTATTTCCATGGTGAATTTCATATGTGGATAGCAAAATTTGTTGAACTCTTGTAGAAGAGCATCAATAATCGTTTCATCTACTATGAGGGCGGAATCATCCATAGAGACATAAAAGGCCTTTCCTCAATGTACAAGCAGTTGCTAAAATAAATTGTCACCACAGCCTTTCATAACGCCTGCCACAAACCACCAAATTGTTCAAATTTCGCCACCCTCAAAATTTCTTGCTACCGACTACCATTCTGTTCAAATTCCTGCCATCCCACCAATTTGGCTGCTCTCTTGGTGTTCATGACACACTTTCTAATCATATAGTCGCCGATCCTGCAAACTCCATGTCTACCTACCTAAACAATTAGTTACCTACCTAAACAATTTCTTGTGATTATATACTTTTTTACTAAAGTGTTACTTAGCTACTACTAACAAACTAGTTCCACTTGTAAACATTTCTCTTCTAACTATTTTTAATTTTAACTAGATACCTACCTAACCATGTAACTACAACATATCAATAGTATCCATAACTGTACAGGATCCATATAGCATCCATAGCATAACCTTCACCTCAGCAGGTTATGTTACCTTAAGTAATCTGCTTTTCATCTCTGGTCAGTGAAGTGAATCAAATTGGAAATTACCACCTATCCACCTATCACACTTACCTTTGGACCACAAGTAAGCTTAAAAACATGTATTATACATATCTGTACCAAATTGCAATTGCTGTACCTAACTGTTGTTCACCATTATAACGAACTGCTGTTATTCCAATAGATCCACATGAATAGGACCCAGATCCTGGGTAGAAACGTTGTGGGAATTAAAACAACCATCAAAAACAAGACTAGACTGGTCATTCCTCAATCCTGAACTATATATTTATATATATATGTGTCACTCCAGACGATAACTCTCGATAGAATTGAGATAAACAGCTCAAATTTGCACAAAAAATCTATCTTGGCAATCGAAAGGCTAAGTTCGAAGATGGGCGAAATTGGCCTACTCTAAGGAGGGTTTTGGCGCATTTAAAGTGCGCAAAAATTACCCAAAAATCCCCAAAATGTTATTTTCCAACAAGTGACCCCTCATTTTAAAGGTTTTTGCACGCTGAACACGATAGTGGAATCGGATTTTAGATATCTTGATCCGTTCTCAAATTAGAGCATTTAAAGTGCGCAAAAATTACCCAAAAATCCCCAAAATGTTATTTTCTAACAAGTGACCCCTCATTTTAAAGGTTTTTGCACGCTGAACACGATGGTGAAATCGGATTTTAGATATCTAAATCCGTTCTTAAATTAGAGCATTTAAAGTGCGCAAAAATTACCCAAAACTAGGATAATCTTTAAACTCTTACCCCCACCCCCTTAGAGTGGTCAGATTGAAAAATGTGAGAAGTATTAATTGAAGACGAGAGTTCGAAGCAAAAAAGGGGGAGGCAAACGATTAGTACAACTCCTTGAATTTCCCATTTGACATATAATTGTTATGATACCTTCATAGATAGACAAGTACCGGCCCACGTATTACTAGAAGGAAGACGAAAGAAAAAATCTATTTCAAATTATTCAATTTAGGTACTAACAGTAGGAGGAAGAAGGTTAGGTAGGTATCTTATCAATTTATTATCAGTATCATACGAATATTTGATATTCAAAGGTAGGTAGGTACTTAACATGATAAAAATAATATCAATGAAGAAGGAAGGATCTACCTACCTAGTAGAGCAAATCTTGAACTGGTTTTAGATACCAGGCCTGAAATCGTAGTCAAGAGGAAAGGCCATTCAGAAGGAACAAGGAATCTACTCATAACAAACGGTAGAATCAGGATGGACAAAACGTACAAATTAAAATAAATACGAAGAGAATATACATAGAAAACCAAATTTTAGACCGAAGTTTTCCTTTATTCAAAACCATAGCCATTAATTCGAATATTTCTTTGAAAATTCGCTCATTAAGTCATGCTGCATGACTGTTTTTTTTGGATAACAAATAAGGTGCAGTTACCAGGTTTCGGGGGCTCAAGGGGGTGAAACCGACACTTCTTTTGCAGTAAAGGAGTTTTTGCGGTTATCCAGGTTGCATTCATCCAGGTTCCACTGTATTTATTGGTCAAAAACCTGTGAAAATAGCTTTAATCACCAGAAATTTGTATAATATATTACAATAATACAGGAGGGTAGTATTAACAGGCGAATCAAGGCAAGTCGTTGACAATTTCAAAAATAATTTGTCGGAAATAGCAACCTAATATTTGAGTTTAAAACCGTCATATGTAGCTTTTTGGGTGTCTTCGCTGAGGTCTGTCGTGTCGTGTTCAGGCGAGAATAATAAACCCATGTGACAAGGACTTCGGTTTATTATTTTGGTTTATTATTCTGAACATCCCCTCAAAAATTTTCCTTTTGCGTTTCAAGGTGCGTAGATTCCAAAAATGCAATGTCCGTACGCCGTATCACGTGTACCGGCTTCATTTTCGGTCTAAAAAATTCGTTCGTTCGCACACGTGCTCCATTTGGGCCCTAGTTGTGTCCCGAAACTTTGCAGCCCGATCGGAATATACCCAGGGGTGTTATGAGTGAAAAAATAGGGTTTTTGGGTGTTTTAGTGAACATGAGCTGTTTTTAGGGCCATGTTTTTTAGATCGGGGAGACCGATTCTGAAGTTGGTTTTTACCAACGAGCGAAGAATTGAGGGTTTAACGAAGGTTCAACTCCCATAATTCATTTTTATGAGTCAAAAACCTGGAAAATTGTCTGAAATCACCATAAATTTGTATAATAACTAGGGCTCGGATCAACATGCAAAAATTTGAGGCGAAACATGCACTGAAAAATGCCAAAACATGCAAAAGCATATTTTTTTTTTAATAATTCAAAGAAAAATTAATTTTAGGCTATGAATGCTTGTGGAACCCCGTTTTAACGAATAAGTACGTAAAATGTTAAGAATATTTGAAAAACCATGAAAAAAAGTTGATGAAATGTATCAAACTAATAATAAATAAATTAATTTTTTAAAAATTGAAAATTTTATATCATGCGTGTATAAATAAAGTTGCAGTCATCAATTGCTTTTCATCAAAAATCTCTCAAGCAAAGGGATGGGTTGTAAGGAAAGAACAGTATTTCACAAATTGGTAAAAATTTTATTGTCAAACTATACTATACAACTCTACAAAAATGAATAACGGGTTAGAAGATTGAAAAACGGTTTGCATTATATACACAGGTAAATCGGGCCTTTCCAGACAGCCTGGTTTCCTGCATTCTTTTGCCTTTGAATCTTGAGTGAGGCCAATCACCCCATTTTAGTTTGAAAAATGCTATAGAAAACAAACTACCACTCGTTTTAGTTGGTTATTTTTAAAAAAAATTTGATTTGTACCTAAAAATTAGCTAAAAAATCCATTTTTGGTCAATTTTTCCTATAAAACTGCTAAGAATACACGAAACATGCACAAAACATGCAAAAATTTGGAAAAAACCAAAACACGCTAAACATGCAAAATAAATTTTGATTTTTTTGGTTGCAAATGGTCTGAAAACGATCAAAACGAACTTCTATGAAGGTTTGGGGCTTCTGAAAAAAATATGCAAAACATGCAAAATCCTAGCCCTAATAATAACACTAGAAGTAGTCTCAACAGGTGAATCAAAAACAATTAAATGGCGCTATCAGTAATCGGAGATAATTTTTCAAAAATAGGAGCCTGATTCGCGTTTTTTGGGGGCCAAAATTGGTGGAAACCATCAAAAACAGCTATTTTAGTTACTGCATGTGAAAGGCAATAAATGAACAGCCAACGTGTCTTTAGGATCTAGCGAAGTACCTAATCCATGTTCTAAACAAGGCCATTAGGTGTTTCAAATGAAAAACGCTGCAAAGTCCTTGTCACATGGGTTTATTATCCTACTGGACACAGTAGAGAAATTTTGGCTGTTCATTTATCGTTTCGTTCATGTGCAATAATTGAAATGGCTATTTTTGATGGTTTCCACCAGTTGTGGCCCCCAAAAACGCGAATTAGGCTCGGCTTTTCCTTTCAACAGATTATTTTTGATCATTGACAGTACCATTTAATTGTATTGGTTCACCTGTTGATACTACTTCCAGTGTTATTATACAAATGAATGGTGATTTCAGACAGTTTCCCACGTTCTTGACTCATAAAAAACGAATTTCGGGAGCTTAACCTTCGTTACAACCTCAATTCTTCACTCTTCGGTCAAAATCAACCTGATATTCGGTCTTCTAGCCCTAAAAAAACATGGAAAACGGTACCTCACAAGCTCATGTTCACTAAAACCGCAAAAATCCCTCGAAAACCCCAAATTTACACCCATTTTTCTCCCATAACCCCCCCTGGGTGTATGCCGATCGGGCTGCCGTGTTTCGGAGCACAACTGGGAGCCAAATGTGCTCCCAAATGGGGACCCGAACTGTGTGCGGAAAAACGACTCTTTTAGACCAAAATTTAACGTACATTTAAGGCTGAAACTTCCTTAGAACCTAAATTTTCCACTCTTTGGTCAAAATCGACTTCATATTCGGTCGTCTCGTCCCAAAAACTTGGAAAACGATACCCCAAAAGCTCATGTTACTAAAACACAAAAGTACCTATTTTTATACAAATTTTCACTCATCGAATTCCGATCGGGCTGCTAAGTTTCGGGACACAACTAGGGCCCAAATGGAGCATGTGTGCAAAAGAACGAATTTTTTAGACCGAAAATGAAGCCTGTACACGTGATACGGCGTACGACGGACGGACATTGCCTGTTTGGAATCTACGCACCTTGAAACGTAAAAGAAAAAATTTTGAGGGGGTGTTACAAAACTTTTTTGCTGAGCGAATTCTGTGTATTATTCACAGAATAATAAACCAAAACCTTTAAAATACAACACACATCCCGCTTCGGGCCCTTCAATTTGTATTTCATATTTCTGAGCGCTTGGTAGATATTGCCGGACTTCTCCTGGGAACAGAGAGAATAATATAATTGTAACAGAGTCATCCAATCATTGGACGGAACGAACGTTGATTCGAGTAGTTGGCAGCGTCTTCAACAGATCCCAGGGCCCTTCTGCTCGGCCACGTGCCGTGTTGCCGGCTCTCCGCCCTTCACTTATCGGATGGATGCTATAGAAAGGTAAAATAAAATTATATTATCCACGCAGGCAGCCTCCCGGGTGAAGTCGCGCAGGTGCGTCCGATAAGACGTTTTGAAGATAATCGCTCCTCTTCCGGGAAGGGCCCCGTTGCAAACAGCTGCGGTGCTCCTTTGTTCTCGCTTTACCTCTCATATTATTATTATTATCTCTGCTCCTACAAACCACCTTCACCGTGTTATACGTACGACTTTTCAGCGAATCAACCGGATATATAAATATATCTTCGGCTTACAAGAGTGAAATCCACTGGTCGAAAATGTTGCTTTCGAGAAAATCGAGTTTGAAGTTTTTCAGTTTTGATTTATTATTCTGTGAATAACACACCTACGTATTCGTTCGGCTAAAAAAATAAAAAAAATTCGAACACCCTCCTCAAAAAAATGATTTTTGCTTCCGAGTCTGCGAAGCAGCGGAAGCCTTGTGTTCACTTTCGTGAGCCAAAAAATTTTTGTCTTCAGAAATCAAAATTTCCACTTGCATTTTGCGTTTCAAAGCCTACTGAACAAATTTGGTTCCGTGTCTGTCGGTCTGTGAGTCTGTCCGCATTTCCTTGTTACAGCCATAACTTCCACGATTTTGAATTGAATCAGCTCAAATTTTGAGGGATGGTGCGGATAAGGCCCCTTGAGGTCCCATACAAATTTCAACATGATTGATCCAGCGGTACGCCCTGCGCATGCGCTAACGTTAAATTCAACAAACACGCATAACTTTCACAATTTTGATTCAATTTCGCTCAAATTTTCAAGGGTTGTTTGGACAAGGCCTAGTGAGTTCCAGTATGAATTTCAGCATGATCGGACCCTCGGTGCGCTCTGCGCATGCGCTGGCGTGAAATAGATTGAATTTCCTTGTTACAGCCGTAGTAACCAAAGATTTCACCCAATTTCAATGTAATTCTCAGGGATTAAGCGGGTAGGGCCCATTGAGGTCCCATATAAATTTCAACATGATAGAGCCAGCGGTTCGCCCTGCGCATGCGCTCTGTCTGTCTGTCTGTCCTTCTATGCACGGCCAAACGGCTCGACGGATATCGACCAAATTTGGCACGAATATCCAGTAGGCTCCCAAGTTGTGCAACGTCGCATTTTTAATTCCCTGACCATAGCGGAACTATGGTCGACCATGGTCAACTTCGTTAATTGAAATGGTAATCCCTATTTTTTATCGCGTATTCGTAATCTACGTGAAATTCTATCTACGATCGACCCTTCGGACTACCCCCGCGGTCGACCTTAGCGCGTCCATGGGCCCCTCCATGGTCGAATCCCGAATTGCTCAACGGATATCGACCAAATTTGGCACTAATATCCGGTAGCCTCCCAAGTTGAACGTAGGCGCATTTTTAATTCCCTGACCATAGCGGAAATATGGTCGACCATGGTCAACTCCTGAATGGCTTGACGGATTTTGATAAAATTGGGCACAAATACCCGGTAGGGTATGGGATTTTTCCGTCGTTTGTTGGTTCCACGATACTGCGTACAGCGAATCTCGGATAGCGAGCGAAGCGAGCGGTCAGGCTAGTTATGTATAATGGACGTAATGTATTATGGAAGTCATGTTATGTATAATATGTATATTTCATGTAATGTTATGTAATGTTATGTTATGTAATGTAATGTTATGTAATATGTATATTTAACGTTATGTAATGTAATGTAATGTGATGTAATGTTATGTTATTTTGGTTCCGAGTCTGTTCTATTTTATAATGGGTCACTCTGATTGTGCCATCACCTTGGCAGTGTATTTTTAACCGTTTCAATGTTTGTAGATTCCAGAAGGATCAATAAATATTGTATTTTTTGAGTTGAAACTTAGTTAGAACCTCAATTTTCCAATCTTTGGTTAAAATCGACTTCATATTCGGTCTTCTCGACCTAAAAAACATGGAAAACGATACCTCACAAGCCCAAGTTCACTAAAACCTCAAAAATACCAAATTTTGCACCCATTTTTACCCATAACACCCCTTGGTGTTTTCCGATCGGGCTGCCGAGATGGGGAACACAACTAGGGCACAAATGGAGCCTGAATGAGAAAGAACGAATTTTAAGACTAGAAAAAGTGACAACACGTGGATCAATACGATTAAATGGTACTTTCAATGATGAAAGAAAATTTGAAGAAAACAAATTTCGTACCGAATTCAAGTTTTGGGGGCCAAAATTGGTGGAAACCATCAGAAATAGCTATTTCGATTATCACGCATGAAAGATAAGTATAGTTATATAATAAGTTATATAATAATAAAATTATTATAAAAATAGTATAATCACTGTAAAGTAGTATCAACACGTGGATCAAGACGATTAAATAATGATAAAGATAAATTGAAAAAAAGGAGCGCACTTAATTCGTGTTTTAGAGGCCAAAAATGGTGGAAACCATCAGAAATAGCCATTTCAATTATTTCACCTGAAATAAACAATAAATGAACAGCCCAAATTTCTGTAGGTATGTCCAGTAGAATAATAAACCCATGTGACAAGGACTTTGCAGCGATTTTACCCTACGGATTTGCTTTCTTGCATCACTGCGTAGTCATTAATATTATTTGTAGTTATTCATGAAGCATAAGGCAAATAATAAACCGTTGTGTAATAATTTACCTGTATAGGTGCCCCTTCTACGTAGATAGTATAATGAACCTTTGTGTAATACTTTAAGTTGTGTAATAATATACCGTTGTGTAATAATTTACCAATTAATACCTACTTCAACAGTTCGTTCAAGTTGAAAAAGTACAGATCAACACAATCGAAAAGATCTATCTTTCTTCAAATGAAATATCGCCGAACAACCAACTCGACTTCACACAGCCATCCTTGATTATAATCAGGTGCTCCCTAGCGATGATATCCGGGCCGGATTTATACCGTTTGATTCACGATCGTGTTGACGAAGCTTTTCGTTGCAAACAAACGGCTCGTCGTACAATGCTCCGGGTGGTCTTAAAAAATTTTTTAGTTCAAGAATTTAAAAATGTAAAAAAAAACCGTACCCTTCTATTGAAAGTTTTCGAGCTACGGCGTTCTGAACACGTCAATCCCTATTTTGAACCCCCTGGAGATGACTGACAGTAACGCCGAGCTTCGAGGACCAACTAGACCCCAAACCAAATTTCATTAATTTTGGTTCATGGTAACTAAGACAAGTGCGAAGTACGGCTTACGGCGGACAGACAGAACTTTTTTTAGCGCATTTTCGGATTCTACATAGCTTGAAACGTAATCCATCAAATTTCGAGGGGGTTCCATTTTTTTTCATGCTCGATTCCAAAGGTTCATTATTGAAAATAATAAACCAAAAACCTTTAAAAAAACTCTAACAAATTTCCAACATTAATCCCCCCCCCCCCCCCCCCTCTTTTCTTTCACCTAACCTACCTCAAAAATGGGTGCCCTAAACATTTGAGGTTACCTACTACACCTTACGTACCTTTCTGCCAGACTCGTACCTTAACTGTGCCGTAGACGGGTTTAACTACGTAATTGCCAGGTTTAAAAATAAATGCAGGTGGGTTATTCTTACGGGAAACTTCCTCAAAATAAATGGCAGTACCTAATTAGGGAGAAATAACCCGAGGAGAGAGAGAGAGAGAGAGGCCTGTTTGAGTTGACTGAACTTCTTTGGCTCGCCAGTTCTTGTTTGATGATGCGCGTAAACAGTTATTGTGATGATTTGGTGACTTTACTGTATTGAAACGGACTGAAATGAAATTAATTTAGTGCCAAAAATGAAAATACACAGGTAGTATTACACAATTTTCCTTACTACAATGTACCGAACTCTTGTATTAGTATGAATATAAATAAAAATTTTCTACGTCAATATAAGTATAAATAGTGAATATAAACGCAATAAATATAAATACAGTTTTTCTTGTGGGACCACACTGGATCGCCGGGGCTGCGGCCCTGTGTGAAGATTGGTCGATAGCTGTTTTAATTTTATTATTAATTGTATGCCTCTGCTGTAGTGTACGTTGCTTTGATGTTTTCGTAGCTGTTTTGTACGTTTTTTACCCTACGATTTGTCTTCCTTGCATCACTGGGTGCCGGGTCGTAACATCCCAATTTCGATAGTTGGGGATAGACTACTGTGGAAAAATGCCCAGAAAAATGACACAAAGAAAAGAATTTCAGAAATAATAAATATATTTCATGTAAAATAATTTTTTTAAATGTTTTGTTAATTATATAATTCTTGATTTCCTTCTAAAATTTTGTTTTTGTCGTTTCAAGTTATATAAGTTGTCGTGGTTCCCCTCAAATCTCTACATTAACCATTGCTTTGTAATGTTGAAAGATTTAACCAAATAAACGAAGGGAACGACGAGCTGGGTGGCGCCAAGGGTAAAGTAGGAGAAAGGTTTCCATAAACCGCCATCGCACCTCGACGGTCATAGCGGCCGATTGTGGTCGGGGGACGGGTGGAAAGGGGCCTTCATAAGCAGCCCTGCTACCCCAGCTCCTCATTCGACCGACCGTCCCTCGACTTGCGTCTCTCTCGACCACTGTCTCTCTTCTACCCTTCCTTGCTCCAGCTGTGGCGAAAAGCGGTGGTGGGGGGGGGTGCTCCCTCTTGAATATTCGCTGTGGTGAAAACCGCGGGGTATTCACTCTCTTCCTCTCAGCGTCTGCTGTGGTGAAAATCGCGGGCCGCCTCCTTCTCCTCCAACACCTGCTGTGGTGAAAACCGTGGGGTGTTAACCTCCATCTTCCCGGTTTCTGCTGAGGTGAAAACCGCGGGACACCTTCGTCTTCTCTAGTACCGTCTGAGGTGAAAACCGCGAGGTACTAGCCTCCACCTCCCAGGCGCCTGTTGTGGTGAAAACCGCCAGGAGCCACAAGCCACTGCTAAGGTGAAAACCGCGGGGTACTAGCCTCCACTTCCCAGGCGCCTGCTGTGGTGAAAACCGCGGGGAGCCACTACCTCTAGTGCCTGCTGTGGTGAAAACTGCGGGGAGCTAACTCCTCTCCAACTAACACACCTTCGTCTCCTCTAGTACCGTCTGAGGTGAAAACCGCGAGGTACTAGCCTCCACCTCCCAGGCGCCTGTTGTGGTGAAAACCGCCAGGAGCCACAAGCCACTGCTAAGGTGAAAACCGCGGGGTACTAGCCTCCACTTCCCAGGCGCCTGCTGTGGTGAAAACCGCGGGGAGCCACTACCTCTAGTGCCTGCTGTGGTGAAAACTGCGGGGAGCTAACTCCTCTCCAACTAACACACCTTCGTCTCCTCTAGTACCGTCTGAGGTGAAAACCGCGAGGTACTAGCCTCCACCTCCCAGGCGCCTGTTGTGGTGAAAACCGCCAGGAGCCACAAGCCACTGCTTAGGTGAAAACCGCGGGGTACTAGCCTCCACTTCTCAGGAGCCTGCTGTGGTGAAAACCGCGGGGAGCCACTACCTCTAGTGCCTGCTGTGGTGAAAACTGCGGGGAGCTAACTCCTCTCCAACTAACGCCTGCTGTGGTGAAAACCGCGGGGCCTCCTAGAGCCCCTATGGGCTAGGACTCCTACGGAGCACATCCTTCCTCCATCCCTCATCCAACTTCATCCCCATCCAACTACCCGCCATGTCGTAAGCCGACCACACCGCCTCACGACATACATCAACAAAGCCTGTATTGTTGATCGATTTTCCTCTGTTATCTTGTCGTGATTTGAGTATTTTTCTCACACACTATACCGCCCCTGTACATTGCGTGCTTGACATTATCATTATTATTATTATTATTATTTATTAATTATTTTTATTTTTTCAGAAATAATGGCTCGCTGCCGCAAGGAGACAAAGGACGGCGAAGAAGTAAATTGGTCTTGTTCAAGAGGGCAGTCCCTAATGGAATCAAAAAATCTAAACACTACGTCGTTAAAACGCCACATGCCTCACAGGTGAGTGTAATTTGATAATATGTATTTTCTGAGTTTTATTGTAATAGATTATAGTGTTATTATTCTATTATAAATCCACAACCGTAACCTTCAGCACTGCGAAATTTGTTAGGGTTCTAATAAAAACAAGTAAGAAGCATGTGTTTTGGTAGACGGTATATTTAATTTTTCTTTTCCAAAATTCATCCAAAATTTTTCTTTTTCATTTCCCTAAATTGCAGTAGTATCCAATTATTGCTGGGTTATTCCTTGAACTTTACAATGTCATAGTTCATAGTGGACAATTTTCTCGCATCCTTATTAAATTTGACACAGTTTTCACGTTGAAAGATACCTCGGTATCTGTGTACGATATCTTAATGACACTAATGATTGTCGGTTAGCCTCAACCTGTTGTAGTCGAATGAACCGGTGTCGTCCGGATCTCGAATGAGTTCCGAACCGAAGCCATAGGCGGTTCTCGGTGCACAGAAATAGACGAATAAATTTGGCCGAGTTACACGACGCCTTGGATTCTTGACAGCCTTAGGGCCACTTTCACCAAACTGCCTCTAATGTCTGATTAACCTAACGAAATCGTAACGGGAACATGCAGGTTAACCGTGGCGTCAGAGATTTACATTTCACCACAGTAATCAGGGCATCAGTTTGATGTCGGCGTCAATTTGATGGCGGCGTTAAGGATTCGTTAAGTTAACGATGCAGTGTTGCCCGCCGACGGTTTTTGTGTCCGTTTTCGACGAAACGATGCCTCATCGGGACAGTTAACGGGTGAAACGACATCAAAATCAAAACACTTTGTAGGTACTCGCGAACAACTTCCGACTATGACATACGAATGCCGTCGCCTTTCAACTCAAACTCAAAATAGGACTTCACGGCACAAAACGTAAGTGAAATTTCAGAGATTTCTTTTCAATATCCTACCAAGTACCTACTGCTGGCAATGCGTTCATGTAGTATCTAAGTACTGTACTTACGTGTATTATCTGGAGGATCTGACAAGAATCAGAACGCAAACTAACATGTAATATCCTTTATAGTACATGTACCACCACAATTATACACAATTTTAGGGAAATATAACTTGATATTAACCTTAACGTGACCACTTTGCCAGCGCACCCCAAAATTGGTCAGCTTCTGCTGTGTAACTCTTATGCCGTTTTTGAAAATATGAAACAATACAATCTCAATCTGAATCTATTTCTGACGTGGTCTTGGTTGTTCCAGGAATGGAAAAAATATGCTCCTAGAAAACTGTGGGCCCCCAGTTCTGCGAACAGGAAAAACTTATTCGTTACGATGTTTTGATGTATCGGTTGTGAGGTTATTTTGGTTGCTGTACTTCCTTTTTTGAAATACAATACATTTTGTTCTGTTAATAAATAAGCATTATTATCTACGACAGAGGTGCTCCTTGTTAAGTATAACTTCCTCTCCTTTTGATTTATTATTCTGTTAACAATACACCTATGTATTCGCTCAGCAAAAACATTTTTATAACACCCCCTCAAAAGTTTTTCGTTTATTCAAAATTTGTGGAAACCTTAAAAAATGCTATTTTAATTATTGCACATGAAATAAACAATAAATGAACAGCCAACATTTCTGTAGGTCCAATAAAATAAATAAACACGTTCATTTGACCTCATATAGGGAAGGTATGTTGGAATGTAATAACTACTCACTAGGTAGTAGATACATTATTTTAAAAAATTTATTGTACATCTACTCAAAGCATAATATATACGTAGAAAGCACTATAATATGTATATAATATACATTATATACACGCTGCTAATCGTCCGTTAACCTCTTAATTGGTGGAGGGTCCACCAATTAACTTTAACGAAATCTTTAACGGGCACGTTATCCCTTCTCCTTAAAGTTTTGGTTATCTTGGGGGTGGTGAAAGGAAAATCGCTCTGATGTCTGATTAACCGAGGCCGTTAACGTTAATCAGGTCGTTAAATAGCTGGTGAAAGAGGCCCTTAGAAAACCCGAAAGGATCGGAAGGTTTTATAAGTAAAACACAATACGAGACGCACCGTCTACCGGATGATTTATAGCTTCGACCAGGAAAAACGGGACGGACTGAGAAACTTGATTGAGTCCCCACAGTATTTTTATGGCTCTGTGCTATATTGTTAGTAGGTAGGCACCTGTACGGGTTTCTAGATTTATAACGTCAAATCAATCATATTTTTTATATAGCTTTTGCAAATTGAGTTCAGTATTTTCCTAATTGAATTCAACATTTTCCAAATAGAATTCAACATTTTCCAAATAGAATCCAACATTTTCCAAGTAGAATTCAACATTTTCCTAATTGAATCCAACATTTTCCAAGTAGAATTCAACATTTTCCTAATTGAAAATCATGTAGGATGATAAAAATCTTGTAATGATGATGAAAATCAGGAGGCATTTTCCAAATAGAATCCAACATTTTCCAAGCAGAATTCAACATTTTCCGAATTGAATCCAACATTTTCAAAATTGAATCCAACATTTTCCGAGTAGAATTCAACATTTTTCTAATTGAATCCAACATTTTCCAAATAGAATCCAACATTTTCCAAGTAGAATTCAACATTTTCCTAATTGAATCCAACATTTTCCAAGTAGAATTCAACATTTTCCTAATTGAAAATCATGTAGGATGATAAAAATCTTGTAATGATGATGAAAATCAGGAGGCATTTTCCAAATAGAATCCAACATTTTCCAAGCAGAATTCAACATTTTCCGAATTGAATCCAACATTTTCAAAATTGAATCCAACATTTTCCGAGTAGAATTCAACATTTTCCTAATTGAATCCAACATTTTCCAAATAGAATCCAACATTTTCCAAGTAGAATTCAACATTTTCCAAGTAGAATTCATTTTCCTAATTGAATCCAACATTTTCCAAATTGAATCCAACATTTTCCAAGTAGAATCCAACATTTTCCAAATAGAATCCCACATTTTCCAAATTGAATTCAACATTTTCCAAATAGAATCCAATATTTTCCAAGTAGAATTCAACATTTTCCAAATAGACTCCAACATTTTCCAAATAGAATCCAACATTTTCCAAATTGAATTCAACATTTTCCAAGTATAGCTTTTCCGAGTCAAATTAAAGGTTTTCCGAAACAAAATAAAGGTTTTCCGAAACAAAATAAAGGTTTTCCGAAACAAATTAAAGGTTTTCCATTTCAAAATATAGGTTTTCCATTTCAAAATAAAGATCTTCCATTTCAAAATAAAGTCTTTTTACTTTAAAGGTTTCTCGTTTCAAATTGCCTCTTTTCATATACATATATTACATATGTATCAAGTACCTACCTATTATAATGTATCAAGTATATTATATATTATCAAGTATATATATGTACATTGTTAACATTTTTTACATTTTTCAATTGATTTTTTTTTTTGGTTTCTTGACAACATTGAACAGAACAAAACGGAACTTGATCAAAATTGAACAAAACAAAACTAATAATGTTATTATAATTTCGCTCGAAATTCGACCACGGTGGAGGTCGCCGGGCCGACGGACACCAATCACGGAATCGCTGTCACTATCCTTGTTCAAATTTCTCAAGATTTTTCCACCGCAGCAAGATCGAAACGTTAGGAGTGACAAAGGGGGAGAATCTATTGATGGAATACGCTACATAAAGAAGGGATGCACGCGCGCGATAAGGATTACATAAAGAAGGAATGCACGCATGCGGCAGAAATCTCTCTGATCATGCATAAGGAATAGTCCATATCAAACTCGATAGAGAATGGACAGGCAGGCTGTCCTTGTCTTGTTTTCATTAAGTGTTTCAGTCCGCTACAGTGAACTTATCTTAACGATCTTTATTTTGAAATGGAAGATCTTTATTTTGAAATGGAAAACCTATATTTTGAAATGGAAAACCTTTAATTTGTTTCGGAAAACCTTTATTTTGTTTCGGAAAACCTTTATTTTGACTCGGAAAAGCTATAGAATCCAACATTTTCCAAGTAGAATTCAACATTTTCCTAATTGAATTCAACATTTTTTCTAAATTGAATCCAACATTTTCCAAATAGAATCCAACATTTTCCAAATAGAATCCAACACGTTTCAAACTGAATTCAACATCTTCCAAACAGAATCATTTCCCAAATAGAATTCAGCATTTTTTCCAAATAGAATCCAATATTTTCCAAGTAGAATCCAACATGTTCCAAATAGAATCCAACATTTTCCAAGTAGAATCCAACATGTTCCAAATAGAATCCAACATATTCCAAATAGAATCCAACATGTTCCAAATAGAAACCAACATGTTCCAAGTAGAATCCAACATCTTCCAACGAGAATCCAACATGTTCCAAATTGAATTCAACATCTTCCAAATTGAATCCAACATTTTCCAAATAGAATCCAACACGTTTCAAACTGAATTCAACATCTTCCAAACAGAATCATTTCCCAAATAGAATTCAACATTTTCCTAATTGAATTCAGCATTTTCCTAATTGAATTCAACATTTTCCAAATAGAATCCAACATTTTCCAAGTAGAATCCAACATGTTCCAAATAGAATCCAACATGTTCCAAATAGAATCCAACATGTTCCAAATTGAATCCAACATGTTCCAAATTGAATTCAACATCTTCCAAATAGAATCCAACATGTTCCAAATTGAATTCAACATCTTCCAAATTGAATCCAACTTTTTCAAATTGAATTCAACATCTCCCAAACAGAATCCAACATTTTCCTAATTGAATTCAACATTTCCCAAATAGAATCCATCATTTTCCGAGTAGAATTCAACATTTTCCTACATGAATTCAACATTTTCCAAATTGAATCCAAAATTTTCCAAACTGAATTCAACATTTTCCAAATATAATTAATTGCGTTATAAAAAAAATCGTAAACCATAAAATTTTGAGGGGAGATTTAAAAAAAAATTTTTTTCATGCTCGATTCCAAAGGTTCATCATTGAAAATAATAAACCAAAAGACCCAAAATAAGAAATATAGGTATTCATAATAGAGAAGTTCTATGGTTATTGAAGTTCGGTGGTATTCATATTTGTGTAATTCCGAAAACGTTAGTGATTTTAACAAATTATGAAAGATCACAAATTATTTCGCAGTTTGAGATACTATAAGAAAACTGTAATACCATGAAAACATGCGGAAAGCAAATACCCCCCCACGAATCGCAAGAATTATTGTCCATCTTCAAAAAAGTTCACAAAAAAAGTTAATTTTTTTTATTTAGAAAATCGAGAATTTTCTCGATAGAATTTTTAGAAATTGTTTAGAAATTTTTAGATTTTTAGAAAATTCTCAAAAAATATAATTTTTTTTAGAAAATCGGGGACCAAATTAAGAAAAGAAAGAAGGGAGAAAATTTTTAGAAATTTTTAGATTTTTAGAAAATTCTCAAAAAATATAATTTTTTTAGAAAATCGGGGACCAAATTAAGGGATCTTTTCATTTTTACTGCTTTCAATCAAAGTATTTGATATGTTGTACGAGGTTGCTCCCTTGATTTTGATCACCGGTGTACATGTACCTAACATCAAATTCAATTTCACTTTTTGTCGTCTATTGTGTGTGAATTCCTCCACAGTTGAGAAACTCGTCTCGCCTTTACGGTTCTGACCTGGATTCACTCGAAACGTAATTGTCTAAATGAGAATAAACAGCCTGGAGCCCGCACAATCGTACATGTTGGCACGTGCATACGGGAAGGCTGCGCCTAAATTGAATTCCGTTTTGTGACTCACTGTTGTTAGATGCGATAGCCTCAGTTTTTAGCTCATTCGCGAGCGAAATCCAGTCGTTGAGCGCGCGTATAAGCTATTTTCGTTATGGGTGCGGTAGGTGGCGCGTATTTTGGACATCTGTGCTTGAAATACCGACTTTGTTATCAACTCGTGCGGAAATACTGTAAAAGTACCCGAGCGCCATAGTATTTTGGCTCGGCCCTTCGTTTTTACACTTTTTAGACAATTTTCATCATTTTGAGGGGAGTAAAAGCGTATTTCCCCATTTACAACCACTTTGAACACGAATCTATTGAAAAAGGGAAATTTCAGCTATTTCAGGTAGTGGTGTGTGTGTGCTGTCATTTCGGCAAACCGCCATAACCCACGACCCAGTGGTTCAAATTGGCTCACATTTTGTTGGTAGTTCGGGGTTAGGTCCTCATTAGTTGCATGTGAATTTCGTCGCATTCGGATCAGTAGTAGACACAGCGCATGTGCAAACGCTAAAAACATCGAACCCACGTAACTCACAACCCAATGGTCCAAATTGGCTCAAATTTTTGTGGTAGTTCAGGGTTAGGCGTTAGTTGGTCCCATATGAATTTTCACGCATTCGGATCGGTAGTAGAGACTGCGAAAGCGCAAACGCTAAAAACGTCGAATCCACATAACCCACAACAACCCAATGGTCCAAATTGGCTCACATTTTTATGGTAGTTTGGGGTTAGGCCTTAGTTGGGCACATGTAAATTTCGTCGCATACGAATCAGTAGTAGACACAGCGCATGTGCAAACGTAAAAAACGCCGAACCCACTACCCAAAATGGTCCAAATTGGCTCAAATTTTGATTGAAGTTCGGGGTTAGGTCCTCGTTGGTCCCGTATGAATTTCGTCGTATTCGGATCAGTAATAGACACAGCGCATGTGCAAACGTGAAAAACGCCGAACCCACTACCCAAAATGGTCCAAATTGGCTCAAATTGTGATTGAAGTTCGGGGTTAGGTCCTCGTTGGTCCCGTATGAATTTCGTCGTATTCGGATCAGTAATAGACACAGCGCATGTGCAAACGTGAAAAACGCCGAACCCACTACCCAAAATGGTCCAAATTGGCTCAAATTGTGATTGAAGTTCGGGGTTAGGTCCTCGTTGGTCCCGTATGAATTTCGTCGTATTCGGATCAGTAATAGACACAGCGCATGTGCAAACGTGAAAAACGCCGAACCCACTACCCAAAATGGTCTAAATTGGCTCAAATTTTGATTGTAGTTCGGGGTTAGGTCCTTGTTGGTCCCGTATGAATTTCGTCGCACTCGGATCAGTTGTAGACACAGCGCATGTGCAAACGTGAAAAACGCCAAACCCACTACCCAAAATGGTCCAAATTGGCTCAAATTTTGATTGAAGTTCGGGGTTAGGTCCTCGTTGGTCCCGTATGAATTTCGTCGTATTCGGATCAGTAATAGACACAGCGCATGTGCAAACGTGAAAAACGCCGAACCCACTACCCAAAATGGTCTAAATTGGCTCAAATTTTGATTGAAGTTCGGGGTTAGGTCCTCGTTGGTCCCGTATGAATTTCGTCGTATTCGGATCAGTAATAGACACAGCGCATGTGCAAACGTGAAAAACGCCGAACCCACTACCCAAAATGGTCTAAATTGGCTCAAATTTTGATTGAAGTTCGGGGTTAGGTCCTCGTTGGTCCCGTATGAATTTCGTCGTATTCGGATCAGTAATAGACACAGCGCATGTGCAAACGTGAAAAACGCCGAACCCACTACCCAAAATGGTCCAAATTGGCTCAAATTTTGATTGAAGTTCGGGGTTAGGTCCTCGTTGGTCCCGTATGAATTTCGTCGTATTCGGATCAGTAATAGACACAGCGCATGTGCAAACGTGAAAAACGCCGAACCCACTACCCAAAATGGTCCAAATTGGCTCAAATTTTGATTGAAGTTCGGGGTTAGGTCCTCGTTGGTCCCGTATGAATTTCGTCGTATTCGGATCAGTAATAGACACAGCGCATGTGCAAACGTGAAAAGCGCCGAACCCAATACCCAAAATGGTCCAAATTGGCTCAAATTTTGATTGAAGTTCGGGGTTAGGTCCTCGTTGGTCCCGTATGAATTTCGTCGTATTCGGATCAGTAATAGACACAGCGCATGTGCAAACGTGAAAAACGCCGAACCCACTACCCAAAATGGTCCAAATTGGCTCAAATTTTGATTGAAGTTCGGGGTTAGGTCCTCGTTGGTCCCGTATGAATTTCGTCGTATTCGGATCAGTAATAGACACAGCGCATGTGCAAACGTGAAAAACGCCGAACCCAATACCCAAAATGGTCCAAATTGGCTCAAATTTTGATTGAAGTTCGGGGTTAGGTCCTCGTTGGTCCCGTATGAATTTCGTCGTATTCGGATCAGTAATAGACACAGCGCATGTGCAAACGTGAAAAACGCCGAACCCACTACCCAAAATGGTCCAAATTGGCTCAAATTTTGATTGAAGTTCGGGGTTAGGTCCTCGTTGGTCCCGTATGAATTTCGTCGTATTCGGATCAGTAATAGACACAGCGCATGTGCAAACGTGAAAAACGCCGAACCCACTACCCAAAATGGTCTAAATTGGCTCAAATTTTGATTGTAGTTTGGGGTTAGGTCCTTGTTGGTCCCGTATGAATTTCGTCGTATTCGGATCAGTAATAGACACAGCGCATGTGCAAACGTGAAAAACGCCGAACCCACTACCCAAAATGGTCCAAATTGGCTCAAATTTTGATTGAAGTTCGGGGTTAGGTCCTCGTTGGTCCCGTATGAATTTCGTCGTATTCGGATCAGTAATAGACACAGCGCATGTGCAAACGTGAAAAACGCCGAACCCACTACCCAAAATGGTCCAAATTGGCTCAAATTTTGATTGAAGTTCGGGGTTAGGTCCTCGTTGGTCCCGTATGAATTTCGTCGTATTCGGATCAGTAATAGACACAGCGCATGTGCAAACGTGAAAAACGCCGAACCCACTACCCAAAATGGTCCAAATTGGCTCAAATTTTGATTGAAGTTCGGGGTTAGGTCCTCGTTGGTCCCGTATGAATTTCGTCGTATTCGGATCAGTAATAGACACAGCGCATGTGCAAACGTGAAAAACGCCGAACCCAATACCCAAAATGGTCCAAATTGGCTCAAATTTTGATTGTAGTTTGGGGTTAGGTCCTTGTTGGTCCCGTATGAATTTCGTCGTATTCGGATCAGTAATAGACACAGCGCATGTGCAAACGTGAAAAACGCCGAACCCACTACCCAAAATGGTCTAAATTGGCTCAAATTTTGATTGAAGTTCGGGGTTAGGTCCTCGTTGGTCCCGTATGAATTTCGTCGTATTCGGATCAGTAATAGACACAGCGCATGTGCAAACGTGAAAAACGCCGAACCCACTACCCAAAATGGTCTAAATTGGCTCAAATTTTGATTGTAGTTTGGGGTTAGTTGGTCCCGTATGAATTTCGTCGTATTCGGATCAGTAATAGACACAGCGCATGTGCAAACGTGAAAAACGCCGAACCCACTACCCAAAATGGTCTAAATTGGCTCAAATTTTGATGGTAGTTTGGGGTTAGTTGGTCCCGTATGAATTTCGTCGTATTCGGATCAGTAATAGACACAGCGCATGTGCAAACGTGAAAAACGCCGAACCCACTACCCAAAATGGTCCAAATTGGCTCAAATTTTGATTGTAGTTTGGGGTTAGGTCCTTGTTGGTCCCGTATGAATTTCGTCGCATTCGGATCAGTTAGTAGAGACTGCGCATGTGCAGACGTGAAAATGTCGAACCCACAACCCAAAATGGTCCAAATTGGCTCATATCTTGATGGTATTTCATGGTTAGGTCCTCGTTGGTGCCGCATGAATTTCGTCCCATCCTTATCAGTAGTAGGGACTGCGCTTGCGCAAACGTTGAAAACCGTTGAACCTGTTATGATCCCGGACAACTAATTCCACCCACAATACCAAGACCGAGCCTTGTGATCCATGGATTTCTCTAAATTACATGACGTGAACATGACGTCACGTACAGCAATCAAGGCAAGATGACCTACCTGGCGATCTCTGTGTTCATTTTAAGCCAAACTACACCGTCTGTGGAGGTAATAAACAAACCTTTGTACACCTCTGTTTTCACTTTCGGGAGAAATTCTTCGTTTTCAACCAGACAATTGCCTCCTTTTTGTTGTTATTTTATCGCGGGTTGCTGTAAACATTGGAGTAGAGGTCACCTCGCTCTCCTCTCACCCATTCACAAATTCGCCGCCTCATTCTAACCACCCAGTGAAAGCTTCCTGCTCCACAATACAACGCCTTTCCGAAGCTACGAAACTGCTCCTAATTTTACACCCTTATCAAGGGGACATTATTTACGTGAAAGAGAAAGTTTTTTTTTCGGCATGAAAAGACTCCTGAGTTTATTAGGCAACAGGTTGCAGCGAATCGCTTAACGAATTTGGTCGTACTTTCCTTCAGCACCCTCGTGAGGTTTTTCGAAGCGAAGAAAACGTCATCTTCGTTTGTCTGTTTTACAACATATTTTTATCACTTCCCAGTGCCCAAGTTGACGCAGCTGCATTAATAAACTGTACAAAAGAAATACATCTTGTCGGTAGGAATATCGCGAATTTCAGGTTAGTGGTGGGTAAGAGTAGTTCATTTGTGGGACTCCAGTTCAGTTGGTTCAGTCCATGAAAGTTCTTTTGAGTTAGTCCAGCAGTTCAGTGCAGTTCATACAAAATACTGAACTAGAGGTTGGTAGTTCCTGACTGAACTACTCTTGAAGAGCTCTGTCAACTGAACTGCTCCTCGGCTTTGTTCACTAGGACCACAGAGTAAAAGAATAAAGGATGGATATCAAGGATGTTTAGAGATGGATATTGGATGTAGGAAGGGGGAACCAAAGAACTATCGTTCTGTGGGTTATGAACTAAAGAACTAGTAACTCACTCACTCACAAGGCAACTGAGTTAGTTCTTTAGTTCATAGGAACGGTGGATACTACATGAGGAGTTGATAGTATCCACTGAACTATTCCTTTAGTTCATTAGGAGATTCAGATGGGTTGAATTAATAGCTTTGTTCGTGCAGTCCCTCAGAGCTTGTTCAGAGCAACCCGGGCATGCGCAGTAAGGGTGAGACAAAGATTTGCTGTTCGTGCAGACCCAGGGCGAGCTCCGAGCCAAGTGGTCTGGTGTTTGTGCTGTCCCGGGGCTGATGATCCGGTGTTCGTGCTGGCCAGGGGGCAGATGATTTGGTGTTCGTGCTGGCCACGGAGCAGAGAGCAGATAATTCGGTGTTCGTGCTGTCCCGGGGCAGATGATTCGGTGTTCATGCCGGCCACGGGGCAGATGATCTGGTGTTCGTGCTGACCACGGGGCAGATGATTCGGTGTTCGTGCTGGCCACGGGGCAGATGATTCGGTGTTCGTACTGTCCCGGCGCAGGTGATTCGGTGTTCGTGCTGGCCACGGGGCAGATGATTTGGTGTTCGTGCTGGCCACGGAGCAGATGATTCGGTGTTCATGCCGGCCACGGGGCAGATGATCTGGTGTTCGTGCTGACCACGGGGCAGATGATTCGGTGTTCGTGCTGGCCACGGGGCAGATGATTTGGTGTTCGTACTGTCCCGGGGCGGATGATTCGGTGTTCGTGCTGGCCACGGGGCGGATGATTCGGTGTTCGTGCTGGCCCAGGGGCTTCCTCTGAGCTGCTCTGAAGCAAGCTTTCTTGCCTCCCCACGAGAAGACCAGGGGCAGCTGAGCCGTGCTCTTCCCCACATGCGCCCTCGACCCGTTCGAGCTGCCCGTGCTCCGAACTAGCTCCAGGCTCACCCTGCTCCGAGGAAGCGTGTTCAGAGCTCACCCTACACCAAGCCAGTTTGGTTCAAGCGAAAACTGAACTTGCTCGGAGCTAGCCAAGGGGACAGCACGAACAAAGCTAATACTGAGGAGTTTATAGTATCCACAGAACGATAGTTCCTCTACCACATGAGGAGTTGGAGTAGGTCATTCGCATGGGGTGAATTAATACTACTCGAGGAGTTTACGTATAGAATTCACAGAACGATAGTTCCTTTACTGCACATGGGGAGTTTATAGTATCCACTGATCGATAGTTCCTTAGTTCATTAGGAGGTAGTCCCTAGGTAGAGGGGTAGGTTCCAGTGTTCCAAATCACTAGCATGGAGCATAAAAGATGAATGAATATTTTATACTATAGGTGGAGAAGATAAAAGATGGTATACCTATCCACGTAGGATGAAAATGACATGGAAAAGAGCCCAAGACTAGAAAAGACACCTAGATCTCACCACTAGCTCCCAGGATCCTGTACTGTAGGTATGTCTGTCTCAGCAGGTAGATGGAGCCAAGTGTCTGGTAGCTTTTCAATTGACTTTTATCACACTATTAAAACACTAGTATCACAGATTTAAAATGGTGGAGGAAACCAGTAATATGGGACAAAACGGTTGGTACTTAAGAACTAAATCACTCGCGATGAAATCGTGTAAAGCGGTAAAGCCATTTCAAATAACGGAGTTGGGAGTTATCAAAACAAAGTTATTTTTTTTAAGGGTGCTGTGAAGAAACACTCCTCATGCTGACAGTGGTGTAAAACGAAGTTTGCGATGTTATACCGGTTTTTTGTGGAAAATTAGCTGAAACTGATAAGGGCGCCACAAAAATTACCGCCTCTGTCGGACAACCGGTGAACCGCAGAATAGGAGAGCGGTGATTGGCGAACTAGAGCCTATCAGAATCAGATAGCGGTGGCATGGGACAGGCGGAGATTGATAGCAGTTATCACTTATCAGTAATAGAGAGTTCCTAAAGACTAAAGTCGGGAAGATGTGTTCGGATTTATCTCAACTGCGCATGCGCGTCGCCCAAGTTCAAACTTATTTCCTTAAGTTCGACTTATTCGGCCTTATACATAAGGCGCGTTATCTCCCAGGGCACAAACTTTAGGAATCGTCTTTAACCTTACTCAGGGGTAACAGTGCACAGCTTTTTACCACGTTTTGTCGTTTTTTTTTAACGCGTCATGTGTTGTCGGTCCTCGCCATCGCCAGCGTCTTTCAAAGTTACTCCAAGCGTCTTTCAAAGAATTTGCTAGATTGTTGCGATATCAACTTAGGATAAAAAAGTGAGTATACCTACGGATACTAGTATACCTACTGAAGCTGAATGGATTTCGCGTTGTGCTAAGTTAAGTGACGTTACTTTTTAATTCACTCCTACCCCCACCACTTCTGTCAAACGGGACTTATTGGTTAGCATCCAAAGTTAGCATCTTAGCTGCTCGCCTTAGATGTGGCCAAAAGATATGGCCGTTCCCTAATGAACTTATCTCTTAGGAACTCTCTATTAATGGTGATCTCGTGGCTTTATTCCTCTGATTGGTATTATATTGATATTCTATGATTCCTCGGTTAATTCGTTCGAATGTCAAAAAAGACAGATTGCAGTTGAAAAGTAGGTGTAGTGCCCGAAGAAGCCAGCTATGAGAAGAAAGTGGGAATCAAGTATGATTAGGAGTTAAGTATTAATTAGGTAGGAGTTATTTATTACGAGTTAGTTCAGATGGGGTGGATACTAAGGAGTTTATCATCAGTTCATACGGAGTTTATTTATCACGGAACGACATTCAAAGGAATAACAAACTAAGTTGGCATCGTAGATCTTCGTTCTAGCTCAATGTTTGTGTTCTGTGATTGGAAGCGAAAAGGAGTGAACTAACTGAACTTGAGTCCTTCAAATGAACAACTCTTACCCACCACTACACTGAGCTAGAACTGTCGATATCGTTTTGGTTTCCTGCATGAATAAAAGCGTAGATACTACAAACTCTGTTATTTCATTCCTTGAAATGAGTAGGTAATTGTTTTCAGTTAGTTCAGTAGTTCATTCCAGTCCTTACAACACGGTGAACTAGAATTTTCCTAACTCAAAACCGTTACCTACTCATTTCAAGGAGTGAAATTACTGAGTGTATAGTATCCATGCATTAATATGCTAGAAGCCAAAACGATATCGATAGTTCTATTACCATACCTTCCCTTTAGATTTAATACTCGATAGTTCTAGTTCACCATGATGTGAGGTAGGTAATTGTTTTGAGTTAGTTCAGTAGTTCATTGTAGTCCATAGAAAACACTGAACTAGAACTATCGATATCGTTTTGGCTTCTAGCGTGGATCAGTGCATGGGTACGATAAACTCAGTTCTTTTCATTCCTTGAAATTATTAGGTTATCATTTTGAGTCAGTTGAATAGTTCATTCCAGTCCTTACAGAACGACTAAACTAGAACTATCAATATAGTTTTGGCTTCTAGCATGGATCAATACATGGATATTACAAGCTCACTTATTTTATTCTTTGAAATGAGTAGGGAATTCTTTCGAGTTAGTTCCAGAACAGTTCATTCCATTCCTTAAAGCACGATGAACTAGAATTGTCGATATCGTTTTGACTTCTAGCATGGATCTTGACATGGATACTGTAAACTGTTATTTCACTCCTTGAAATGAATCTTTAATTCTTTTGAGTTAGTTCCACGACAGTTCATTCCAATCCTTGCAACAGATGAACTATAGGTTCGTTCTTAGTGGGCGTTCTGACAGTTCTCGAACTCATGAGAACTGGGACGGAAAATCCCGGGGCGTTCCGGAACTTGAGGAACCGCGTTCTGCACTGCGAACGATTTCAGAGATGCATGCAGATTTGAGAGATGCGCATGCGTCACCTACGTTCTTGAGTTCCAGTTCTGACAGTTCCGAAAAAAATCGGGGACTGTCAGAACCGTTCGGAACTGGATTCGCAAAACACTGCGAACACAGAACTCGGCGTTCTCGGCGTTCCGGAACTGGGCGTTCTGGCACTGCGAACGACAAAACTCGACTGCGCTTGCCCAGAACCATTCGGAACTGGCAGAACGCACACTGAGAACGAAGCTTAGAACTGTCGATTTCGTTCTGGCTTGGAAACTATATATACTCCTCACGTAGCATCCACCCCATCTGAATGACTTCTAATGAACTAACTAAAGGAACTGTCCAAAGCGTAAAGAACTCACTCATTTCGCGATCCTACGTCCATCCCTAGCCACTGGGTCCTTGATTCTGTTTCTGTGGTCCTAGTTAACGACCGTTCAATGAGTAAGTTTATTTGGTGGAGCTCTGGAAATATCCTTTCATATTAGGCAGTACTGTTCAGAAGTTCAAAATCTTTCGAGAACTGCTTTGATTGTTGGAATACAGGTTTCTTTCTCTGATCAGTGTTATGTTTTGTTTCAGGCTATACTGGACTCGACCCAGCATTCAATATCATATACCCTATCGAGAAACCACGCTATAATCGTCGAATACATGCCTGACGAAGACACAGATATGTTTCAGGTAGATATTATATGTTCGGATCATTGTTCTGTTACTTCACCGAGGCGTGATATTGACTGGATGGTGTGGGACGAATTTACTACCAGTCTGGTTAGAAATTTCATCGCTTTCCAACATTCTTATCGAGTAGGCTGTTTTATGGTCTGGTGATGGGTGTCGAGGAAATCTTGTAAATCTTTTTTTCTTCTTTGCCTAAGAAGAAAGAAGATTCCCTGAGAATTCCCTGGGATTTCCTGAGAATTTTGACACCAACTACACTCCTACGACAAGTAGGTTTATTATATGATTTTTAGAAGATTCCTGCACCAGTGACGTCATTGCAGGTCTGCCAACTGTGGACACCCTTGCCCATTGTGACGTCAGTAGTGCACGAAACTTATAAAAAATCCTATAATAAAAACTACCTACTAAGTAGTTTTTATTACAGTTATGGAGAAACACCTGTAACTTGTCGAGATCTACCTGTACAGTGAGCAATTTTTGTGGGTTACAGACTCTCATTATTTTTATTATTTATTTTAGTTGTTTGCCAAATTCTTTTCAATAACGGAAATTAACACGTATTGACCACAGAAAACGAAAGTGAATTCTAATTTTTGCGTTCCACGAGAATTGTCGTTTCAGGTAAATCGCCGAGTAAAAATCAAATTCCGCTTGGAGCGCTAGTGCGTCACTTTAAACGATGTACAGAAGCGCAATGGATGGAACTACAAATTTATAAATAAATATAAATAGTCCTGAAAATTAAATCGAGAGGAGGTTCACGAAAAGTCACAGCAAAGGTTCTTCTGGGTTGCCAGGAAGGTTTGCTAATTCTAATGTTGGGTTGTTGGCAGCATTGAGGACCTTCGAAGCCTTGCCAGAAGCTTCGTTCACTCCTCCTTGGGCCAGCAGCCAATCAGATGATGGTACCTGACTTATTTTTAAAGAAAGACCTGATTGTCATTTCTTGCCGCATTTACTTCTACACTTACCTTTAGTTTAAAAAATACCGCTTATTTTGAAAAACATGGCTTATTTTGTAAAACGGGCTTCAAAATACCATTTTTCTAAGTGTTCTGAATAATTTTTTCCGACAAATGAATTTGCCGAAAATTCTCCATTTCACTGTCGAAAATTCACTGTCGCAAGTCTACACTTACCTTTAGTTTAAAAAATACCGCTTATTTTGTAAAACGGGCTTCAAAATATCATTTTAGCGAATTTTCAAAGAAAATGAAGCTATTGCAATGGCTTCGAAATTTAAATAATATAAATTTTTGGAAATTTTCTTCATAGAAATCCGTTTCAGACCATTCTAAAACGATTCCTGAAATTTAACACTTTTTTATATGTATATATATATATATATTTATTTATATATGTGTCACTCCAGACGATAACTCTCGATAGAATTGAGATAAACAGCTCAAATTTGCACAAAAAATCTATCTTGGCAATCGAAAGGCTAAGTTCGAAGATGGGCGAAATTGGCCTACTCTAAGGAGGGTTTTGGCGCATTTAAAGTGCGCAAAAATTACCCAAAAATCCCCAAAATGTTATTTTCCAACAAGTGACCCCTCATTTTAAAGGTTTTTGCACGCTGAACACGATGGTGGAATCGGATTTTAGATATCTTGATCCGTTCTCAAATTAGAGCATTTAAAGTGCGCAATAATTACCCAAAAATCCCCAAAATGTTATTTTCTAACAAGTGACCCCTCATTTTAAAGGTTTTTGCACGCTGAACACGATGGTGGAATCGGATTTTAGATATCTTGATCCGTTCTCAAATTAGAGCATTTAAAGTGCGCAAAAATTACCCAAAAATCCCCAAAATGTTATTTTCCAACAAGTGACCCCTCATTTTAAAGGTTTTTGCACGCTGAACACGATGGTGGAATCGGATTTTAGATATCTTGATCCGTTCTCAAATTAGAGCATTTAAAGTGCGCAAAAATTACCCAAAAATCCCCAAAATGTTATTTTCTAACAAGTGACCCCTCATTTTAAAGGTTTTTGCACGCTGAACACGATAGTGAAATCGGATTTTAGATATCTAAATCCGTTCTTAAATTAGAGCATTTAAAGTGCGCAAAAATTACCCAAAACTAGGATAATCTTTAAACTCTTACCCCCCCCCACCCCCTTAGAGTGGTCAGATTGAAATATGTGAGAAGTATTAATTGAAGACGAGAGTTCGAAGCAAAAAAGGGGGAGGCAAACGATTAGTACAACTCCTTGAATTTACCCACAGCGATCAAATAAATAAGCACTTAGTACAATTACGTAATAAACAAACGGTAGAATCAGGATGGACAAAACGTACAAATTAAAATAAATACGAAGAGAATATACATAGAAAACCAAATTTTAGACCGAAGTTTTCCTTTATTCAAAACCATAGCCATTAATTCGAATATTTCTTTGAAAATTCGCTCATTAAGTCATGCTGCATGACTGGTTTTTTTCTAAGTGTTCTGAATAATTTTTTCCGACAAATGAATTGGCCGAAAATTCTCCATTTCACTGTCGAAAATTCACTGTCGCAAGTCTACACTTACCTTTAGTTTAAAAAATACCGCTTATTTTGTAAAACGGGCTTCAAAATACCATTTTTCTAAGTGTTCTGAATAATTTTTTCCGACAAATAAATTTGCCGAAAATTCTTCATTTCACTGTCGAAAATTCACTGTCGGAAGCCTACACTTGTAGCTTTGTGAAACGCGATTTATCACGTTTTCTACAACTCGTTCAAATAATCTACAATTTATTGTAACTTGTTGCTTTATGAAACAGGCCCCCAGGTTGCACAGTCATGTGCTGTGCAAATACGGACGTATGGCGACCCTTAGGGACAATATGAGGGAACAGACAAAATTGACAGAAATGAACGCTTACCTGTGGGATAGTTACTTCGTCCCGTATCACCTGGGAAGGCGCCCTTGATGGAGTTCAGTGATTCCTGGATTGGCCTTGATGTGTCCCGTCTAGGAATCCCCCCAGTCCCAGCCGGTACTTCCTGGTCGCTATGTCCACTCTACTAGCGCCTGTAAATTATCCCAAGACTCATATTGTCTGATCTAGCCAAGTTTGGTTTGGCTACTTTTGTAAGGCCTAAGCACCTCCTCGTAGTACCCAAGTGCCCTATTAGCCCAGGCAAATCAGACATCGGACTCCCACAAAATTGATTAAAGCTGGAAATGATTTTAAACCACTTTGTGCATCCCAGATAAGAGTAATAATATGAGTTTGCGACGGTTTCTGAGTCGAGCTCAACTTTTGGAAGCCAGAAAAATCCTCGAAATTTTGGCACTGTCCAGTTTTTGGCTTATAACATGTAAACGGTGCATCTTACAGAAATTTCACCCGCACAAAAATTGAAGAGCATTAAATTCTGCGTCGAATAACCTCATTAACCATTAAATTTGGTTCAGGAGTATGGTCAGAATCGACAGTCAAAAGTAGACAATTTTTTCAATTTTGACTAATTGAAAAAAAAACCAGTAATTTCAAATGAAGAATGTCCTGTAACTCAACTTGTAGATCATCAACTTCTGTTCATCAAGTTCAGAGCCCCTATTTTTAATTAATTAGAAACTCCAAATTTTAAATGGAATATTTTAACAAAAGTAGGCGTGCTCTGAACGCAGAATAATGATCTACGATTTAAGTTACAGGTGTAACATTTTTCATTCGGAATAACCGTTTTTTTAGACACAGGTATGTGGTACGCAAGTTTCAGCTAAATGGAAAAAAATTGTCTATTTTTGAGCCGATTCCGACCAAACCGCTGAACCAAATTTGATGTTAACGGAAGTTATTCGCCGCAGGATTTAATTCTGTTTAATTTTTGTACGAGTAAAATTTTCTTTTAAGATGCACTGTTTAGGTGTTTTAAGCCAAAAAACTGAACAGTGACAAATTTCGCCTTTTTCTGGCTACTTAAGAAGTCAACTCGAAAATCGTTGAAAACTCATATTCGGGAGGCACCGACTTTTCTTGGTCTAATTTGCCTGGTCTGTATTGATTTTGAATCTTTCCATTTCGATTGACGTAAGACCCAAATTATTATATATGTATCCGATTTTAATTGTGATTGATTTTCCAACTTTTGAAGATTGGCCGGTCCTCGGAGCCGCCGATTGATTTCGTCGTCATGGACACAATACCCGGGGACAAGTGCTGCGACGGTAAAGTCATGGCCAGCACCATCTCCAGATTCGCTTGCCGGATCCTTGCCGACCGGAGCAACCCCAAAGTCTCGAGGATTTACGCTGCAGGTTTCGACTCGTCTAGAAACATCTTCCTCGGAGTGAGTAACATTTCATTAAACAGACAGTTTCTTGCCCATATAAGCAAGTATCTTCCGAAATGTAGTCGTTCATGCTGCATTAAGGCCTGTTTCATGCACAGATAGCAAGTATCTTCCGAAATGTAGTCGTTCATGCTGCATTAAGGCCTGTTTCATGCCCATATAAGCAAGTATCTTCCGAAATGTAGTCATTCATGCTGCATTAAGGCCTGTTTCATGCCCATATAAGCAAGTATCTTCCGAAATGTAGTCGTTCATGCTGCATTAAGGCCTGTTTCATGCCCATATAAGCAAGTATCTTCCGAAATGTAGTCGTTCATGCTGCATTAAGGCCTGTTTCATGCCCATATAAGCAAGTATCTTCCGAAATGTAGTCATTCGTACTGCATTAAGGCCTGTTTCATGCCCATATAAGCAAGTATCTTCCGAAATGTAGTCATTCCTACTGCATTAAGGCCTGTTTCATGCCCATATAAGCAAGTATCTTCCGAAATGTAGTCATTGGTACTGCATTAAGGCCTGTTTCGTGCCCATATAAGCAAGTATCTTCCGAAATGTAGTCATTGGTACTGCATTAAGGCCTGTTTCATGCCCATATAAGCAAGTATCTTCCGAAATGTAGTCGTTCATGCTGCATTAAGGCCTGTTTCATGCCCATATAAGCAAGTATCTTCCGAAATGTAGTCATTGGTACTGCATTAAGGCCTGTTTCATGCCCATATAAGCAAGTATCTTCCGAAATGTAGTCATTCGTGCTGCATTAAGGAGGGACGTCTGTTTGACTCACCGGTGTGACAGTGTGAGGCGAGTGACGGTGGACCCCGGAGAGTCCCCCTTCTACACTAGCTACATCATCACCACATTATCACCAGTTGAGAAGGGATATCGATTAGGTTTCAGCCTGACCGCCCCCATCTTAACTGAAACAACACACGACTTGAGAACTGCACACCGTCACACTCCTCCCCACATGCCGTACTTCTGGTTAGCAGAAGTATGACAGGGAAAAGGGGGCTTGAAAGTAGTATGAAGTTCTGGTTCACGGAAGGGCATCTGAACAACTCCAAGGTGACTAACCTCCATCGTAATAATATGTACTGGTGGAGAACGACGCTCCTATGTACGAGTGTTGGCGGAGAAAACTGTTGTCAGATGTTGTTGTCCAGTGAATTGATCGTTTGGGCAACCTCGAGGTGATTAACCTCCATCGTTATGATGGAACAACTATGGGACTAGTAAAGTGGGACACGGCATTAATCGCCTTCAAATGAGGTCAGTACATATATATATTTACACTGAGCTCTAAAGAGGGAAAGGGGTAAGACGCTAATAGGTGTATGCGTTATAAATGGGACAAGATGTTTGCAAAGGAATCCTTCTGGAAACTTTTGGGCCTATCCTTCTGGTTAGCCCTCAAAAAGTGGATGGAATGTGTTGAGTTACTCGGCGCATACTACCAGACGACGCTGTGCTACCATGTGGCAGAGAGTGAGGAGGTGACGGTGGACCCCAGAGAGTCACTCTTCTAGAATAGCTATATTATCACCAGTTAAGAAGGAGCAATATAAAATGTTGAGTTGAGGAGTAATAAAAGTACTTGGAGTAACATAAAATGTTTGAGACTTCTCCCCTGTGACGGTGGGCAGTTCTCGAGTCGTTTGTGTTTCCAGTGAAGATGGGAACGGTCAGGCTGAAACCTATAATCGATATCCCTTTATCGATTAGGTTTCAGCCTGACCACCCCCATCTTCACTGGAAAAACAAACGACTCGAGAACTGACCACCGTCACAGCGGAGAAATCTCAAACATTTTACATACCTACTCCAAGTGATTTATTTCCATGAAACATCATCATGAGTTCAGTAGAACCTTGTAAAAGAGATGTAATACAGTGGGTGCCGTATAGTGTTCAAATCGGGCACGGTGAAGTTTAATCACTGTTTCAGAATTTCGCAGAGGCTTATTTAACAACTTATTTAAGTCGGTTGAATATGCATTCGTGGTGAAGAGTGGTACCTGCTAGTCGTGATACAAGTTTTACATTTAAAAAATCAGTTATTTTAGCGAATTTTCAAAGAAAATGAAGCCATTGCAATGGGTTCACAATTTTCAGAACATGCATTTTTGAACATTATTTATAGGCAAATCCGTTTCAGAACATCCTGAATTCATCCCTAGATTTTAACAAAAAAAAAATATATATACGTATATTACATAGGTATGTATATTTGTTTGTGCGTCACTCAGACGATATTTGTCCTGGGGGGTACCTTCATGACAAAAATTTCGCCAAAACGTTGGTGTTGCCAAAGAAAAGGATGAGTTCGAAGATGAGCAATTTTCAAAAATTCTGAGGAGTCAAATCTGAGTTTTTATGGGTCTAAAAATCGCTAAAAACGGCTAAAATCGCGAACAGTTGATACAGAATCACTGGAAGTGGTGTGGAAGGGTGAGTAAAGACAGAAAAATACCATTCCAGTTGTTTTTCTTACAGAATAGGGGTCAAATTTGGATTTTTGTGGGTCAAAAATTGGTATTTAGGGCTAAAATCAATATTAATTCGCCTGACGTTGTGTTTGGTATGGGGATTCACGACTGAGGGACGGACCCTTCGTTGGTTCCGTTCCTACTCATTTTGAACACTTCAAACGGCTGACTGTCATAGGTAAACAGTGGACACTGTATGCGGCACCCACTGTATTACAGTTGACAGGAAATTACTATCCAATATGAGCTTACTTGCTCCTGGTAGGGTTTGAGTAGTTCAGTCTCGCCAGTATCATTCACGTAGGTGGGTATTCAAAATTTTATCGATTTTAGGTCTGTGAAGGTATACGTCATATTATTTATTAAAACACAAAATCTGAAAGTGTTAATTTCTATATAATAATAAGCAGATAAACATTGCTGTAGTCATAAACATTAACTAATCGTTTTACTTACATTTGTATTAAGGTTTTATAAAATAATACCTTTCTTAGTCATAGTTATCAAATCCTTTTTTTTCTCTTAAGATTTAATTTGTTTAATTCAATTTTACTGAGGTGCAGATTTAATTTAGCAAATATGGTGTGGTGTAATGGCACACGCATGAAATTTTCTTCCGTAGATCTGATAGAAAAAGTGTGAGTTGGATCGATGAGCAATTTTGTAGTACTAAACATTCATACAATATTCTTTGGAATGGCAGAATAATTGATAGTTTTCGGAATCAGGGGTGAGAAGGGGATGTAAGGGGGGCTGTGGTGCTGATTCTCACTATCTCTTCAAGATTAATTTGCCTTTTCAGTTTGTTCTTTCATCCAAATCCATTGAGTGTGGGTTACATGGTGATATTTTCAACGATCGTAATAGAGAATCAATAAAAAGGTGTAATTTAATCATAAGGCGTGTGTAGTGAATGGTTGGTAGCGTGCATTCACTACCGGAGGCGTTAGGTTATGCCCAGCTTGGTCCCAACACAGAGGATGTCACCATGATATCTGGGATCTTTTCGGGAGTGTGCCCGGCTGGTTCCAACACAGTGGCTGTCACCAATTCCGGGATCTTTTAGGGCTCGTTTGCCTGGTTGGTTCCAACACAGTGGATATCACCAATTCCGGGATCTTATAGGTTGTGTGCCCGGTTGGTTCCAACACAGTGGCTGTCACCAGTTCCGGGATCTTTTAGGGCTCGTTTGCCTGGTTGGTTCCAACACAGAGGATGTCACCAAATCCAGGATCTTTTAGGTTAAGGAGAGAGAGAGAGAGGAGGAGCGAGGTGAGAGTAGTCAGCGACTATAGGAGAGCGTAGAATGGCTAGAAAGGCGAAGGAGGCGCGTTTTTATAGCCCTGAGGGCTATCTCCCTCCATCCTCCAGCTAGTGGAGGATGGTGGGGATCCCCACTAGGTTCCTCGGTGCTCCTGCGTCTTCCGTCCCCACTCCTGACTTTATTTGCTAGATCTTAAGTTTACAGAGAGTGGTTCTGGGAGGATACCACGACAGCATGGGTTTGTGGGCCCTGCAAAAAATGCAGAAAGACGCAGATCTAAATTATTTTGGAGGATGAAATTGAAATTATGTGTTTCCTTAACAGTAGGACGTGTTTTTGTGCAGGAAAAAGCTACGAAATGGCAGGAAGGGCACGATATCGACGGGCTGACGACGAACGGCGTTCTCATAATGCATCCTCAGGGCTCCTTTTGCGGTGGCGACGCCCAGACGGGGATTTGGAAAGAGGTGTCAGTCGGCGGAGGAGTCTACACGCTGAGAGAGTCGAGATCCGCCCAGCAGAAAGGCAAAGCTGTGAGTTGTACCTTTGACTTGGATTATGCACGTGGTTGTGGTCCAAAAACTGCGCAGTGCATCAGGGAGGAACAGGACGGGTTACGCCGTGATCGCTCTTTTAGCGAATAATCAATGGTGGCTAGGGATAGGAGCATCTAGGAGAAGAGTGTGGTGGAACGGCCCGAGCGCTGCCTAGCGAAGATTAGATGAACCTACCGGAGCTCAAGAACCTGGGTAATGGCTAGTTATCTCTCATCAGTCGGCCGATGTGTATCTTGTCAAAATTCCCTTATTCCTAATTCCTAATAGATCCTAAATATTCCGTAATGTTCATAATTCATGATTCAGTGCATAGTGATCCGGTGCAGTAAATGTGACAAAACATACGAGGAGAGCAGCTCTCTTCGGACACATTGCTAATGAAAACACCGAGATAAAGCTTCCGTAATCACTATTTTCTACAAAGAAGGCTAAGAAAAAATTAATTAATAAATATTTTTATGACGGCTTTCATTTTGGTTTCGGCTGAATCATGTATGAACTTATCATAACATTTACACCAAAAAAATGCAATTTTGGTATTTTAATGTCATTTTTTTTTTTTGTAATTTGGAGAAGACTGAATTCTGTAATCCAAAGGGGCGTGGTTGAGTTTGACAAAATGAGTTTGCTAGTACCCAGTAAGAGACCTCAGTTAGGTACCAAAAGTTTTTCATTATCTAGGTAGGTACCTAGTGTTGATAAAAATGGTGCTTTTGTAAGTTCCTCTCCCCATCTTGAGGTAGTAGGTACCTTTTTAAGTTCTCTCTGTCATTATTGAAGACGACCTGTTCCGAAACATGTTCGTATAGTAACTTCAAACCAAACAAAATCGACTTGGATCTGACTCAGACAGACAGTCAGCTCCCTCATTCGCTGGTAAGCTGAACAACCTTTTAGCAAATTTTCAATGAAAAAAATTATCGCTGTTTGCCTCGTTTGAAAATTTCTTGAGTGCCCAAAATCCGGTGGAAACCCCTTCAAAATCGAAGAAGTAGCAGTCATAACATTTTTCGTTCAAAAGAGAAGTTGTAGAGCATCAAATTCTGCGTTGATCGACCCCCTCAGTTGTCAAAATGCGATGAAAAATGAAAAGGTTTTGCCATATCAAAAAGTTTCATTTACAGGAAAAAAGACAGTTTTTATGCAAGACATAATTTGGTATATTCGGGATCAGCGCAAAATTTATACAACAATCCTTTATGAAATAATTTTGTCTACCTACGATTAGATTTTCATTTCGGACTGAATTCCTTTTTGACTGATGCCTCAAACAGATTTGAATGCCTTTTTCATTGAGGGCAAATTTCTGGTTCCCTACAGATTAGGCAGGGTTCTACAGACATTACCTACGGACATTTACGGAGGTGGATTCATCTTGCCAGGGAAAGAAGGCAAGGTTCATCTAATCTTCGCTAGATAGCGCTCGGGCCGTTCCACCACACTCTTCTCCTATATGCTCCTGTTAGGGATGGCAACAAAATATCGATATATCGGAAATATCGATATTTAGGTTCCGATATTTCGATATCGGTTTTTGACCTTCGATAGTATCGGAATATCGATTTTTTGAACCGAGATATCGGCCTAGTAGATGCACATTCGCACATTCTACATCCACTCGACTCTAAAAAGTGGGGTTTCGTAGTTCTGATCACTGATTCAACCATCATCATTCTTATGATTTGATTGGCGTATAGGTACCGATATTTTACTAACTTTATTATGGCTAACTTTCATTCATTTTTATTTTATTTGACAGTTATTGTAGCTTGCGTAGGCCTTTAGTCAGTTTGTACTATCATGTACTAAAGTAACGTAAGTAATAAAGTGTAAAATGTAATAGGCTTATTTTGATACTTTTTCTAAATAATTATGTGTTATTGAATGTATTGTGTTTATTGCGCAGTATTTCTATCACTCATTTAATCCTCAGTTTTGACTTGGCGATATATCGATATTTTTCACCCAAAATTTTTGTACCATCGATATGTTGCTTGCGATATATCGATTTACTTAAAAATTTTGCCATCCCTAATGGTGGTGCCTGACATTCCCCCTCCACCTTCAAATGTTCCCCCTCCACCTTCCAATGTTCCCCCTCCACCTTCAAATGTTCCCTCTACCTTGCTTGAGAGGAGGACCCTTGGAGAATGGCGAGTGGTGAGGGAAAGAGAGTTGAGGAACGTCCTGCCTAGTGTGGGTATAGGCACAGGACGGGATAGCGGCAGCCGGCCGGCATCTCGCATCCTACCCACGGCGTTTCCCGTCCTGTTCCCGCATAGTATGTGAGAACCTTTATCGTCACAAACGTTGAGGTCAAGCCTAGGATTGAAATTCCAAACCTGAGGGGGAGTGTTGGACTGGAAGCCACTCCATGAATGGTTAGCAGGTGTTCTTATTAACAGTTGGTCTTCACTATGAGTATCGTGGTTTGTTAAAAAAAATATTGTTCTTGAGAATATAATACTTCGATAGTTCGAAAACAAACTATTGATAACATCGATAGTTTCAGAATTCTAATTGATAGTAGTTTCTTCATGAAGAAGAAGAAGAAGAATAAAACAGTTTATTGTCATACATTACTCGAAAGTATTACTCAAATAGCTTATAAAATAAACATTACGGCATGGAAATCCATCTGCCGGAAGTTAGGGCCTTTTTTGTTTTTAGAAATAATAAATCAGAAATAAAAAGTAAAAGCTTCTTGAGACGTGAATTACAATGCTGCGTGGCCTCTTGTGGAATTCTACTCTTTTATACTAACAAGACAATCAAAAATTAAATTCACTGACGAGGAAGGCACGGTATCTCCAAGCAGTTCGACAAAACAGCTCCAGTTTATTCCAAACCGGGCCATTCACAATCGAGATCGCTTCATCGCGTGACAAGGAGTGGCGTCCAAAGGCAACGACTCGAAATTCAGACAGCACTGGGCAGCGGCAGAAAAAATTGTATACATCCTCTCTCTCATGGAGATTGCACAGCGAGCATTCATCCGAACGGTCATTCTCCTATGGTTTGGCGTTTAGGTTCAAAGACTCAGCGCGGATTTTGAATGCCCACCTCGCAACATGTAATGGCACCCCACTATTCCTGACCAGACTGGCACAGCTGGTTCTAGGATCCAGCTCCCGATACAGGGTGAAGGACCCAGACACCTCCACTCTCCTCCGAAACGACAATTTCCTGTCAGCCCTGAACGCCACGACCAGCCGATCCATGTCCGACTTGAGGACTCCGTGGTCAAGAGATGTCAGGTTGTTCGGAAGGTCAAACATGCTACAGAGAGTAGCGTACTGCTTAGCAAAACCGACGCAATGCCTAACCATTTCGGAAGCCAGAATTCTTGGCAGGTGGGATTCCCGCATCTTGATGACCTTCAACATATAATCCAAGTGTATTCTCAGGGTGAATACCGACAGCATGTCCAGCTCCGTCTCCAGATAGACTATGTAGTTAGGATTGTGAGAAGGCAAGTGAAATAACTTCTTCACAAATAGAAGCTATACACCCTCCACCGAGTCGTACTGTCTGTTTCCCCACACTTGGGCTGCATAGCACAGTATAGCTCTCATAGTGGCATTGAAAATCTCCACTTTTTAGTTTCTTCATGATTGGATTCTATTAGAATGTTAGAGTTACATCAAATCAAATGACTGATGAGCTGATGAATTCACATCTTTCAGGTCGAAGGAGCCAGTAACATCCTCCAGGACGGCACGCTGATCGATCTTTGCGGGGCGACGCTGCTGTGGAGGTCAGCAGAGGGCCTGGCGAAGTCTCCGGTGAGTAAAATTTATGTCGACATTATCAGACAAAATGAGCCTAATGAAGAGTGTCATCTATCTAAATCCGAGACAACCGGAAAAACTCAGGGCCAGTTTATCGATAGGCAGTTGGGAAGGTTTATTGGATTAGGCCAATCAGCCTGTCAAAGTTACCCCGCAAACCAGCGACCTGATAGTTGAGTTATCCGGGGTTAAATCCTTAACCGACGCTTCCTAACCTATTTCTCAAAGAGTTGTGGTTGACCATTTTGTTGGAACGCTGTTTGTGTGTTTCTCATTTTCCGTCTTTCTGTATACCTTCAAGGTAATTTTGAAGTTTCACCAGTCACAAAATGTACCATGCGAAAGGGTCCTTACATGTTAAGAGTTCGAGTCAGTCATTTCGATAAAAATGTTTACGACTCCGAGGTTCTTACCCTGCCGATTGAAACCTACAATGGAGATTTTTGTAATGTGAGCAGAAGTTTGGCGAGTAAAATAATGAAACAAATGTTGCTGAGAATATTACCAAATTATCGCCAAATTTCATGAAAATTCCAACCACTGAGGAAGATGCTAGATTAGCATTTTAGGAAAAAGCAAGATCCCCGGGGGAATACGGTCTTGAATACTTGGGATTCTGTACGACCCCTGTTTAGCATCAGGGATCCTTACACGAATCACCGAAGGACAACCACAATAATAAAACGCTGCAAAGTCCTTGTCACATGGGTTTATTATTCTGTTGGACATACCTACAGAAATTTTGGCTGTTCGTTTATTGTTTCATTCATGTGCAATAATTGAAATAGCTGTTTTTGATGGTTTCCACCAATTTTGGCCCCCCAAAACACGAGTTAGGCTCCTATTTTTGACAAATTATCTTTGATCATTGATACCCCAGTTTGTCTTGATTCACCTGTTGATAGTACTTCTGGTGTTATTATACAATTGTATGGTGAATTTCAGACCATTTCCCAGGATTTTGACTCGTAAGAAATGAATTTCGGGAGCTGAACCTTCATTACAATCTCAATTCTTCACTCTTTGGTCAAAATTAACTACATATTCGGTCTTCTCGCCCTAGAAAAACACGGGAAACGATACCTCAGGGAAAACATGGAAAGCCTCGCCCTAGAAAACACGGAAAACCTCGCCCTAGAAAACACGGAAAACGATGTTCACTAAAACCTAAAAAAAAGTGGGATGGGGCTTATACACAGTTCGTTTCTTTCGAATCAGTGCAGACCATAAGAGTTTCACAGTCATGTTTTTTTTTAATGTAGTTTTGAAGGCGGTGACACGAATATCAAATTTGAGGCTGATCCGCTACCTGGTGGCCAGATCTTGAACCATTTTGCGGTATTTTCCAAGTCTATCTATTTTGAAAATCTCCTGGGAGAGATCCATCCATTGTCTCCTTCCATTGTCTCCCGGATGTGTCTCAACCCGTACTTAGACGGACTGGTTTACTCATGAATCGATAATATGTATGTATTTTTAATGAACCTTAAGGCCCCTTTCACACGGGGAGCCGCACGGCTCGCGCTCGCGAGCAGGAGGAAGGCGCGTGAGACTGAAATGCATTGAATGCAATGGAGCTTTCACATGGGGAGCGAGAGCTTTTAGGGCTCGCGAGCCGCGAGTGATCACGGCTCTGCACTTCGAGCCACGCGCCTCCGGCTCTTCCATGAAATGCAAAGGAGAAGATGCGGGTATTCACACGACGAGCGAAAACGGCTCTCACTCCTCAGTTTATTGCTATCCATCGAAGGATTCTCGTCACGTCAAAATTCTTTCTTGCTTTCTTTATGATTTCAAATATAGAAGTAGATGTGGAAATGTTAATTAATTCCGTGTGTAATCGAAATTTGTTGCCATCCTGTCGAAGTTGTTGATAAAGCGTGGCAAAAACTCCTGCTTCATCCCGCCATGGTTGATAGGATGGAACTTCTTCATCGTCGCCGCCGTCTTCGACGCCATAAACGCCGAAGTACCAAACGGTGTTGGGTCCATCCTATCAACCAACGTCGGGATAGCACTTCTCTCCAACTTTTTGCCGTTTCATTGCCGTCCTTGTAACCATAGAGTCTCTTGTCTCAAAGGGCGGGTCAATTACACACGGAATCAATTAAAATTTCCACGTCTACATCCATATTTGAAATCAAAAAGTAATCTTGCATCATCAACTTGCATCAAGTCACTACAGGCGCGGATCCAAGGGGGAGGTCACAGGGGTCATGACCCCCCCCAGAATCAGCCTGCATTTCAAAAAAACCACAGTCATGCAGCATGGCTATAAGAGCGAATTTTCGAAGTTTTCGGCATCTTCCTCCTCCGCCTAAAATTTTCTGAAAATTAATTTTCGGCCAATGTTTTCCCAACTTGATACCATACAAAATTAAAACAGGAGTAGTTTTACGCAAAGTAAAATTTGGGGTGGAAGGAGGGGGAGGGGGAAATCAAAAATGTTTTGAATACCAGAAGAGTAGGTATTGGGTACATAACAAATTTTTTGTTCCATTTTTTGCCGAGTAACACCTCGTGTGATGAATTTAAAATTCTCATCACGGTGGCGTGGAAGGAAGGTGAGTGAGTGAATTTAGGTAAAGGATAGAAAAGGAGGAAAAGTCGCAGGCGGCTGTAGTCAACCGAACATCTACGACTTTTGGAGGAGAGAGAGGTGGATGAGGGAATTTCACCTAGGCGGCTGTAGTCAACCGTTCATCTAGGTGAAGGAGAGGAAAGGAGAGGTCCCTTGTCTAGGCGGCTGTATTCAACCGATCATCTAGACAAGGGGGGAAGGAGGAGAGAGAAGAGAGGAGGTGAAATTCCCAGGCGGCTGTATTCAACCGATCATCTGGGAGGTAAGGTAAGAGAGAGAAGAGAGAGCTGGTTAGAGGAAGTGTCGAATGAAGCTTGAGCGCCAGGATCCGGGGTTATATAGTACTTGGGGGCCTCTCCCTCCAGCTCCTTGCTGGGAGCTGGTAGTGGGGCCCCAGGTTGAGTAACCCTGGGTTCTGTCGCCTATCCCCACTCATATCTTTATTCACGGAGCTTTAGTTTGGCGTTTGGATATTGGTGAGAACTTAATATGATAGGAGTGTTCCCGGGAGGGACTCACGACAGAGGTCCCCCCAGTTTGAACCAATATTTGTGGAGCTGAAGGCGCAAGTTGACAGGAGCTGAGGGCTACGGCAAACAAAGGTGGTGCTGAAGGCGCAAGGTGACAGGAGCTGAGGGCTACGGCAAACAAATGGTGGTGCTGAAGGCGAAGAAAAGGTGACAGGGGTTGAGGGCCGATGCAAACAGAGGTTGAGCTGAAGGCGGTCCTTAAAACTAGTAGTAACATAAGGTAGAGCATAAGATAGATAATAAGGAAGTAGAACATAAGGTAGAACATAAGGCAGAACATAAGGTAGATGATAAGTAAGTAGAACATGGATATAAGTAAGTAGACAATATAAGGTAGTATAAGTAGGATGAGATGGCGAGGTATGTACAGTGCGGTGGTCAGGATCCCTAAACATTTAGCGTTTAGGGAAGTGATCGGCAAGGGCGAGATGAGGAGGATGAATAATATTTACAATGAGATGGAGTATGTACAGAGGATGCATGAATATTTACAGCTGGCAGATGATTATTTACAGATGGCGGGTGAGTATGTACAAAAGGTGAAGTAGTATATACAGAAAATACAGAAGTATGTACAGACATTTGGTTACATGGTGGTAGGCGGTTGCGAGGGTCCGCCGTTTCCTGGGTGTGGTGTGGCGAGTGTTTGTGTGTGTGTGTGTGTGTGTGTGTGAGTTGTGTGAGTGAGGGAGGCGACCCCCTCTAACAGTCTTCACGTTAGTGAAGTCTGATAGAGGGGTCCCTTCACTGCCAGGGTGGCGGTGAAGGGGAAGAGCCGGCGGGAGCCGGTACCCGGAGCGTCGCGGAGAGAGGCGGCGACGCCGGGGTCCGGAGGGTGAAATGGAGGCGACGTGTGGCGTTGGTGGTGTAGGGCTGGGTGTGGGATTGGTGCAGTGAGAGTGGTCGGGGAGGACTGGGGCTGGTTTGCACCGTGCCAATGGCACGGTGTGGGGCTTCCCGTCAATTAACAGGGTAGCGGTGGAGTGTGTTGTGCGGATGACCTGAAAGGGCCCGGCGTAAAGTGGTTGGAAAGTTTTATGGATGCCGGGCTCTTTCAGGTACATGTGTGTTGTGGTGAAAAATCGTTTGGGATATGTGGTGTCGTTTGTGGGTGTCGTGGAGTGTAGAGGCTCCCTGTTAATTGACGGGGTGTGGTTTGGGATGAATATGTCGGCCGGTAAACGTAGTGGGTCCTTAAAGGCGTTTTGTGCGGGGCTGGTTTGGTCTGAAGGACGGGCGGATGTTCGAAGGCTGAGCAAAATGTAGGGAAGGGATTTAGTCCAGGAAGGGGAATTTGTTGAAGTAGAAATGGCCTGTTTCAGGACCGAGTGCCACCGCTCTATTTTCCCGTTGGATTGGGGATGGTACGGGGTGGTGTGGATCTTTTGGATCCCGAGGGAGCGTAGTAAATCGGAGAAGTGGGCCGATTCAAACTGCCTCCCTTGATCGACCGTGACTGTTCGCGGACAACCGTAACGGCTGACCCATTGAGAGAGGAAAGCCGTTGCGACGGTGTCCGCGGTGATGGAGGAGAGGGGGATGCACTCCACCCAGTTGGTGGCACGATCGATCATCGTGAGGCAGTATTTCTTCCCCTCGGATGGGGGAAGGGGGCCCACTAGATCCAAATGTACATGCTCCCACGGGAGGGAGTCGGGGATTGGTTGAGGAGGGACATGCGGGTGGGCCGAGACTTTGAAACGCTGGCACTTCTGGCACCCCAGAACCCAGTTACGAATATCTGTATTCATATGGGGCCAGAAGTACCGCGTCTTGATGAGGTCCCGGCTCGCCCGAATGCCAGGATGGTGAAGGGAATGGTAGTGGAGGAACAACTGCCTCCTCAACCCCGGTGGGACGTAAGGGCGCGGTGAATCGGCCGTTACGTCGCACCAGAGGTCGAGGGGAGGCAGCTGTTCCAACTTGGATGCGGAAATAAGGTTGGAGAGTGCGGGGTCAGAGGTTGGATCTTGTTTTGACCTGATGGATTGAGGGGAAGGGAATGGCAGCAACTCCGCCACCGGCGCGGGGGTGGGGGTGGGTCGGGAGAGCGCGTCCGCCACGCAGTTGTCGGCCCCCGGCAGATATCGGATATCGGACGTGAACTGTCCGATAAACTCGAGCTGCCGGAGGCGACGCGGGGAGGCGGACTTGCGATTTTGAAGGAGGGCGTGGGTCAGGGGCTTGTGATCTGTAACGACAGAGAACTGCCTGCCCTCCACGAAGTCACGAAAGTGCTTTATGGCTTCGTGGATGGCGAGGAGTTCTCTGTCGAAGGTAGAGTAATTTTTCTGGGTGGGGGATAAGGTTTTAGAAAAGAAGCCAATGGGTGGCGCCGGTGTGCTGATGGAGCACTGCCCCGATGGCCCAGTCGGACGCATCGGTGGTGATGGATAGTGGGGCGTGAGGATCGGGATGGGCCAATAGAGCGGCGTCTACTAGGTCCTGTTTGCAAATTTTGAAGGAGGAGATAAGTTGTGGGGTCCAGGTAATGGGGCGGTTGTCGTTCTTTTTGGAGGGTTGGGGAATGGCGTGTATGAGTGGTTGTTGATGTTGTGCTGCGTGTTTGATGTGTCTACGGTAAAAGTTTAGCATACCCAGGAAGCGGCGGAGTTCCGTCACGGTGCGGGGTTGCGGGAAGTCGGAAATGGCGTGGACCTTGTCAGCGAGGGGCTTGATGCCCTCAGACGAAACGTGGTGGCCGAGGCAGCGGACGGAGGGTTGGCCGAGAACGCACTTCTCTGTATTTACCAAGAGGCCTTCGGAGGAGAAGATGTCGAGGATCTGTTGGAGATGGCTGAGGTGTTCTTCCGGCGTCCTGGAGGCTACCAGGACGTCGTCGAGGAAGCAAAAGACGAACGGTAGGCCTCGCAGGATGCTGTCCATATAGCGCTGCCAAGTTTGTGCAGCGTTCCTTAACCCGAAGCCCATCTTAACATACTCAAAGAGTCCGAACGGGGTGATGATGGCGGTTTTCTGGACATCGGGGGGGTGAATGTTGATGTGGTGGAATGCCCGTGAAATGTCGAGGGTGGAGAATATGGTAGCGCCATGGAGGTGCGACGAGAAGTCTCGTAGGTGGGGAACATTATAAAGGTCTGGTGTGGTCTTTGAATTTAGTCTCCGGTAGTCCCCGCAGGGGCGGATATCCCCATTGGGCTTCTGCACGATGTGGAGTGGAGAAGCCCAAGGGGATTTTGAGGGGCGGATGATACCGTCGGCTATTAGTTTATTAAAATGTTGTCGGGCTTTAGATAGTTGTAGGGGGTGGAGTCGTCGGGCTTTAGCTGTGATGGGGGGGCCGGAGGTCTCAATGTGGTGTTGAATGGTGGAGATGTGGGCAGAGGGGCGGCGCTGGGGGCGGTAGTTGAGGAGGAGGCGTTCAAATTGCGTAGGGGGGTGGTTTATGGCATGGATGAATCCGGGGATGGGTGTTTTTGTGGCGGGGTCGATCAGGCGCGCGTTCCGGACGTCGACCTGGAGACCGAAATATGCGAGAAAATCGGCCCCCAGGATCGCCTTCTCCACGTCCGCCACGGTAAACTCCCACTCGTACGCGAGTCCGCTCATATAAACAGAGGAGCGGTACGTCCCGTACGAGGGGATGGTGGTACCGTTGGCGGCGTAGAGAAGCTGCCGGTAGCAGCGCGCCTGACGACGGAGGATGTTGTTAGGGAATATTGATAGCGCCGCCCCTGTGTCCACCAAGAACGGCACATTGGTTTTCCTGCAGCGCAGGAAAAGTCGCTGGTGGGTCGGAAGGGCGTTGGGCACAATTGCGGAGGTGGGTACGTTGGTGGGTGTAGGCTGGTCCGCTGCGAAGGAGACGCGAGGCGGTTTCCCGTCGTTCCGGGGAGGGGGAACAGTAGTGGTGGGCTGTGTGGCGGTTGGAGGGATTTGTGCCCTGGAGGCGGGCGTGGAGGTTCCGTTCCGTGGTGGGGGAACGGCTGCGGCGGCGTGAGTGGCGGCCGGGAGGTTGTCTGCCCTGTTGACGGGCAAGGAGGGGCGGTTCCGGGGTGGGGGAACGGGAGCGGCGGCGTGAGTGGCGGCCGGGAGGTTGGCTGCCCTGTTGGCGGGCGTGGAGGGGCCGTTCCGGGGTGGGGGAACGGTAGCGGCGGCGTGAGTGGCGGCCGGAAGGTTGGTTGCCCTGGTGGCGGGCGGGGAGGGTTTGTTCCGTTTGTGGTGGGGTGAGGGTTTTGGCGGCGCTGCAGGCGCGGCCGGAAGGTTGGCAGCCGTGGCGGCGGCGTAGGAGGGGTAGCGCGGCTTGGTGGTGGTGGCTGTGTGAATGCGGGCGGGGGGGATATGCGCATGGTCCCCCCCGTGTTGGCGAGGAGGGGGGCCCGCCGGATTTACCGGCGGGCGTCTTCGTTTCCCTGCTTAGGGGCGAAGGAGCAGGGGGGTTGGCACTTGCGGGCCTCCCCACCGAAGTTTACGTGATAGAAACAACGGTCGGGGTGGTCCGCAGGTAGGTAGGTGGGGTTGGTGGGGCGGGTTGAGGTGGGCGCGCGCGCAGCCGCTGGGGATCGGCCCCTGCGCTGGCGGGGAGGGGATGCGTTGCGGCGCTCGGGTGAGCGCTGGCGGCGGCGGTCGGCGGACGAGTCGCGTCGGCGATCCGTCGAAAGGGGTCGACGTCCGTCGAGGGAGGGTGCCCGGCCGCGGTCCCGGGATTTTGTGCGGTCCCGGAAAGGCGGGGGGTGGCGCGGCGTACGCACCTCACTGACGGCGGCCGCAGCGGCCAAGTCGTGCACGGTGTCCGCGAGCCGTAGGAGGGGCTCGTCGGGACCGTCGAGATGGCTGGCAAGGGCCATCTGGATGGGGTGGGGAAGGGCACGTAACCAGAACGTGCGTGCGATGTCGGCGGTCATAATTCCTTGCAGCTGGTGACGCAGCCGTCGGTAGAGGTGGGAGGGCTTCTGGTCGCCGAGGTGTTGAGGTTGGGAGAGGGCGGCTACTCGGGCGATCTTCGACGGCTGGTAGGCGTTGATGAGGCGGCTGCGGAGGTCGTCGTACGCAGCGGCGGCGTCGGGGGAGATATCCGAGGTCTGCAGCAGGATCTCGTAGGGCAGAAGCGAAATGATCCGGGAGTACCGGGTTTTCTGGCTGCGGATGTTGGCGGCCGAGAATGCTGCGTCTACTTGAAAAAACCACAGCGCCGGGTCGTGCGTGTAGAAGGGGGGCAGCGACAGAGGGAACGCAGCGGACGCCGTCATGACGTCGGCGGCGGCTGCGGCCGTGGTGGCGGCGGCGGCGGCGGCGTCTGATGACGCAGAGGTCGGTGGGGAGAGCGTGGAGAAAGGGTTGTCGGCCAATGCGTCGGATGTCGCAGCGGCGGGAGGCTGTAGCGTGGCTGGTCGCAAGAGCGGCGGCGTCGGTGAGTTCGGGTCCATTTCTGTAACTAAAATTCAAAAATTTGACTTGGTTTTGAATTTTAAAATTCGCAATCGGCGGGAGCGGTGGTGCGTTGAGTTGAGAGGTGAGTGTTGAGGGTTGGGCCAAGAATTGCGAATTTAAACTGACTGGTTAAAATTTTGAATTTAAAATGCGGGACACCGAACTACTTGACTGGGGCGACACATGAGGTGGGAAGGAAGAAGGTTGAGTGAACGTCGGGTTCACCACTGTGATGAATTTAAAATTCTCATCACGGTGGCGTGGAAGGAAGGTGAGTGAGTGAATTTAGGTAAAGGATAGAAAAGGAGGAAAAGTCGCAGGCGGCTGTAGTCAACCGAACATCTACGACTTTTGGAGGAGAGAGAGGTGGATGAGGGAATTTCACCTAGGCGGCTGTAGTCAACCGTTCATCTAGGTGAAGGAGAGGAAAGGAGAGGTCCCTTGTCTAGGCGGCTGTATTCAACCGATCATCTAGACAAGGGGGGAAGGAGGAGAGAGAAGAGAGGAGGTGAAATTCCCAGGCGGCTGTATTCAACCGATCATCTGGGAGGTAAGGTAAGAGAGAGAAGAGAGAGCTGGTTAGAGGAAGTGTCGAATGAAGCTTGAGCGCCAGGATCCGGGGTTATATAGTACTTGGGGGCCTCTCCCTCCAGCTCCTTGCTGGGAGCTGGTAGTGGGGCCCCAGGTTGAGTAACCCTGGGTTCTGTCGCCTATCCCCACTCATATCTTTATTCACGGAGCTTTAGTTTGGCGTTTGGATATTGGTGAGAACTTAATATGATAGGAGTGTTCCCGGGAGGGACTCACGACACCTCGGTTTGTAGATTTTCCAACGCTGAACACGATGGTGAAGTCAGAATTGCGATATCCCATTCCGTTATCAGATTAGAGCAGACGAACCAGGAAGAACATCTCAAGAAATAACCACGTTCCTTCATCTTCAAAGTGCTCCAGTTTGAGAATGGAATGAGATATCGCAATTCTGATTTCACCATCGTGTTCAGCGTACAAAAACCTTTAAAATGAGGTGTCACTTGTCAGACTTTTTCATTTTGGGAATTTATGGGTAATTTTCCCCCCCTAAAACTCCCCAAAACTCCCCCTTAGGGTGACCCGATTCTGCTCATCTTCGAACTTAGCCTGTCGATTGCCAAGACAGATTTTTCGTGCAAATTTGAACTTTTTATCTCAATTCTTTCGAGAGTTATCGTCTGGAATGACACATACATATATAAATATATAAATATATATATAAATATATAAATATATAAATATATATATATATATACATATAATTTTTGGTGTCTTTCGGCAGGGAATTCAGGATGGTCTGAAACGGATTTTGGTATAAAAATCTTTCGGAAATTCGAGTTTTAAAAATTTTGGACCGAGAACAATAGCTTCCTTTTCTTCGAAAATTCGCTAAAAGAAAGCAAGAAAGAATTTTGACGTGACGTGAATCCTTCGATGGGTAGCAATAAACAGAGGAGCGATACTGTTAGAATGAGATAATTCATGTAATTACCCCTACTCTAGTCCAACAGCCTCCCTTAACAGAATAAGCTTGAAAATTGAAATCCGCGTGATTTTTAAACAACGACCCCTTTTTTCGCGTATTTTATACTGTAAGAGTGAGATAACTCATGTAATTACCCCCACTCTAGTCCAACCGCCTCCCGTAACTCAAGATGCTTGAAAATTGAAATCTGCGTGATTTTTAAACAACGATACCTGTTTCGCGTATTTTATACTGTAAGAGTGAGAGAACTCATGTAATTACCCCCACTCTAGTCCAACCGCCTCCCGTAACTCAAGATGCTTGAAAATTGAAATCTGCGTGATTTTTAAACAACGATACCTTTTTTAGCGGATTTTATACTGTTAGAATGAGATAATTCGTGTTATTACCCCCACTCTAGGCCAACGATCTCCCTTAACAGAATAAGCTTAAAATATGGAAGCCGCGTGATTTTTACACTACGATACCTTTTCTCACGGATTTTACACTGTAAGAGTGAGATAACTCATGTAATTACCCCCACTCTAGTCCAACAGCCTCCCTTAACAGAATAAGCTTGAAAATTGAAATCAGCGTGATTTTTAAACAACGACACCTTTTTTCGCGTATTTTATACTGTAAGAGTGGGATAACTCATGTAATTACCCCCACTCTAGTCCAACTGCCTCCCGTAACTGAATAAGCTTGAAGCCGCGTGATTTTTAAACTACGATACCTTTTTACGAGGATTTTATACTGTAAAAGTGAGATAACTCATGTAATTACCCCCACTCTAGTCCAACCGCCTCCCGTAATTGAATACGCTTGAAAATTGAAAGCCGCGTGATTTTTAAACAACGATACATTCTTTAGCGGATTTTATACTTTAAGAGTGAGATAATTCATGTAATTACCCCCACTCTAGTCCAACTGCCACCCGTAACTGATTAAGCTTGAAAATTGAAAGCCGCGTGATTTTTAAACAACGATACCTTTTTCCGCGGATTTTATACTGTAAGAGTGAGATAACTCATGTACAACTACCCCCACTCTAGTCCAACCGCCTCCCGTAATTGAATACGCTTGAAAATTGAAAGCCGCGTGATTTTTAAACAACGATACCTTTTTCCACGGATTTTATACTTTAAGAGTGAGGTAATTCATCTAATTACCCCCCGTCTAGTCCAACCGCCCCCTGTAACAGAATAAGCTTGAAAATGGAAATCCGCGTGATTTTTAAACAACGATACCTTTTTCCACGGATTTTATACTGTAAGAGTGAGGTAATTCATCTAATTACCCCCCGTCTAGTCCAACCGCCCCCTGTAACAGAATAAGCTTGAAAATGGAAATCCGCGTGATTTTTAAACAACGATACATTTTTTAGCGGATTTTATACTTTAAGATTGAGATAATTCATGTAACAACCGCCTCCCGTAATTGAATAAGCTTGAAAATTGAAATCCGCGTGATTTTTAGACAACGACACCTTTTTTTCGCGTATTTTATACTGTAAGAGTGAGATAACTCATCTAATCACCCCCACTCTAGTCCAACCGCCTCCGGTAACTCAAGATGCTTGAAAATTGAAATCCGCGTGATTTTTAGACAACGACACCTTTTTTCGCGTATTTTATACTGTAAGAGTGAGATAACTCATGTAATTACCCCCACTCTAGTCCAACAGCCTCCCTTAACAGAATAAGCTTGAAAATTGAAATCCGCGCGATTTTTAAACAACGACACCTTTTTTCACGTATTTTATACTGTAAGAGTGAGATAATTCATGTAATTACCCCCACTCTAGTCCAGCAACCTCCCATAACAGAATAAGCTTGAAAACTGAATTCAGCGTGATTTTTAAACAACGACACCTTTTTTCGCGTATTTTATACTGTAAGAGTGAGATAACTCATGTAATTACCCCCACTCTAGTCCAACAGCCTCCCTTAACAGAATAACCTGGAAAATTGAAATCCGCGCGATTTTTAAACAACGACACCTTTTTTCGCGTATTTTATACTGTAAGAGTGAGATAATTCATGTAATTACCCCCACTCTAGTCCAGCAACCTCTCTTAACAGAATAAGCTTGAAAACTGAATTCAGCGTGATTTTTAAACAACGACACCTTTTTTCGCGTATTTTATACTGTAAGAGTGAGATAACTCATGTAATTACCCCCACTCTAGTCCAACAGCCTCCCTTAACAGAATAACCTTGAAAATTGAAATCGGCGCGATTTTTATACAATGAAACCTAATTCCCCGTATTTTATACTGTAAGAGTGAGATAATTCATGTAATTACCCCCACTCTAGTCCAGCAACCTCCCTTAACAGAATAAGCATGAAAATTGAAATCCGCGTGATTTTTAAATAACGACACCTTTTTTCGCGTATTTTATACTGTAAGAGTGAGATGACTCATGTAATTACCCCCACTCTAGTCCAACCGCCTCCCGTAACAGGATAAGCTTGAAAATTGAAATCCGCGCGATTTTTAAACAACGATACCTAATTCGCGTATTTTATACTGTAAGAGTGAGATAATTCATGTAATTACCCCCACTCTAGTTCAGCAACCTCCCTTAACAGAATAAGCTTGAAAATTGAAATCCGCGTGATTTTTAAACAACGACCCCTTTTTTCGCGTATTTTATACTGTAAGAGTGGGATAACTCATGTAATTACCCCCACTCTAGTCCAACAGCCTCCCTTAACAGAATAAGCTTGAAAATTGAAATCAGCGTGATTTTTAAACAACGACACCTTTTTTCGCGTATTTTATACTGTAAGAGTGGGATAACTCATGTAATTACCCCCACTCTAGTCCAACAGCCTCCCTTAACAGAATAAGCTTGAAAATGAAATCAGCGTGATTTTTAAACAACGACACCTTTTTTCGCGTATTTTATACTGTAAGAGTGAGATAACTCATGTAATTACCCCCACTCTAGTCCAGCAACCTCCCTTAACAGAATAAGCTTGAAAATTGAAATCCGCGTGATTTTTAAACAACGACACCTTTTTTCGCGTATTTTATACTGTAAGAGTGGGATGACTCATGTAATTACCCCCACTCTAGTCCAACAGCCTCCCTTAACAGAATAACCTGGAAAATTGAAATCAGCGTGATTTTTAAACAACGACACCTTTTTTCGCGTATTTTATACTGTAAGAGTGGGATAACTCATGTAATTACCCCCACTCTAGTCCAACTGCCTCCCGTAACTGAATAAGCTTGAAGCCGCGTGATTTTTAAACTACGATACCTTTTTACGAGGATTTTATACTGTAAAAGTGAGATAACTCATGTAATTACCCCCACTCTAGTCCAACCGCCTCCCGTAATTGAATACGCTTGAAAATTGAAAGCCGCGTGATTTTTAAACAACGATACATTCTTTAGCGGATTTTATACTTTAAGAGTGAGATAATTCATGTAATTACCCCCACTCTAGTCCAACTGCCACCCGTAACTGATTAAGCTTGAAAATTGAAAGCCGCGTGATTTTTAAACAACGATACCTTTTTCCGCGGATTTTATACTGTAAGAGTGAGATAACTCATGTACAACTACCCCCACTCTAGTCCAACCGCCTCCCGTAATTGAATACGCTTGAAAATTGAAAGCCGCGTGATTTTTAAACAACGATACCTTTTTCCACGGATTTTATACTTTAAGAGTGAGGTAATTCATCTAATTACCCCCCGTCTAGTCCAACCGCCCCCTGTAACAGAATAAGCTTGAAAATGGAAATCCGCGTGATTTTTAAACAACGATACCTTTTTCCACGGATTTTATACTGTAAGAGTGAGGTAATTCATCTAATTACCCCCCGTCTAGTCCAACCGCCCCCTGTAACAGAATAAGCTTGAAAATGGAAATCCGCGTGATTTTTAAACAACGATACATTTTTTAGCGGATTTTATACTTTAAGATTGAGATAATTCATGTAACAACCGCCTCCCGTAATTGAATAAGCTTGAAAATTGAAATCCGCGTGATTTTTAGACAACGACACCTTTTTTTCGCGTATTTTATACTGTAAGAGTGAGATAACTCATCTAATCACCCCCACTCTAGTCCAACCGCCTCCGGTAACTCAAGATGCTTGAAAATTGAAATCCGCGTGATTTTTAGACAACGACACCTTTTTTCGCGTATTTTATACTGTAAGAGTGAGATAACTCATGTAATTACCCCCACTCTAGTCCAACAGCCTCCCTTAACAGAATAAGCTTGAAAATTGAAATCCGCGCGATTTTTAAACAACGACACCTTTTTTCACGTATTTTATACTGTAAGAGTGAGATAATTCATGTAATTACCCCCACTCTAGTCCAGCAACCTCCCATAACAGAATAAGCTTGAAAACTGAATTCAGCGTGATTTTTAAACAACGACACCTTTTTTCGCGTATTTTATACTGTAAGAGTGAGATAACTCATGTAATTACCCCCACTCTAGTCCAACAGCCTCCCTTAACAGAATAACCTGGAAAATTGAAATCCGCGCGATTTTTAAACAACGACACCTTTTTTCGCGTATTTTATACTGTAAGAGTGAGATAATTCATGTAATTACCCCCACTCTAGTCCAGCAACCTCTCTTAACAGAATAAGCTTGAAAACTGAATTCAGCGTGATTTTTAAACAACGACACCTTTTTTCGCGTATTTTATACTGTAAGAGTGAGATAACTCATGTAATTACCCCCACTCTAGTCCAACAGCCTCCCTTAACAGAATAACCTTGAAAATTGAAATCGGCGCGATTTTTATACAATGAAACCTAATTCCCCGTATTTTATACTGTAAGAGTGAGATAATTCATGTAATTACCCCCACTCTAGTCCAGCAACCTCCCTTAACAGAATAAGCATGAAAATTGAAATCCGCGTGATTTTTAAATAACGACACCTTTTTTCGCGTATTTTATACTGTAAGAGTGAGATGACTCATGTAATTACCCCCACTCTAGTCCAACCGCCTCCCGTAACAGGATAAGCTTGAAAATTGAAATCCGCGCGATTTTTAAACAACGATACCTAATTCGCGTATTTTATACTGTAAGAGTGAGATAATTCATGTAATTACCCCCACTCTAGTTCAGCAACCTCCCTTAACAGAATAAGCTTGAAAATTGAAATCCGCGTGATTTTTAAACAACGACCCCTTTTTTCGCGTATTTTATACTGTAAGAGTGGGATAACTCATGTAATTACCCCCACTCTAGTCCAACAGCCTCCCTTAACAGAATAAGCTTGAAAATTGAAATCAGCGTGATTTTTAAACAACGACACCTTTTTTCGCGTATTTTATACTGTAAGAGTGGGATAACTCATGTAATTACCCCCACTCTAGTCCAACAGCCTCCCTTAACAGAATAAGCTTGAAAATGAAATCAGCGTGATTTTTAAACAACGACACCTTTTTTCGCGTATTTTATACTGTAAGAGTGAGATAACTCATGTAATTACCCCCACTCTAGTCCAGCAACCTCCCTTAACAGAATAAGCTTGAAAATTGAAATCCGCGTGATTTTTAAACAACGACACCTTTTTTCGCGTATTTTATACTGTAAGAGTGGGATGACTCATGTAATTACCCCCACTCTAGTCCAACAGCCTCCCTTAACAGAATAACCTGGAAAATTGAAATCCGCGCGATTTTTAAACAACGATACCTAATTCGCGTATTTTATACTGTAATAGTGAGATAATTCATGTAATTACCCCCACTCTAGTCCAACCACCTCACATAACACGGATATTATACTGGATTTGGCATTTTTCTGATCCCCTCCCACCCACCAATACCTGAAAAAACAAGTTAGAATTGCTATGAAATTCCCAATTCAGTGAAAGTTTCAGTGCAGGGAGAAATTCCCTCCAATGGCCCAGCCTGCATAGAAATTTTTCCCTGGGGGTAGTCTAATGGGGCAGTACCTCGATGGGAGTGATGCTGCAGGGGTAGCTTAATGGGAAGTGGTTGGGGGTACCTTAATAGGTGAGGGTAGCCAAACGAGGAAAGTTCGTAAATATATAAATATATAAATATATAAATATATATATATATATACATATAATTTTTGGTGTCTTTCGGCAGGGAATTCAGGATGGTCTGAAACGGATTTTGGTATAAAAATCTTTCGGAAATTCGAGTTTTAAAAATTTTGGACCGAGAACAATAGCTTCCTTTTCTTCGAAAATTCGCTAAAAGAAAGCAAGAAAGAATTTTGACGTGACGTGAATCCTTCGATGGGTAGCAATAAACAGAGGAGCGAGAGCCGTTTTCGCTCTTCGTGTGAATACCCAAGAGCGAAAACCCGCATCCCCCCCTTTGCATTTCATGGAAGAGCCATAGGCGCGTGGCTCGAAGTTCAGAGCCGTGATCACTCGCAGCTCGCTAGCGCTCCATTGCACTCAATGTATTTCAGTCTCAAGCGCCTTCCTCCTGCTCGCGAGTGTGAGCCGTGCGGCTTCCCGTGTGAAAGGGGCCTAAGTCTTACCTTAAGAGTTGGAAAAACATACATCAAAATGACTTATATGGTAGCGGGTGAATGAAGGATAATAACACGATATCAATATCAAACACACAAGAAATGAGAAAAAGAGACTTTCGAGAAAAGACACCTAAGTAAGGTATCGAAAATGCCGTGATGGCTGCCAACTCTCTTTTGGAAGTTACTGAGTCATGGATGCTATAAAATATCTTTTGCCAAAAGAGAGAGTCGGACCAAAAAGAGATGTCTCTTTGGCCTAGTGAATAGTCCATGTGCCTCCCCATGCACGCTGCCCAGTGCTGTCTATGACAGTCGGTGCGATCTTCTCTGAAAGTCGTCTTAGGGGTCTTACCGCAATGTACACGACTTATTGAGCGTCTCTAAGTCTGTGTTTTTTCTCGTCTTCCGCAGACCCGCGAGTACCTGGAGAGCCTGGTGGACAAGGTGAACGCCGAGCGGCCGACCTGCCCCGTCGGGCTCAACACGCTCGTCATACCCCGCAAGTCCAACAACGACTCTGAAAAGCAGCCCTACGTCTACTTGAACTGCGGCCACGTCCAAGGGCTCCACGACTGGGGTGTGGAGAAAGGGACTAATTCTAGGACTTGCTCAATGTGTTTCAAGGTGAGTCCATCATCTGCTGTTTGATGAATAAGTTGTGAATTATCCTAGAAATAACAGGATTGAGGCATTTCCATTGCTGGCCGTACAAATATTTTCCATACTGCCTTTGATTTTCAATCGGTACTAAACTTACACCCAACTGTCTTACCAGTCAACCTATCTAAATGATCCGCAATTTCCCCACCATAACAAGAGGGAAGCATCTCGCTGAAAAATGTTGAATTATGCTAAAATTTTGCATTTTTATCCAACTTGAATTCTTTATTAACGAGTTTCTAATAGTATACTGATAGTGATTCGCATATTATTGTTGTATTAGTATTGAGTATATAAGGTTAATATTTATACGTACTGCTAACAAGACCCTTTATTGGTTATTACCTGTTATTTGAAAAAGGGGTATTCCAGTGGTTTTAAAAAAATCCAAGGTATATTGCTTGGGGTTAACGGAAATCGAGTCTGTTTGTCGATAAGATGTTAATATAGGTACAGTTAGAGATGCAAATAGAAATTGGGAGTTTGATAAAAAAAAGGCGGGCGGTGACGTAGAGATAATTCACTGCCTCCTAAAGCATCGCAAAAAACGGAATAAACAAGATCGAGACGGAAATAGTGTAATAGCTGAGGTTTCCTATAACGTAACTTAACCACTGTTGAACGATAAAGTAACGTTAAGGCTGTATCACACTGAGTAGAGACTGCGATCGCTGAGATCCCTATGGATACTATAATACCTTACCAGTTTTACACACGGCCACACACATACAGCCGGACCGTGATGTAGATCTAGGACCCGCGCTTTTTCAACATCCGATACCTTTATTTCGCATTTCCTTCCTTATATTAAACAATTATCACCTTCTCCCACACTCTACGTCCTTTTCGTCCTTAGTTCAAGTAACGCCTACGTCCTTAGTTCAAGTAACTGCGAAAAGGACGTAGAGTGTGGGAGAAGGTGATAATTGTTTAATATAAGGAAGGAAATGCGAAATAAAGATATCGGATGTTGAAAAAGCGCGGGTCCTAGATCTACATCATGGTCCGGCTGTATGTGTGTGCCCGTGTGTAAAAGTGGTAAGGTATTATAGTATCCATAGGGATCTCAGCGATCGCAGTCTCTACTCAGTGTGTTACAGCCTTAACGTTACTTTACCGTTCAAGAGTCGTCAAGTTACGTTATAGGAAACTTCAGCTATTATATTATTTCCACCTCTAACTTGTTTATTTCCTTTCAATTTGTCCCCCATACGCTGTACGTTTTTTGTGAAGCTTGAGGAGACGTTAGGTTTGTTCCTAGTGAGGTGAACTCAGGAACCATTTCGGCGCAGTAGCCACGCACAGGGATCGTGGCAAGGGGAGCGTGTTCCCAGCGTTTGAGTTCATGAACCTAAGTTTGGCTTTCTGCTCGGACTGTACACTGAACCGTGTTCCTAGCATGATGGGTTCATCAAGGTGCTGCACCGAGTTCATGAAAATCCTGAACCCCCTGAGGAGGAGGTGCAGCCTCGGGTTCAGGTTCAGGTTGATACCTCCCTCAGCTTTTTCGCGCTTTTTCCTTTGAGAGTAAACAATTCAATTTCAATTCGTTTTTCAATTTCAATTCAACAATTCGTTTTTCAATTTCAATTAAACAATTCAATTTCAATTTCAATTCAGAGTTTCGAGTGGGTCTCTTTTAAAAATGGACTTGCCAAATATTGTAGATATTTGCCAGATGTTGTTTGATGATGAAGACGAAATTCCTCCTCAAGTGATATCGATGGACGATGAGGAGGATGAGCTCGATGAAGCTATAGCTGCTGTCGACGACCTTTATTTGTCATAAGAATGACAATTATTTTGAGCCGTTCAATTTATGGAGCATTTTCGCGTGTCGTGGCAGATAGCCCGTAAAATCGTGGAAGGCTACGAAACTTCCGAACATTACCACTGCGATACCGGGCCGTTCGGTCGGTTGTTTCTGTACGAGCAGGTACATGTGTAAATTTTAGCGAATTTTTTCCAACTATTCAATCATTACAAACCCAGTTGCAAAGCAGTTACATACACATCAGATGCGTATGTAGATTGTAGGAAACCACTGGGATGATGGAGAAACGCTTGCATTACTTTATCATGCATTGCTTTATTACTTTTAGCGAATTTTCGAAGAAAAGGAAGCTATTGTTCTCTGTCCAAAATTTTTAAATCTCGAATTTCCGATTTTTATTTTATTGTGTCTCTCAAGTCATGGTGGACAAACTTCCATCCTCTTCCATACTCACTGATTAGTAGGTAGCGTTCCTGGCGATGAAACTCATTACTACTTTTCGCGTACCTAGCAATGAGTTCACGAACTGAGAACTTTCTGCACCAGCTCTACACCTTCCCCCACTCCTCAATGAACTCACAAGAACCCGCACCTGCACTCGCACCTGCACTGCACCTGAACTCGCCTCGCTAGGAACAAACCTAGTGAAATATCTCTACGTCACGGCCCGCCTTTTTTTTCGAACTCCCAATTCTATTTGCTCCTCTAATTTTATGTTAACATTTTATCAACGAACAGACCCGATTTCCGTTAACCCCAAGCAATATAACTTGGATTTTTTTTACTTGAACTAAACTATTAAACTTAGAATGAGGTATTCCAGTGAAGTGAGCCTATAAATAAGATGGTTTTTGGAATAGTTTGTTATTGGTTATAAAAACCATCTTATTTATAGGCTCACTACACTGGAATACCTCATTCTAAGTTTGTGTCTGGCATATAATTATATTCTGAATTAACATGGAAGTAGATAGCTAATAGCTTTCATCTTCCCATTCCTCTAATCAGTTCTGTTTCTATTAAATTTACATTCTGTTCGGGTTCATTCCTGTTTTACACGTAACTAGCGACCTGTAGTTGGTAAGATTCATTGTTGATATTATCATGGAACGTGAGTTTTTCTAACTTGATATTCGTTCATTTTTTCAGACTGGACCAATTGTAAAACTATCGATGGGAATCGAACCGGCATTTTACGTAGACGCTGGCCCACCCCTGTTCTTCGCTTTTAACCCTTGCGGTCACATAGCTACTGAAAAGACCGTCAAGTGAGTCCTTCGAGTGCCTACTTAATACTAATTTCCACCGTTCGTGAAACCCTAAGTTTTAATATTTACTACCTGGGGTATCATCGTTTTCATGAAAGGTGTAACCCCACCCCCCTACTATCAGCGCTCAATGGGCCATGCGCGTGATTTTCAATGGTATTGGTTTATTATTTTCCATAATGAACCATTGGACGGGGGGAAAAAACGCCCCCCTGGACCCCCCCCCCCCCCCCCGCCGGCTGCTTTCTGCTTTGAGGCTACGGCTAAAATTCTAAAACATGGAACATACTTTCTTCCCGCTAATTCGGGGTCGCAAATTTTTTTTTTGTTCTTCCCGCTAATCCGGGCTCGCATTCCTTTTGGCGTTCGGCAGCAGTTTTAGGCTTCTTTCCCGACGCAGATGTATGTGTAGAATGACGAAGATAAACACCTGAAGACGTTGTAGGAGGGCAATCTGGTCCAGGACACAACATCACCGGTGGACAGATGGAGCAAGACTGATATGTAAATGACGTAAATAATGATGATACGTAAATTAGGACTCACAAGCACCTTAAATGGAAGTATAACTATTATGTTATCTTATATTATTACACCCGTGTTTCAGGGTCCTTAGATTCCATTTCGTAAATGCGTTGCCAACGTACTACATAAACAACACCTTCCTTCGAAATAAAACCCCGCTAAATCTAAGATGGCTCTTACCTCGAATGTTGTTTACAGTTCTTTTAACTCAGGGGTACATCTCAGTTTCTTCCATAATTACAGCAGTTTTGACAGTATATAATTTATGCATAAATTCAGGGCTTTCCAACGAATGGTGAACGATTTTTCTACGAACACGAATGACGAAGATAAAGTTCCGTAGCAACGACTTGGTTGTAAGTGGATGGAAATCATCGCTGAATTTCGTGACATATCGCCGTCTCCCAACCGCTTCTCCCAAAAACGTGACTCTTTTTGCCAGTTAGCTCAAGGCTAAAGCATGTTCCATGCTAAAACACAGCAAAATCCTTGTAACATGCGTTTATTGTCCTATTGGACATACAAGCAGAAATGTTGGCTGTTCGTTTATTGTTTGTGTCGTGGTACACCTCTAAATACTACTCAAATGTACATACTTAGATTGTCCTAAATATAAACCAAGTGACTCGTGTAATCGATGAGGGGTTTAACTACGCCGCCCATACAGCGTAGTTTCCCCCTCTCCACTCTCTAGAAAGGTAGGGAGGCAGTGTGACAGCTGCCCCCGGAGACAATGGTTTGATTATAACGCAATGCCTCCAGGAGTTGACGATTCGTTTCCGCGAATCGACCACCCCTTCAGCCGTGTGTCAAAAAGATAGGGAAGAGCCCGCATCCAAGATGGACGGGATTCCCATATACCGTCACACTCCAAGTATGTGAAGTTAGACACGGGACTGAAAGTAGTATGGAGTTCTGTTTCAGGAAGGTTCATCTGAAAAACTCCAAAGCTGATAGCTTCCATCGTAATGGTACTACTGAGAATTGTTACTGGTGGAGAACTTAGCTCCTTATCAATATCACTTGGCCAAAAAAGAAAAGAAGTCGTTGTCAGAGGTTCTGGTTCAGGAAAGTTCATCTGAACAACCTCTGGGTGACTAACCCCCATCATAAGATTGAACAACTGAATATAAATCATACAAATGAAAGTAGTTGTCAGAGGTTCTGGTTCAGGAAGGTTCATCTGAACAACCTCTGGGTGACTAACCCCCATCATAAGATGGAACAACTGGGAAAACAAGGGGAAAAATTGGCATTGAACGCCAGGCATAATAGCCTTAAGAATAATAATTAATAATCAAGTTTGATAATAAGAATAGTAATAATAATAATGAGTTTGATTTGATGAAAAAAGAAAATCCAATGGCCGAAGTGTATATTGATTAACAAAGGGGTTATTAAAAAGAGAAGATATTAAAAAGAGGATTCCTTCTGGAAAACCTCAGAGCTATTCCTTCTGGAAAAGCTCTCAAAAAGTGGAGGGGGTACCGAGGATAAAATCCAGCACATACCCACCAACCACGCTCTGCTACCATGCAATGGATGAGGGGTTTAACTACGCCACCCATACAGCGTAGTTTCCCCCTCTCCACTCTCTAGAAAGGTAGGGAGGCAGTGTGACAGCTGCCCCCGGAGACAATGGTTTGATTATAACGCAGTGCCTCCAGGAGTTGACGATTCGTTTCCGCGACTCGACCGCCCCTTCAGCCCCGTGTCAAAAAGATCGGGACGAGCCCGCATCCAAGATGGACGGGATTCCCATATACCGTCACACTCGTGGGATAGGTAGTCCTCTCCCTCCGTCGATCCCCCAACGGCTCCTTACGACCGTCGGAGGACCGGGGGAGGGTAGAAGAGCTCCTATAAAACCCGCTCTTCTCACCCAGCTCGCCATTCTACTGTCAAACCTCAAGTCAATGACTTCTCTTTATCCTTACCTTTCCCCTCAAACCTCTCACCTAAAGGAAAACAGAGTGGTGGAACCGGTCCGGTGATAACCGACGTGGTGGAACCGTCTGGCGTTTCTAATGGTGGTAACCTCCCTGGCTTCGCCGTAGGTGTAACCTTTTAAACGCCGGCTATCCAAGCATCAACATCCACATCTCAGCCTCACCTGTCCCGGCCAAGCCTTAAACTACCACCACAGTTTGCTTCTTGTGCAATAATTGAAATAGCTATTTCTGATGGTTTCCACCAGTTCTGGCCCCTAAAAACTCGAATTGGGCATTGGTCGTGCCATTTAATTGTCTCGATACACCTGTTGATACTTATTACGCAAATTTATGGGGATTTCAACAATTTCCCAGGTTTTTAACTCATAAAAAATGAATTTTGGGAGTTGATCGTTACAACTTCAGTTCTTCACTCTTCCGTCAAAATCAACTTAATATTAGGTCTTCTCGCCCTAAAAAAACATGGAAAACCATACCTCGCTCGTGGTCACTAAAACCTTTAAAAACCCCTATTTTTCACCCATAGCACCCCTGGGTGTATTCCGATCAGGCTGCCGAGCTTCGGAGCACAACTAGGACCCCCAAATGGCGCCTGTGTGCGAAAGAACGACGATTTTATACCTAAATCTAAGGCAGAAAGTTTGTTAGAACCTGAATTCTTCACTCCTTGGTCTCCACTTCGGTCTCCTCACCGCAAAAAACATGGTAAACGATGGGTACTTTCGTCCCTCTGTGTGGCGCCTCCGGCACCACAGGGCCCCTTCACCTTCTATAAATCCAGATTTATTTTTCCAGATATTGGGCCAACGTGCCGATCCCCCACGGCACCTCCGCCTTCGACTCGTTCTGCCCCTTCTGCGCCACACCCCTCGAGGGTCACCCGGGTTACGTCAAACTCATCTTCAGCTGAACTGCCTGACAACTTGAAACCAAACGAAAATCCGAGAGTGAAGAGCGTAACAAAGTAGCATTGGACTTTTTTTTTTTAAATGGCTTCGTGATGTTTATGAACGGCGTTTTTTTTAGTGTACCAAAAGACTGTTAATAATATTATAGCTCTACACTGTGAATTTAATTCAAATTTAGGTTTAAAAAAACAAATTTTAATGATAAAATAAATTGCGAAGTAAAAATATTGTAAATAAAAAAAATTTAGGCTTTTTTTGAGCCTTTTACGTTTTATATGAGGTACGGGTGTGTATGTT